>CM060864.1:11301740-11901740 GCA_030737845.1 Acorus calamus | reverse complement strand
CTCTCCAACAGCCCTTCTTAGCTGAAAAACAGGGGCAATAGGAGCTTGAGAGGGAGCCAAAGAGAGGGAAACAACAACAACAACAACAACACTCACCTTTTATATCCCCTTTGTATTCCTTTTTCTTATTCTTCTCTTGATTTTCCTCTTCAAAGCACACACACACTCACACACAGCAGGGCTGAAGAGGGAGACGTTGAGGGGGAGAGGGAGAGAAAGTGAGCACAAATGCTCACATTTGGGGGGGTGAACACTAGGGAAAAAGGAGGGGTAAGCATAACCTAACCTTACCCACACAAAGAAAATAACTAATGGTTTCTTACTCACTAAGTAAGGGGGGGTAAGGTTACCTAGGGTCACCATATGCACATAAATATCCCAACACTATTCCACTTAATGAATCAGTTTCGAAGAAAACCCGGATACGATTCGGAACTGCATAATTTTCCAAACGTTACCGGAATTCAATGAAATTTTTATGGGTAGTACAGAATAGTACCAGGACCCATAAAATACAGTCAGATTTTCAATCGGAGTACTCTAACTCACGCAGATAGCTAAAAACCAAAATTTTAGCGGCTTCGATCGAAAAAAGAAATTTTAAAAAATGACTAGAAATGATTCAAAGGTTACCCATAGGCTAAAAAGTGACACATATATAACACTTGGTGCACCAAAGCCACAATAATCACCACCACCACCACCTCCTCAGCCACTCCTCAAGCCACTAATGACTGAAAAAAGGGGGGACATGAGAGAAAGAAGTTGAGAAAGGATCAACAACAATAATAAACACCACACACACAAACACACACCTTACTTGTGCTTCAAACACTTCTTCTTCCTTGTTTTCCTTCAAAAATAGCACATAAGGGGAGCTGAAGAGGGAGAGGAAGAGAGACGTGAGAATGAGAGGGAGAGGAGTCAAAACTCCTATTGGGGGGTTATGGGAAGGAAAAAAAGGTGGGGATGAAGATTGCTTAAAACCACCCACTAACACCAAAAATAACCAAACTTTGCTTAGCCATTCAACAATGGGGGGGGGGGGGGGGGGGGGGGGTAAGATTACCCAGTGTCACCATAACCACCAACTATTATATTTACTATTCCACCAAACAAACCAGTAACGACCGAAACCCGGATAGGGTTCAGAATTGCATAATTTTTAAAACGTTACCGGAATTCGATGAAATTTTTATGGGTAGTACAGAATGGTACCAGGACCCATAATATGTAGTTAGATCTCCAATTGGAGTACCCAAGCTCATACAGATGGTTAAAAACTAAAATTTTAGCGACTCTGATCGAAAAAGAAAAATTGGAAACTGGCCAGAAATGATTCAAATGAGTCCATTAAGCTAAAAAGTGACACATATATAACATTATTAGACGATGTATACTATTTTTAAAATATATGAAGCCTGTATGTGAGAGTGCATTTGGGGTTGACCCTAACATTATCCTTTGAAAAATGTTAAAAATATAATTTTACATGCAACCCCACCCACATACAATTTCTACGTAATTAAATTTTTTTTTAAAGTATGTAATTCGTGTAATTGATCATATATATTCATAAAAAATAAAATATGTATTCCAATGAATTATTTAGACTTGTTTTTCAAACGAGCAAAAACTTACATGTTTCATTTAACGTACCCACCCCACCCAAATTTAATAAACTACAACCCTACCCCCATAATATATATCAAACCTTATTCAATGCAAACCCACCCCAGCTGATTTTCCCTCTCTACGTCGGTCCCGAATCTCACCGCCCAGTTGTTGTCGCTTCCGCCTCCGGTTGTCGCCTGATCTTTCCTCGTTGCCTCCCTCTCCTCACCCGTGATCATCCAATTGAAAGGTTACCCTCTTTTTTATTTCTCATGTTATCTTCTTTGTTAGAACCCTAGGTGACAATTGTGTTTCATTTGTTTGAATTTATTTGATCTTAGATATCCTAGGTTAATGTTTTTATCAAATACAATAACTAGGTGTAGAATTGTTGTGGAAATGGTTTATTGAGTGAAATAAAATGTTTCTGGGAATATTTGTTGATGGAATGATCGTCATTTATTGATTGAATGAGAAATGTGGGTTATTTGAAAACGGTTTAGAGCATTGACTGTTTTGTACTATTAGTTGATTGAAAATTCTGTAAATTAGTTATGGATTGGATAAATAATGAATATAAATATTAATGCAACATGGATGGGTGAATGTGTTTATTGGTTGATTGAATGAGAAATTAGCTTAATAATGACTTGTACCACTAGTTGAATGGAAAATGTTTGCACAGCTTGTTATGCTCTCAAGTGAGTAATGATATTAATGTTTAGCAACTTACCGTAATTGAATGAGAATGTGTTGATTCCGTCCTCTAAGAATGTGTTTGCTTTTCTTGTATGTGCTAACTTATTATTTCACCTTTCATGCTCGAACTAAACATTAAAAAAGTGAGATCCATGACGAACCAAAAACTTTTTGGACTCCTGATAAGATGATTGGCGGTAAAGAGAACCCATCCAAAATAATGACATGGACCAAAGAGGACCCTAAGCCCTCGTTTGGATATAGAATAGCCTAGAAAATAAGTGAAAATAAAGTAAAATAATTGTTTTTCGTTGTTTGGATGCAAGAAATACCTAGAGATAAACTATGTCAAAATAAACAAGTATAAAATAATATATGGATTTCAACCAACCCCTGTAATTAAAGTTATTCTAGGTTATTCTTTCCAAATAATATATGGGTCCATTATCAAACCAACTATCATCATCTCTAATAAATTACATGTCCAATCAACTATCATTGTTTTTTCATTTTTTATAAATCATTATCCACACTTTATTCACATTTTACCTAAACAACAAAAAAATTATTATTATATTTTTCAACGAGAATAATTCAAAACACAACCAAACACAAAATCACTTTATCCTTATTTATACTCATTTATGCCGGAATAACTGTATACTCAAGAATAAATCATATTCTGTAAGAGAACAAGTGGACTGACACACTAACCCTTTCATTCAGGTAAAGAAATCCCAGGTGAAAGAGGTGTATATAACAGCATGTAGGAATGAAATAGTTAGACCTTAACACTCCATGAGATTCCTAGTGCAGTAGGTTCCAACAACAAACCAGGTGATGAGGAGGAAGGAGAAGGATGCCATTCCTATCAAGAAAGGCCATCCCACCATCAGAACACCAATGCAAAGCACCGTGACAAACGGTGAAAACGACCTCACGATGGACATACGATCCACCCACCGCCCTTTCAGTAGGATCAAGGCGGCCAAGTTGATCATGTTCCAGTCCATGGATCCCTTGTAAGCAAGTCTGTTTAAGCAGTTGGCGACGAATGAGTGACAGTTGCAGGTGAAGAGGTTGTAGGACTTGTGCTGGAACTTTTGCATGCTATGGCACATTGCGTCGTCCCACGTTATTGCCGTCCCATGCTCTGCATGCCTGTAATTGTTCATGCATGTGTGCCCAGCCATATGGGGAGGGAAACAACACTGAAAACAGAAACAACTAAAAGTAATAAATGGTTACCCAACAATCATTTGAATGCTATGAAAAATAATTAGCGTGCAAATGTTTTAATAAATATTTGGATTACAATTATTTTGATCCTGAATCCTATTTTCAAGAATTGACTCCCCAAGTGTTTTCATACAATTGTTTGATCATGATTACATTAATCAACGTTTTTCTTTTCTTTTTTTCCCATATTCTTGTCATGCTATATTGCTTCACATCTTTCCAGGAACAGCACGATTACATGAAAACTTCATTTATATCACTATGACTAAAGAGTTGATTTTCTCCTATTGACTTTTAAACTCTCTAAAATTATCCTTTTTTTCAGCTTCGAAGTCTTCGTCAGTCCTTTGACCACCAAGTGACCCAATAAATTGTAATTCTTGGAGAAAACAGCTTTCAACATCTTGCTGTAACTCACCATTATGCACTCATTGGCGATTGGATGGATTGGAGGAAGATGGAATTCCAATACGAGAAGACGTATAAATTAAAAGCCAGATGTCATCCTGCTTGTTCAACAAAGTATTTGATGTTATCACCAACTCATGGGAAATGCAAGGTGTTTTACCCACCATAAGTGCACCCATCCACTCGCGCACAAAATCAAGATATCCCAGTAGAAGTGTGGCACTCGATCCCATCAAACATCGTTGGTCTCCTATTGGAGACTGACACAAGACAAATTCACATGCAAAACATGTGAAATAGTGGTAGCTAATTTTTATTAATGCCACGTCTGATGGGGCCCAGTAGTAACTAGATCCATCTCCCATCAAAGAGCTGTTCCATTTGCCCAGAATAGTGCCAGTTAAACATCTCACTACTCATAACATAGTAACTGGACAAAAATCTTATTTTTTCCTTCATATTTCCTTTATTTTAAGGGAAAAAGAAGGGCAGACTCAGCTTTATTCCCAGCCTCTCTCAATGTCATATGAGAACATCAATAGAAAACACACCTGTTGCTGCTTTCAAAAGGTGACACAGTAACCAGAAATTAGCAGATAAATGGAGAGAGAAAAAAGACTCAATAGGCATATGAATTCACCATTGTTTTCTTTTTCTTTTTCTTTTTCTTTGCAAGAGTGGCTCAGGGGAGACAGCCCAGCCCACGTGTGCAATGAGACATGGATTCTTTTAATTTAGCCAAATTTTCTGCTATATGTTTTGGGAAATTGCAGGGATTCTCAGATATGAAACGGGAAAGGGATATTTGAACCTGTTCTCGGTCGAGTTGAAGATATCTGGCAACTGCACCATATGCAAAATTGTCCACATTTACAAAATTTGAACCTGCAAAATCTAGGACAGCCCCATCTTCCTGGCAGATTCCAAGGTGACCAATGTAGGGAGCCAACCATGATACGACAGGGAGAGGAGACCACACTAGACAGCAAGGGAACCTTGCCTTCTTAGAATCCACTGAATGTAATGGCCAGAACTCGTGATGTGTTTGTCGATTATGATTACCATCTTCTGTAGCAGCTACTGCTTCAAAATCCATCAAAGAAATTCTCCCAGGCAACAGCTACCTTAAATCAAACTGTGGCACAATAATCATTGAGAATAAGATAAATTTTCATATTGGATACAATATATGTGCAGAAGGCATCAAGATAGGAGACACATGAATGTATTTGACCTAATTTTTTATGTGTTTACAGCTTTGTTAAAAAAATAATATGATCATGCATCAAATTTTCTTGCCCAATATCTGATCATAAGGCAGACAAACTAAAGGATCTGATGGTCATGAGGGGTTGACTAATTTTCTTTGTTTTCTGCTCTTTCCTATGCCTTTTACTGTCAGGAGTGAGTACGTTGACAATGACAGTTTGACCACATCTCTGACATTGTCCGGCGTGGCGATAGGAGTCCGAAGACCAAGGTATTGCAGTCTATCGTCCCGGCCACATCGTAGGCCTTATGGCTAACGATGAACCATCTCATTTTTAGAAGGACGAAGGTGTATTTTGAGAATGTATGGAAGATGGTTGTGGGTTTTATCATATCTTGGGGAGTATATTTTGCGGGCGCTAGCAGGGTGTGTTACATGGGGGAAGGTTACTAATAGAAGACTAGCGTATCGGGGTTTTGGATACGGGTGTTTAGTAGATTTCTCTTCTACTTCTCCCCAAATCATGGGTGAGTTGTTTTAATTTTGCTTTGTTGTATGCTTTGGGCGCTCCCTTGTTTTAATATAAGGCGTTTGCCTGCCGTTTGCTCAAAAAAAAAAAAAGTAAGCCAAGGGAATGCTTTATCTGGGGGCAAAGTTTGTCATGTCTAAAGTCTGTTCTAACTGATCAGTGATGTTAACAGGACCAATATTACTGAAGTTCTACAATCTGTCCACCTTTGGAAAATTGTGTAGGACTAACAATTGACAGGGAACTCAGACTATTTTAAGTTACTGAAGTTCTACAATCTGTCCACCTTTGGAAAACTGTGTAGGACTAACAATTGACAGGGAACTCAGACTATTTTAAGTTGCATAGTGCTGAATTTAACCCATTGGGAAATTCAGTATGTAGAATTTATCAATTGTTTCACACGATCTAGTTATAATTAATCTAAAACAATCTTTTTTGTAGGACAACAAAAATAACCTTCAGAATTATCTATCTTCTTATAGAATTATACTCTGATGGGCTTGCCTATTTTACAATTAGACAAAACAATGGGAAGTGATTCATAGTTGAAAGGACGCATGTCAAAGGATATTGATAATTCCACAACACCACCTCCAAATGATTACATGATCCAGTATTTTTGGCTTTCCATAACTGTAATGGAGCAAATCAGATAAGCATGGAGAATTTGTTCTTTTCTTTTTTTAATGATGACAGTGGTAGGCATCCTACCCCTATTTATTAAGAGAAGTGTCCAAATACAAAAACAGCAGAAATACAAAGAAAAGAAAAACCCCCGGGTAGAGTTTGGTAGAAGAGAAATCTACACACACCACAACCCTGAACGTCCTAACAAAGATGCGACTACTCTAATACCCCGAAAGTCACACCACCTCGAAGGACACAAGCATGGAGGATTTTTTAATTCAACTGATACTGCAAACCTGCAGCCTATAGTTTCCAAATTAACAACACTTAATATCAAACAAGATTAAATAGTTAGTATTTGAAAAGGATGCAACTGATGCATCATGGGTGCCTGGGCACATAAAAGATATGTCAAACAGCATTCAAATCATTAAAGTGTCCCTAAAAATAATTTCCATGAACCCAGAGATTTTTAAATGGAGCATAAAAAAATGAAATCCTAAGATGGGGATCAAACATTGTAAGTTCGTGAGTTGAGCTCATGGAGGGCAAAAATTCACCTATATCTGTTAACAAGTGGAGTCATTTAATCCTAAATAATCAGACGAGAGAAATGGTACTACATGAGGCATGTCAGAGAAGCAGAACCAGGTTAACAAAATGACTATCCTATGCAATTATTTATAATTTGTATCATCCAGTTTATTGGATAATGTAAAAGATATGCATAAGTTCACAATTCTACCAGAACAATACCAGATTTTTCTTCCTTGTAGGACAATCAACCACCCCTCTCACCCAGTCTATCGTGTTTCTCAAGACTACCACTATGCTCTAAAAGAGAAGCTCTTAACATGCCAACCCATAATAGCACGACCTGTTAACATCAAAGCACAACCATCAGACTGCAAAGTTGGGTTATATTAATATTAATAAATAGTCCTCCAAATCAAATGAAGTAAACTTTATAGTGTTGTCATCTTTTTTACATCAAGCCTTATATGATGCTTTTCCTTTAATAAACTCTTAGGTCAATCATGGGAAAATTCATGTATCCATATATAAATCATAATATTTGGTGATTTAGCTCCCTTCCAAAAGTAGCTGACCCAAACTTAATCAGACATTTACCGTTGTAGACAAATGCCACACCATATGTGCATTTACCATCTACGAAGCCATTTCAAAGGACTTCATCACACATTTTCGATTTGCACATTCAACATTACAACACATATTACTGGCATTGCATTCTTGTTAATTAAATGATGTGCAACTAAAGTAAATGTTCCCTCATTTTCTGGATTTCTATCATTTTTAACGTTTTCCTTGAATGTTTTTTTATATTGCTCAACTTTGAAGCATAGCATATGAGTACAGAGTCTCCATGCCTCACAAACCACATGTAAACATCGTTTTTCCCGCATATGGCAGTTTTGTAATTTTGTAAGAGGGGGTCTGATAATTTCGTACACATGATAACTTGGTAATTATGCTAGTGACATTTTATGTGCGTTAATTTAATTAAGACAAGAAAATGAGTGCAATTTGAATTTGATTATAGTTAGGAATCACGTGTAAAAACCTAAATCAAGTGGAAATGTAACATGAAGTTCAGAATAAATTTTTACCGCCTAAATGTCTTTTCTTTTTTTTTTTCAGAAACCCAAATGTCAGAAGTTTAAAATGCATTTTACAACAGTCCCAGAGCTCAAAGAGGTCTTCCCAAAGGTGGCAGATTATTAGTGTGCATGAGTCACATAAGAATTGGAAACATACATGTAATTATACATTTTTTAGGGGTCCACTTGAAAAATAAAACTTATGGAGAAGTTCTTTGTGTAAATTTAGTGGGTCTAAGAAAACCTAAGATGTTCCAGTCTGGATCCCAAACAGTCAAGGCATACGTACTCTGTCTTTGGCCTAGCAATCAATAAGAACCAAAAAAGAATCCTGTTTTCTGGTTTAAACTAGTCTGGAAAGACAAAGTTCCAAAACAGGCTGTGTTGTTGTTGGTTGGCATTAAATCATGGCCTACTCACTAGATCCAAATTGCTGAGAAAGGGTACCTGTAGAGAGGATGTATGCATTCTCTGTAATTCTGCTACAGACACTATGGACCACCTTTTCTTCCGTTGTTCTTTTACAGCATAGATTTGGACAGTTGTATTGTTAGAAGTGGGAAGTTTGCAAGGTTATGTCTTACAGTTGTTGTTTTGCATTAGTGGCGGGAGGGAAACAGATGAATTTGGAAATTCTGTTTTACAAAAATCTGTAGCATTAAAGAACATCCTCTCTAATATCTAGATTTTTATGAGTTCAAAAGAAAAGGTGAGTTGTCTGGTGATAGACAGAAATTTCATGCAGATTTGATTGTGTGGAGGTAAAAAACCGCACCATGACATGTGTCATGCCAAGACGGATATGGGCCATCACACTTGGGGCCCACAAATCCAGATCCAAATCTGTAATGTCATGATAACACTCCCAAATGCATTGGCACGAGTAGATCCAGGGTCTAGTCGGACAGCCAAACACCTCGTGAAAGAATGTCACATCGAGTAGTTAAGACACGATCAGATTAGAGGTCTGGTCGGACGACCTTACTTCTCGCAAACGAGCAAGAAAGACACTATCAGACAAGAGGTCTGGTCGGGCGATCTTTCACCTCGTAAACATACTCGACGACGTAACATACGGACGAGCAAGCCAAAGGGCCACGAGCAGATGGGAGAAACAGTTAGAGAACCATGAACGCTTGTAACTGCCAGGCGGACAGTTAAGGCCCAATAATTACGCAACGTGGGTAATTAGTGGACACGACGTGCCTCATTGACACGTGGGGGTTTTCCACAAAAGTCGCCCACTAAGTGTTCAATGGGGAGACGGTTATAACTGCCAAAGGGAGTGGAAGCGGCAATCTAGCAAGGGAACTACGTGTGACTTGATCCCTATAAAAAGGGTACGTAGGCAGCCTGACAAGGAATCAGGTTCAGTCAAATTCAAGCTACCAAATTTACTCATTTTTGCCAAAAAACTGAAAAGTTTAATTGAAGGGGAAAATAACCTCCTCAGATTGTATACTCAGCCCAATTGTTCCAAAGCTAACTTATCATGTGTGGACTCCTCGAAAGCACAAACACTCCATTCGGGGGGGCGTACCCGTGTTCGACACGTGTCGGACACGGACACGGCATGGACACGTGTCGGACACGCCTCCAGCCATGTCCACTGAGATGGGTTGCAATTTTGTGTTTGGATACGGCCCAGGACACGCCTGGGGCACGTCCCAACCCAATTCAGCCCAAAAGTTAAAAAAAGGGGAAAAAAGGCCCAAACCCATTTAAACAGCCCACAAGGTTCCAAAGATATCCATTTAAACACAAGGCCTCACTTAAAAGGTTCAAAAGAACCAAAAATCAGAAAAGTGAAACCCTAGAAAAGTTTTCTGCACTGTTGGAACGAGTGGGACCTCTGTCGTTTTCACTGTTTGGAAGATCTGGGACCCTCTCACTGCCTCTCCTCTCTTGATCTCTCTCTCCCCCTCACAACAGGTATGTTTTGTTCTCTTGAGTCTGTTTTTCCCTCTCTTTGCATCTCTATTTCTCCCTGTGCGTTTTTTTTTCCTGTCCCTCTGCGATCTCTCTCCCCCTGCCATGTCTCTCTCACTCACTTTCTCACTCACTCCCTGCCATGTCTCTCCCTCCCCCTCTGTGATTTCTCTATGTCCCATGCCCTCTCTATTATTTCTCTCTCTCTCTGTCATACACTAAAACAGTGGTTTTGGTATATGAAATATTTTGTGTTCGGGTATATGAAATATATTAAACAGTGGTTTGGGTATATGAAATATATGAAATATTTCTTTATATAAAATATGTTTGTTTATATAAAATAGAGATATGTTTGGGTATATATTTGTCCATGCTTTATATAATCTTAATAGATTCAATGTTTTCATATTTTGTGTGATAGGAAAATGAATATCGAAAGTACGGGTTCCGGTGGTGGTGGTACTAGCAACTCCACACCTAGGGCTGGTAAACGAACCAAGCCGTTCGGGCTCGGCTCGGTTTGAGCTCGTTCAAGTTCGTTCAATTAGAAAAATGAGCGAGCTTGAACAATTTTTAAAGCTCGGTTAGGCTCGGGACCTGTATCGAGCTTCATTTTATGTTTAAACTCGACTCGTTTGTGTTATAAAAAACTTAGTTGAAACTTTACTAAACTCCTTTGTAAAATCAGAACATTAAATCAATATAAAGTTATGCTCATTTAGGCTCATTTGGGCTAAAATTTTATTTTCAACCCCTAAAAACCCTAAAAATCCTAAAATGAATAATGTTAAGCTTGTTGAGGCTCGTGAGGCTCGACTCGGCTTGGCTCGGCTCGGCTCGGCTCGGCTCGACTCATTTATAAACGAGCCGAGCTTGAACATGTCAAAGTTCGGCTCGTTCGGCTCGTTTACCACCCCTATCCACACTGGTAGATGACAAAATTGACAATACACCTCTTTGGAAATATGTTATTCGAGAAGAAAAGAGTGTCGGTGTTGGTGGCAATTGGGGATTCCGATGCAACTATTGCCATGCAAATTTTAAATGATCGTATTCAAGAGTGAAGGCTCACTTGCTTCGGATCACTGGTTTAGGGATTAGAGTATGTCCAAAGGTCAGATCCGAACATTTGAATGAAATGCAAAGAATTGTTGAGGAAGCCGAGTTGAGGGTGAAGAATGCTCAAGCAAAACGAGTGCCTTTACCTTCGGCTTCCCCAATGCCAAATACAAGTTCAAGTGCTAGCATTGGGTCAATGGGGGTTGACTCATTGAGGCAAGAAGGCATTCCTCTTAGCTCGAGAAAAAGAAAGGTACAAGGCCAAACAGCAATTGAAAAGGCCTTCAATATTGGATCTCGTGAACAATTGCATGAGGGATAACTAGGATGTTCTATTCGGCCGGTTTGCCCTTCCATCTAGCAAGAAATCCCTATTATGTGAGGTCATACACGTTCGCGGCGAGCACACCAATTAGTGGTTATGTACCTCCCGGGTATAACATGTTGAGGACTACATTGCTTCAAAGAGAGAGGGCCAACATTGAAAGGTTGTTGAAACCAATAATAAACACATGGAAAGAGAAAGGGGTGAGCATTGTATGTGATGGTTGGACCGATGCACAAAGAAGACCCCTTATCAATTTTATGGCCGTGACGGAAAGTGGACCAATGTTTTTTAAAGCCATTAATTGTGAGAGTGAATACAAGAACAAGTACTTCATTTCCAATTTAATGAAGGAAACCATTTAAGAGGTTGGTCCACAAAATGTTGTGCAAGTGGTCTCCGACAATGCCCCCGTTTGTAAGGCGGCCGATTTGCTTGTCGAGTTCCCGCATAGTTTTTGGACTCCATGTGTAGTGCACACTCTTAATCTCGAATTGAAGAATATTTGTGCGGCGAAGAACACGGAGGCAAATGGCATCACTTTTGATGAGTGTAGTTGGATCACAATTGTTGCTTTGGATGCAATGCTCATCAAAAATTTCATTACTAATCATTATATGAGGCTTTCCATCTTCAATGAGTTTGTAAACTTGAAGATGCTTTCGATAGCGGAGACGCGATTTGCTTCGGTGCTTGTGATGCTTAAAGATTTAAGCAAATCAAACGTGGCCTCCAAAATATGGTCATTAGTGACCAATGGACTTGCTTTAGGGAGGATGATGTCCTTGAGGCACAACAAGTGAAAGAAACGATACTTGATGACTTGTGGTGGGACAAAATTGATATTATCCTTACCTTTACCGAGCCCATGTATGAGATGTTGAGGATTGCGGATAATGATAGACCTTCTCTTCACTTGATTTATGATATGTGGAATACAATGATTGAAAAAGTGAGGAGCGCTATATATCGACATGAAGGGAAAAGAGAAGATGAGGAGTCCACCTTCTATTCCGTGATCCATCAAATTCGAGTTGATCGTTGGAACACAAGCAATACACCACTTCATTGCTTGGCTCATTCTTTGAATCCAAGGTGAATTGTTTTATATCTTGAGTCATTTAATTTATGTCCAAGGACAATTATTTAAATTTAAAAACATATTGTCTTGCATTTTAGGTACTATAGTGAGGAATGGCTTAGAGGGGCTCCAAATCGTGTTACTCCACATAAGGATTTGGAAATATCGACGGAAGAAAAGAAATGCATTAATAGGTTTTTTCTAAACTCGGAAGAAAGAAGAAGTGTGAATGTAGAATATGCTAAATTTTCTGCCGCTTTAGAAGAATTTAACGATATTGAGTCTTTGGAAGATAGAGGAAAGTTGGAACCAAACATTTGGTGGGTTCTTCATGTATCCTCTATACCCAAACTTCAAGCCATCGCTCTTAAATTGCTTGGACAACCTTCTTCCTCATCTTGTTGTGAGAGAAATTGGAGTACCTACTCATTTATAAACTCAATAAAGCGAAACAACATAAAGCCACAATGCGCCGAAGATTTAGTATTTGTACATTCTAATCTTCGTCTCCTATCAAGAAAGACTCATCAATACATGCAAAGTGAGAGTATGATGTGGGATGTTGGAGGAGATGCTTTTGATTCAATGGAGGGAACCGGACTTCTTGAGGTTGCTAATGTTAGACCTGTGTTATTTAGAGTCCTAATTTCGATCAGAGTCGCTAAAATTTTTGGTTTTTAGCTACCTGGTGGGGTTTGAGGACTCTGATTGAGGATATAACTGCATATTATGGGTCCATGTATTGTTTAGTACTGTCCCTAAAATTTTCATTTAATTCTGATAACGTTTTTGGAATTATGCAGTTTTGGATTGACATTCGGATTTGATTTTGTTAAAATCCAAGATGAAGAGGTAAAAATCCGATATTATTACGAGATGTTAAGCTTGGAGATAGCTTCCATATAGAAGTGGAATTGGATCAACTGGATTCGTATATCAAAAGTTATGGGTATTTTTCCATGTATACCCCGAAGTTGAAAAATCCAGGCTGCAGCTTTGTAAGATGTTTAGCCTAGATTTCGGAATAGCTGGAGGGGTTATTTGAAGGTGTAAACAAGAAAGTTGTAGATAATCGTCTTATCTTTCCAATGCCACTGGAATCGTGCAATTCGGAGCTGTATTGAGGAAGTTATGCCCGTTTAAGTGAAGGCTGCGCAGAAGTTTTAAGTCCGACGATGACTTGGTCATTTACTCGACCTTTGCTTATTTAGTCCCCAAAATGTGCACGACCTTGGGCATATTTTCTTCCCTCTTTTGCTCTGGTCCAGCCCTTGTGTGTGTGTTTGAGAGGAGGAAGTGATGGTGGTGGAGAAGAAGAGCTCCATTGGAGGAGAGCAAGGTGTGTGTGCTTTCATTGTTGGTTGTTGTCTCTTTCCTTTCCCCATCTCCTCTCTCTCAGCCCCTCTAATGGTTTCCCCTCACTTTTTCACTCAGCCCCCCAAGTGGTTGTGTTTATGCCTAAGTGAGGGAGAAGAAGAAGGAGTGCTTGGATGATGGTGGAGCTAAAAGTGAAAGTGATCAAGGTTAGTTTGTGTGCATGTGAGAAGTGTTGTTGTTCCTTTCCTTCTCCATCCCCTACCCTCTCAAGTTTCCCCCTATTTTCAGCAAGAAGCGGAGCTCCCAGGGCTGAGGTGGGCGTGGTGGTGGTGGCGGTGAGGTGGTCAAGGGTGCGCTTGCGAACCCCTACATCTCCCCCTTCGCTCCCCTCTCAAATTGGGTGAGTTTTCCCTCTTCTTTTGGTGGGTTTTGTGCATATAAGGATGCTTGGGAGGGCTTGCATGTGAGGTGTTTGGGGTTGGGTGCATGTGGGGCTTGGGAGTGGGCATGGGAGCACTGGGCGCGCGGGTCTGCACGCGCGAGCGCGCGCGCGGGTGCTGTCGCGCGGGTGGAGCGCGCGGGCGTGCGCGGGTACGCGCGCGGGTCGTGCGCGCGGGTGCGGGCGCGCTGGGACACGCAGGAGAGCGCGTGCGTACGTGTAGGGGCGCGCGTGCGTGCGCGCAGGTTGGGCGCCCGCGGGGGGTACGTGTCCGCGCGCTGTCTGCGCGCTCTGTCTGGGCGCGGCGGGCGCGCTGCATGCGCGCGCGAGGCACAGGGGCCGCGCGCGGGTGCTGCCCGGGGCCCGGTTCGGGCGTGCTGAGGGTCGGCACCCTCGGGTGGGTGTCCGGAGGGCTCGGGCACGCGTGCGTGCATCCATGCTTGCGTGCGTTCGAGCCCATTTGCGTGCATGTCTAGCCTTAGGCATGCCTAATTGTTTTTATGTGTTTGTTTATGGTTATACTCATCATTTTGATACCCCTTGCCTTGCAGACCTCGTCGATTGGGATGCGCGACGACCCGGGTATCGGTGAGTGGTTTGATTTCAACCCTTCCGGGAGCGCTCGAGGCACGTAGTCGTGCTTCGCGCTTCCATGGGGCTTTATTTGCACCCTAAATATGTTATATATCATGCATGCTAGGTTGTATAGCTCGTATATTGTGTAGAACCCCTATTCTACCTTATACTTGCCTATGTATTGTATAGAATATGGCATGACTTAGGTAATTTTGTTTGAATTACTACCCTTATTATTAATTGAACATATCTGGCATGTCTAACTTGGGTTAATAACGGGGTGTATGCGTAATATTCCTGATTTAGTACTTGAGGGTGTGGGATAGTTGTTACACCCATCTTGTTGGCGCAAAACTATGACCCGCTTCAGGAGAGGATGAGGCATTCCCTCTCTCTCGCCCTCCCTCTTTTCACGAACCGAGTGAGTAGATGTAGTTTCTACTTGACTCGGGTTTGCTTGGAATTATTGACATGCACCTATTGTCGCGCGGATCGCGCTTAGCCCTTCCCTTCTAGGTTGGTGTTATCCAACGTATGTTAGGTTGTAATTTGTGAGTATTTATCTGTTTGATGCCATGTATGCATGTTTAAGTAGGCCATCGTTGGGTAGTTCATTGCATATATATGTATATGCCGATATGGCCATGATTCTTGTCTAATGTGTTAGACAAGTGTATGACCTCTTGTGGGGTCATATCATGGTTTTGACACTTAGAATTAAATGTCTTCCCCGCATCTGAGTTATGCGCCCTGGAGGGAATTCATGAGAATTCATTGCGCTTATCGGTGTTTGATAACCGATGATGACGGATCCATAGGGATCGTATTCGCGGGTGTCGAGTGTTCTTTCCTTCGTCGGCTCCAAGTAGAGACTACCCGGCGTAGCAGAGTCTGGTGAGGAGCCCTCCCAGATACTACTCATGACGCGTGTTGGCGTGCCCATACGGCTGAGGTAGTGATCGTGGGAGGCTAGTCCAGTAGAGGCCTGAACCCTGTGAGGTGCCGGGAGGCTGCCAGGTAGTATGGGCCACACCGGGAGAGACTACCGGAAGACGAGTGGTGTAGAACAATCGACCTCTTCCCCAAGAGCCTATGTCACCCCGAGGGGGGGTGAGGGTGAGGGTGTGAGTGTAGTGGGTCGGCGTTAGTTCGATCTGCCAGTTTGTGCAATCTCCCAAGATCCTATGTCACCCGTCGGGGTGAGGGTGAGGGTGTTGGTGTGAGTGGGGTGGGCTCGAGTTGATACTCGACCCATCAGCTTGTATAGATGGTTTTCCCGTGGGGTTTGTGTTGCAAGCATGAATTATCGTTCTCCCCTTCGCCGGATCCGTGTGTATGCTTCCTAGGTACGAGCCGCCCTGGGTGGACCCCCATCTGTAGGTACCATCGACGCTGTCGATAGTGTACTGACCGTGGCTGGCTCCAGGTAGAGGCTGCCCGGGAGAGCGCTACCGGATGACGAACGGTGTAGAACAGCAAGTTTTGTCCTTCAAGTCCCTAGACTCACCCCTGTGGGGGCTAGGGCGAGGGCAGGGTATGGTCACACCGCCGTGTGACCTTGTTAACCGTTAGGTTTCTACCCCTGGCTTTCCTTGATAGGAGATTGCCTTGTATTGAATGTTGTATTGGTGTTTGGTTTCTGACCACTCACTGAGCTTGTAGCTCACCCCTACAAGCAGGGTATGGTCGCGAACGGGCCCGGGCCGGGCTTTCGGGCCACGGGCTTTTTGGTGACCCTTAGTCCCATGGTTCGACAGGTGTGGAGATGGCTAAGTTTGTTTGGCGACAGGCTTGGGGGATAGCTTCGTTGATGTGGAAGGTGGGCTTTGCGAGCCAAGATTTCACAATCCTATATCCCAACGGTGTTGTGGGCGGTGTTGGCTATCCTGCAACGCGACTGTCTTTAGAGGTCAAACTGCATATGCCTAGAACATTTGGGAGATGATAAGTTTCATTCAGGAATGGGGAAGATTTTGTGGGGGTGCGATGCAAAGACGGTGAGGGTGTTAGTGGGAGGGGTGATGATCTTGTGACCTAGTTTATTAGTGTTTATTAGTGTTTCAGGAGGAGAGGGGAGAGGGCAGCGTTTATTAGTGTTTCATACGTAGAGCTCTATTCTACCATTGTTGCACTAGTTTGGTTCTCGTATCCTTGTGTGTCCTTTTGTGCTTGGGTCTTAGCTTATCTTTTTTCTTTGTTTGTAATTTCTCTTTGGGCTTTGACTTTTTATTAATACAAAAAAATATGAACATCTCTTCCACTCTCTCTCCCTCACCCGAATCCCTCTCAGTTGTTGTGAAAAAAAAGGAGAAAACCCTAAAACCCTCAATCACCTCATTTTCACCCCCTCAAAACCCTCCACCCACCCAACATCAAATCCCTTCCACCTCGTCCTATTTTCCCTCCAGAGTTCCCCCATTTTGAGCGGCCCCAACTCATCCCTATTTTCATCTCTTTCTCCCCCCCCCCCCCCCTTCTCACAAACTCCAGCCTATTTCGCCAATGTTGTTGGCATCTTTCCTCAAAAAAAATTAAAACGCCAACGGGATTAGAGTCTTTACTTCAGAAAAAATAATACGTCACTTTTGTTGGCGTATCACGTTGTGAACATAATACAATGGGTTTTGTGTTTTACACGGGGACATTAAAAAAATATAGAAGTGTCATAACCCCAACGTCGTTGGCGTTTTACAAAGGGACATAAAAAAAAATAGCAAGTGTCATAATGCCAATGCCATTGGCATTTTACACTGCGACATTAAAAAAAAAATTGTGGAGGCTTTGACCGGGTCAGACAATTGCTATAGTAAATATTGAAACAACATGATTAATTTGGTAATTTGTTAATTAAACGTGATTAATTCGGTAAAAAGGCCGGACTCCTCCTCCTTGAGAATTTATAAAGCTGATCACAGATGGGTCCAAATCTGGAGATAGATCAGAATATGGTGGACTAATCAGAAATTCAAACTGTGTGCATTCTGATTGCTTTTGTTGGAAAATGTGAAGATCTTCCAATTCACCTCCTGGAGATTAATATTATTATTATTCATCAGGGATTGAAGATTGCTCAGCAGTATGATTTCCTGAATATACATATTGAATCAGATTCACTGTTAGCAATTAAATAGGTTTCAGGCCAATTAAAACATCTGTGGCTTGTTAAACAGTATAAACTAGAAGACATATTGTAAGGGAGATAAACAATTATCAAGCTAGCTAAAAAGTATGGGTGAGACCCTTATCACACAGACTTCCGAGATTAGCCCAAGATTATTTGATCTCTTAGTTCAAGATAAAGAATGTGCAATTAAACGAAGAACAAGACCAGAGGGACGCGGTGTCAAGCAATGGTATGCCAAAAATAAATTACCCACCAAAAAATAATAATAATTTAATCTCACTCAATCTCATGGGGTCATGGACAAAACAACCCAACAAGAGCTCATCTACCCAACCCACTATTGGCACGCAAAACCCAAATCCAACCAAACAGTACCATTTAATCCGCTCTTTCTTTCTCTTCTATGCAGGCCACCCACTCGTTCTTCCTCTTCTTTTCCGGCCAAGCAGCCTTTCACTACCTTCCACAGTCACAACAACCATCAGCTAAATCATCATCCCTGACATACCCTCTGATAATATTTCTCAAATCCACCATCAACAACCCTTGAATAACTCTCTTTAACCAATTTTTCACTCTTGAATCACCATATCCAATTACCGTTACTCACCTACAAAAATTTACATGCATGATTCAGTAAATCAACCATATTTTCTTATATAAACTCTGATCAACTCAATTTCAAATCCATATGAAAAGACAAAATGATGCTCTACAAGTGATTCATCATCAATATGGTCAATAGGATGGACTAAGAATAATATACACTATGAGATAAAAATTATAGTCCAAAGATCCCCCCCCCCCCTCCCCTCACTCTCTCATTTCCTCACACCCCTAACTTTTTTCAACCCAGTCTTCCTGATCATCCAAACAGTACTCACCCTCAAAAGGATCCAAATAGGCAAAATACAACCCCAGATCCCAATCACTACTTCCTTCCCTCACCCTTCACTTCACACATATTCAATCATCCAAACCCATCAACAACGACCTTAGATCTGATCACCAAAACCCCGCACCACAACCTCTCAAACGTCTTCGTAACCTCAAGTGAACAGCTTAATCAAAACCTAAAAATAAAAAAAATTAAATTTTACCTTCACTGTTCCTCATCTCCACCTCGCCGCACCTCCAAGTTCAGCGCCAAGAACCCACCATTAAAATTGAAAAGATATGGTATTGGTGCGCCAAACGGAGGTTGTGGAATCACCCTTTCATGACCCTCTCTCGCTTTGGCTACTGCTTTTCGGGTTTCGCAATGGGGAAGATCGCTCTGAAGTCTTTGAACACGGGAATAGAGGGGTTTTTAGGGTTTGCAAATAGGTGCTGTAAATGAACCGAACTAGCCGAGCTTTGACATGTTCAAACTCGGCTCGTTTATAAACGAGTCGAGTCGAGCCGAACTGAACTGAGCTCACGAGTCTCAATGAGCCTAACATTATTTATTATTTTAGGGTTTTTAGAGATTGAAATAAAATTTTAGCCTAAATGTGCCAAATTCATGAGCTTAAACGAGCACAATTTTGTATTAATTTAATATTCTGATTTTATAAAGTAGTTTAGTGAAGCTTCAATTAAGTTTTTATAACACAAGCGAGTAGAATTTGAACACAAAATGAAGTTCGATCCAGGTCTCGAGCCTAACTAAGCTTTAAAACTTGTTCAAGCTCGCTCATTTGTCTAAATGAACGAGCCTGAACGAGCTCAAACCGAACCGAGCCCGAGCAGCTTGGTTCGTTTACCAGCCCTATTTGCAAACATAAAAATGTTGGGGCGCGGATATCCGCACCCCGGGTTTCTAGAAACCCACCCCTTTTTAAAAAAAAAATTATACTGTAGCAGTTAGTGGAAACTTCGAGGTCGCCACTCCCTCTGGCGACGGTGTTGAAGCATGGTTGCCCAAAAGCCCGGCGAGTGTACCAACCCCGATCGGCATTCTCATTGGCGACGGTGTTGAAGCATGGTCGTCCGAAGGCCCGACGAGCCAAAATAAGAGAGAATAAATTCACATTTTTTCAAGTTTCAAACAAAATAGACAAATTTCACATTTAAACACATATAACAGACAGTCATAGCAGCATTAAAAACACATAAAAATATGACATTCGCATTCCATAATCAACAATTCACGTGACTACACAATAAAATATATGTTCAAATTCCACAACCATTCATGTGACTATATTGATTTTTTCATATATAAAAATAAATAACCTATCTAATAAAAAAATTTACTCCTTTTTTCAAAAAATAAAATTAAACATAAAAATAATTTGAACATGTATTTTGTAGTGTAGTAATATGAATAATTCGTTATGGATTGCTAACATCGTATTTTGGTGTTATAAATGCTAACATCATATTTTAATGTATTTTAAATGTCGGTATGACTGTCTGTTATATGTGTTTAAATGTAAAATTTGTCTATTTGACTTGAAACTTGTAAAAATATGAATTTATTCTCTCTTATTTTAGCTCGTCGGGTTTCGGGCGACCACGCTTCAACACTGTTGCCAATGGAAATGCCAACCGGGGTTGGTACACTCACCGGGCCTTCGGGCGACCATGCTTCAACATCGTCGCCAGAGGGAGTGACGACCTCGGGGTGGGTTTCCATTAACTACTACAGTACAATTTTTTTTTAAAAAAAAGGGGTGGGTTTATAGAAACCCGGGGTGCGGATATCCACGCCCAAAATGTTGAACCCGGAAAATGACCCGATTATTTTTTATTTTTTATTTCGTAGGAAATGCTACATAGAGCTGAGAAACGATCAGGTTAGAGGGCTGCAGTCACTAGTCTTAAGGGACCAGGCTGCCTTTTTTTTTTCCTCGTTCGGTGCCGTTAGGAATTGAGCTCGTGCCTCCCACCAAGAGGTGGAGTATCCACATTAACCTTCCACAACTCTACAGCGTGTGATCCACATTTAAGGGCATGTTAGTTCAATAGACAACAGTTGATTAACTATAGTTATAAGCTGTGATATTATTGAGATATATATATATATAATATACTACCTATATAAAAGCACGTACATATTTTATATATGTATAAATAATATAACAAAAAATGTAAAAACTTAATAATTATTAAATTAACATATTCATGTTCCTAGGTACTTCTACATTATATTATTCATAATTATAATGCTGATATGAATAACATAACATAGATACTAAACCAAGGGCGGATTAATGAGTTGGCTGGGCCGGATATTATGAAAAAATCTATTATACCATCAAATATTTAATTCTAAATTTAATTTAAATTAAAATTTATTGACCTTTCTTTATTTTTTCATCTTTGCAAACCCAATCCCGTCCATGACCGGTGAATCCCACTATCGCTGTCCCATCCACATATTAGATGACCAAACAAATACAGAGATTCGAGTTTATTCTTCTTTTTGTTAATCTTTAAATTATTTATGCTATGATTTGTTTTTGCCCCTCCTTATATAATTAAATTGGATCAGTGGATGGGGTAAGACGAGTGGCTGAATTTTTTTTCTTCTCCTTTTGATGTGAACAATTTTTTTAATTTTTTGAAATATCTTTTTAAAATTTTAATTTTTTTTTTGAATATTTATTTTATTATGTGTATCTTTTATCTAGCTTTTTTTATTTTTTAAAAAGTGAAATTTTAATATTTTAGTTCACATGTGTTCTTCTGTTTTTTCATTGGATTAATTGATGGATTTTTATTTTTTTATATGTCATGTTTGTGTTATTGGATGATATTTTTATTTATTGGAATATCTTATCATTTAGGTTTTCTTTGTTTCATATGTAACAATATATATATGGATTTTTTTTTCTTGGGAGTGCTAGATCTATTTCACTAAAAGTGTAGATGAAAAAAGGAGGTAAGTTATTTTGGGTTTTTAATATCATGAATTGTCACTTTTATAAATGTCATATATTGTTTTATTTTGAGTCCATAATTGTTTATCAAAATAAAAAAAATATAATTGCATAATATGAATAGACTATGTTTCAGCCCACCCAGAAATAGAGTCTTGGATCCGCCCCTGTATTAAACCATCCTAAAATTTTATTAAAAGATAATATATTTGTATACCATGTAATATTTTTTATATTAAATATGATAGTTTTTAGAATAACCATGGTAGGATTTACGAATACGTTGTCTGTAATTTTAGTTTAAGTGTGTGTTTGCTTATGGTATGGCCTATATGCACGTGGTAGTAGAAAATTCTTTTCTTTACATGGGTCCTTTGGGTTTGGTTTTAGTGTTCATGCTTATTATGAGATTTTATTTAGCTAAGCATGTTTTTGAATGGAAGCTCTTACCTATGGAATGCCTTTTTTATTCGGGCTAACCTCTTTTCTTCGTCTTTTCAGCAACCGAATCGCGTGCGGGCGTTGTGGCATGGGACGAAAAGATGGTACTCTATCTTGAGATAGGAGGAGAGGGATCTGGTGGACGGAGTGGGCTTCCGCTCTTTCTTCTTGATCGAACCGTTCCACGTCCACCGTCCATGTCTCGAGGTGTTGGCGGAGCGATGGAATCCGAAGAGCTGCATATTCATCCTCCCCACCGATGCGGTGATGCCGACACTCGAGTCAGATTTAAAATCTTAAATTTTGAATAAATATGATATATGTAATTGTTAAATTTATGAAAGGGTAAAAATGTATATGAAAAGGCTGAATTAATTTCCCTTGAATGAGTAATTAATATTATATTAATAATAGATTTTCTAATAATGCAAAATATTATATAAATCACGCATGTCATCTTAGATATTGGGGTTAAAGAATATATCCTTGTAAACATGCAATAAACTTACACAAGTCATTGTAAATTTGGTTAATCAATTTAAGGGGTAGTCGATTAGAACTTTTATGGACAAAATGTTCATGTTCATGGATTTGTAAATCTTGTGTTATTCAATCAAAACATTGTTTCATGGACAAAAAGTTCAACGTTATTCGATTGAGACATTATTTCATGGATAAAAAGTCCAGCGTTATTCGATTGAGACATTATTTTGTAGACAAAAAGTCCAGCGTTATTCAATTAAGACATTATTTCATAGACAAAAAGTTTAGCATTATTCGATTGAGACATTATTTTGTAAACAAAAAATCTAGTATTATTCAATTTAGACTCCCCATAATATGCATTTTATTATGTGTTATTCAATTTAAACAAGACTTATGAAGACTTTCATTAGCGATGGACTTTTGTGGACGTTTGTAAACTTTAGATAAAGAAATATAAAGAAAAAAATTATTTCAAAATCCCACCCAAATTGGTGGGATTCTCATGGACTTTTATTTTAGTATTGTGAATATCTTCTTTTTTTTCTTTTAACAAAACTTCTTTCTTTTATGGATGATTGTTATCTCATGCCTTTCATATTTTTTTATTCACAGCTTTTTTTTATAATTTCTCTATTTATCATCTTTTTTTATGAATGTGTAGATATATAAAATATTGATATCACATCATATATTTAATGAATATATGAGAATGATAGATTTGCTTGTGTTACAATCAATCATTTCACAAAAAAATATCAATATTAAATGGATTAATGGGGAAATGCTTGCATTTTTTCCCTACAGATATCTCTCCCAATTTTCAAGAAATGAAAAATGGATTAAATGGATTAATGAAATGGATTAATGTGAGTTTATATTAAATGGATTAATGAAAAATTAGGGAAATGCATGCATTTTTTCCCTACAGATATCTCTCCCAATTTTCAAGACTTCAAAATGAGATGAACAGACAATGATTTTAGGCATTATTTACAAATCCCTCAATAGATTAAATAAACTCACATGTGACCCTTAGAGTCTACCATAACTAGAATATGTGCAGCTAACCTCTGTTTATGTTGTTGCTTGCTTTGGATGATCCTGCTATTTAGGTTTAATGTATGGGTTGATAAATTTGTGGGTCATAAGAAGCCTTTTGGTCAATCGTTGTCTATTCAAAAAATATGTATATCACTTTCTTACTGATGATAAAAATTCGGCTCACATTTAGGTAGTGACATAAATTATTATACGGTAGATAATTATTGTTCTATAGACATGGAATAGACAATTTTCCGTGTGATTGTGATGTGGATACAAAATTTAAAATGTGAAAAAATGATTTGGCATATGGACTCCTGATATATTTCTCTTATACTACTGGAATTGATTAAATGGAAAAAAATGATTATAGGGAAGACCTAGAATATCAATATCAGTTTATTCTTACTTATTCTTGCATAACTATATCCACTTATTCCTAGTAAACTATGTAACGCCCCCGAACCCACGACTCCGTTTTGAAGCGTGAAATCCGGTTGCGTTAACTTAATTCCTCGAATCTCAGAGTTCTTTTTTTTTCTAGTAATATAAGAAAATATCACCATCTTTTATTCATCAATTATCAAGGATAAAATCCAAAATAAATTCTCAAAATACTGGATATATATCGGGACAACTGAATTCTAAATATCATCATACTATCATACATTCGGGTCCTCTACATGCCAAGGAAATTACCAGCATCTTCTAAGCAAAGTCTAGCCTTCTAGAAAACACGATCTCATCCACAGCTCTATGAGATCAACCACTCTAAGCCTTTAATCTGAAAAGTTGAAGAAAATGAGGGGGGTGAGCAACCACACGCTCAGTGAATGGACCATTGGCATCCCGTTAATAATAATATATATCAAAATAATAACTTTTATAAGATAACATAAGAAATCATTTGCAAATACCATATGATAATATTCCAATAAAATGACATATCAAAACATAACTTAACAAAAGCCTCATTTCAAGATGCATAGTCCCATAACTTCAAAACCATATGATGCATATGCAACGGACACGCACGCAGCTGAAAGATGCTCTATCTAGAGCCTGGTCACGCAGACTAGTGTCACGTTGACAGGGTCCCACTGGACCGTGGTCACGTAAATGGGGGTCACGCAAACGAATGATATGCATGCATGATCAACTACTCACACACCAACTGCTACCGCATGCAATACAATATAATATAATATCCACAAATCATTTGCGACATATAAAATAACCACCTCATATCTATCATGATGACATGCTCATATGCTCCATACACAAAATAATAGTTGTATTCATAAAATAGGCATGATGCGGTCATGATATAAATATAAATAGTTTTAAAATCTACATAGAGACTAGACCCACTCACCTTAGGTCCAACAACACGCAATCAATCCAGAATAATATATAGCAACCTAACCAGTCCTGAAACGATACAACTTGGTCACAATACGCGCAAACAGTTTGGGACCTGATGGTACCCGTACACAGAAAAATCGACAGCTCTGTTAAGAGCCGTCCAAGAGAAAACTGACGGCTCCTCTTGGGGCCGTCCCTTACAAACCCGACGGCTCCTCTGGGAGCCGTCCAGAACGTGCCCGATGGCTCTCAATGGAGCCGTCCCGAGGCAGAAGGCATAAAACCCTAATTTTTATTAAAATATCCTAACATATTCTATCATTGGAAAGCATAAGCGAGTCGTTTAAAATGGCGTAATACAGAAAAGAACTCATCTTGAAAATCAAACCATGCATACGAGAAATCCAATTAAAACCAATCCAAAAACTCAATTTATTTTTTGTTAAAACAACCAAATACCTTTTGGCATGTACATATGTAACGTTTCGGTATTTTTCGGCCTTATATATTTATTTTAAATATATAATGGAAATTTTAAAATTTGATTTTTATATATCATTTTTCAGATTTGGCGGTGGGCCCAAATGGGTCCAATTTGATTTATAATTATGATAATTATAATTTGATGTTTAAATAATTATTTTATATTTTTCTGTAGATCTTTATAGTGTTAAGTTATTTTGGTTGAAATTTGGTGAGATTTGGAGTTCGAAAAATTTGATTTTTAGGCTTAGTGTCAAGTTATTGGGCCTAGGGATCTAGTTGCAAATCCAGAATACATTTTTATAGCCTTTTGGGACCTTTCTGTAAATCGGATAGGGATCTGTTTGTAAATCGGATAGGGACGTCATTGTAAACTGGAAACACTTCAGGGGTCGTTTTGTAATTTCGGTAAACCCATTTAAATAACATGTTTGGGTTAGGGTTTTTCATCCAAATCTCAGAAGTTATGAAGGGTTGTGATGACCTAAGATGGAGATGGTGGGTGGTGTAACCGGATCTAAGGTGAGATATCATTCCCTATTGATTTTGTTAGTTTTAATTTATTTTTGTTAGGATATGATTACGTCAAGTAATTGTTTGGGGAAGAAGTTTGATGGATTAGGGTTAGGGTTTGATTGATTTAATTTAATGATTATTTGATTTGATTTTTATGGATCTCAAAGGAATTCTTAAGATCAAATTAGATTTATTAGTTTTGGGGATTTAATGGCCATTTTCGGGTTGATTTTATGCTTGGACGTAAATCGTGTTGTTGACTATGATAGAGTCGTTTCTGGAAAAAATGTATTTGACAAACAGAAATAGGCTTTGAAAAGAGCTTTCCAACGAATCATTAATCGTCTAATTCGGAGTTATGGATAGAAAGTTATGGTTTTTGAAAGATTTCTGTGCAGTTTATTGAAATTCAAATATTTAGCTTGATGACCAAGTTTGATGAATGTTAGAGATTTAGATGATCCCAAATTTGATGTTTAATGAAGTATAGTTTGATTTGCAGGTTTTGATGATTTTATTGATCTTGAGAACTTAAATAGAATCTTAAATCGATAATTTAGTTTAGTGGGATCAATGAATATTGATTGGATATTGTTGTTATTTGGATGTAAATTGATTGGATTTGAGTTACTCGATCATGGAATTATAGTTGAGCCTTATTGGATTTGTCCAAATATTTATTCGAGGATTGATCGATCATATGGGTCTTATGGAATAAATGGATATTGATTATCGGATCGGATCATTGTGAGTATATGAGTATTCTAATATTTATTCGAAGTTGAGATTTTCATTAGGACTTTGAAGTGAGTTGTTGATTGTAGGTCTATAAGATATCGGCTTTTGGGATTATTGGGTATAGTGCTGTTATAAGTTGGTTGTCAGTTGTTTGGGTCGTGATTGATTGTTTCTGATCTATTATTGTATAATTGTTATGCTAGGTTATCAACGTGCGAGTGTGTATCGTTGATGCTTGCGTGGAGCGAAGGTGAGTAGGCCTATCGATTTATTTCGTGTGAGCTTTTGCTCTATAACATTGAATTTCATATGCCAATCATATTTGTGTGATATTATGTGTCATCCATGCATTTATATTTTGATAAATTTGCATGATTTGGATATTTTCTTCATATTGATCAAATTGCATTTTCGTTGAATGAAGTTGCATGATTTAATTCATTCATCATGTCATTAAAATAGCATGAATTATGCTATTCATGTTTCAAGAATTAACATAATATATTTTCTGATGCTTATGCTTTCGAAATAATATTTGGATTAAAGATTTTTATTTTGAGAGTTTTGAAAAAATTTAGGACTAGTGGAGACAACCTAGTCCTAGGATATTTTATCAAGATGCATATCATGACATATTTTCTGGAATAAATCCCCCCGTAATATTTCGCATTTGGGGAGGAAGGTCTAGGACTCGAAGAGTCCCAAGATCGGTGAGGGGTGTGATAAAACATTCCTTGCAGCGGTGGATTCCTTTGTTTGGAGTCTGCAGCAACCGGGGCATCCTGTGCTGGTGTTCTCGTAGTGATGGCAGCGGCGACCCATCAGCGTCTTCTAGATCCGACGTCTCCTCGAGGGAGCTTTTTGAGCGATTTAGTCGCTTGTGACTTAGCACACCTGTTTTGAGGAACGGTTCTTCCGATTGAGAACCCTACCCGGTCATATCATTTAAGCTGCATGATTTCTATGACGTGGACCAAGGATTGGGGCACGTGATTGCATTAAAACTATATTTTATTAAACTCATGAATTTAATTTGATTTTTTTAAAAGAAAATTCTTATTTTTTATATATATAAATGTATATATATATATATATATGATATTTTTTTTAACTCTCATGATTTCTCTGATGTGGGCCAATGATCTGGGCCACGTGTGCATTAAAATATTTTTTTAAAGTTTATGATTTTAAGTTGATTTAATAAAATAAAATATTTATTAAATGAAATTCTGATTTTCATAAAACCTTATTTTTATATATAACTATCATATGAAGTAATTTGTCAGTGAGCTTATTCACTGAGTTAAAGACTCACCCTATTCCAAATGGCTGGTTGTTTTATAACCAGGTAGCTCATCTTCTGGGGATCAAGGCAAAGTTTGAACCTTTCATACACTCCAAGGATCTTGAGGTAGCAATGTTTAGAGAATAAATAATAGTCGCAGCCGACTATTTGGATCTATTTTAGTTTAGATGGCTCCCACAGGGGTGGTTTAGTGTGTCTTTTCATTCTAGTATTTTATTTATGTCAGACTCTGATATTCTGTAAGACCGTTAGTAGTTTATAACTTTTGGATATTGTTTTCATATTTGATCACTTTCAATTTTCATTATATTAGTATTGTTTCTTTTCAAGTAAAAGAAAAAAAAAGGACTGTAAATTTTGGTCTTGTATTTGAATTAAGTTTAGTAGCGACCCATTTACCGTCCGATAAGCGGTTAGGTAAATGCGGGGCGTTACAACATACATATATGAGTCATGTAAAATAATGTAAATCAGTAATAAACATCAAAGATAATTTGCGTGTAAGAAATCCAATTAAAAAAACCTAGTTTATAAGGATTCGCAAAACACGTATATAAAACCAATTAAACCTTATTCAAAACTTCTCAAATACTTAGATCTATTCATATTATAAAAATCAATATATAATATATAAACGATACAAAACATTTAGGAGATAGATCAAAGATCATATAAAAGAAAAATCGATTCAAAACTCTAACTTATGGAAAAACGGAAAACATCAATGAAACTTTAAAAATACTTGGTACACCCAAGGATCTGAATATACTTTATAAAATCCTTTCAAAACCGCAAGAGATAATATGTTATTATACATAGGATGATATTCTTCTATTCAAAACTCTAGATCTAAAAGATTCATAAAAATATATATAAGAAACCGTTAAAACACATTCCAAAATCTTTGAAAACCATAGACCTATTATATGTAAAAACAACCAACATGGATCTATGATAAAAACTCTTAGAAGTCCTAAAAATTTCTTTTTGCTAGGATCTAAGGTAGAACAAGTGCCACTCGTGCTTTCCACAACATTCATGCTTTGACATTCCAATAGATAAGTTGTCGATAGATACTGAACAACAATGGTGTACAAGGCGTCACACGTGCTTCAAAATAGAGAAGAATCAATGTAAACTCAATGTTACATCAGATGGTTCAAGTGTCATTCCCATGAAGATCCTTCAATTTGAGCCTCCATAAAGGACTCATATTGCACCATCATTTTCTGGAGGCCACCCTCCAACAATGTATACTACTTTTTCCTATTGCATTTTGTCTATTTACTGCTTTCTTTAAATAAAAAATTAAATATGTCAAAATTTCAAAAAAACAAAAGAAAAAAATTCATTTCACAAAGTTTGTTTATATCAATTATTATGCATCAATTTAAAAGCTTTCATCAAAACAAAATAGAAAAAGATTCCATTGCACAAATTTAGTTCATTTCAGTTTTTATCTTTCATTTTCAAGTTTTCAAAAAATACATATACCCAAAAAAAAGGTGGGAGGAGAATAGAAGAAAAAGGGGGGAAATATCTCCTCACTTGTAATTTTATGTACTACACTAGATAATTATTAGATTTTTTTACATATTTCAAATTTTTGGATATTTGATCTTTGGATATTTTTTAATTATTCCATATTCATTTTAAATTCTCAGATATTTCAGATAATTATCAGTATTCGATCCGAATCTGGATTTTCAGATAAGATACGAAACTTACTTTCAATATCCGTTGGATTTCAGATATAGATATTTTTTTGGATTTTCAGTCCAGATATAGATACGGATATGGGCCTATCTGATCTGTATCCGTCCGATTGACAAGCTTAAACACCACAATAAAAACCAATCCCACTATGTTAATTTTGTCAACATCTAATGAAAAAGCTATCATGTTTTTTTTAGGAAAGAAAAAGCTATCATGTTACCAAATAATCTCATAAACTCATGCGTCAAAATGTGTGAGGTGTCATTGGGATCGATTGACGAGAAGGGATCACACAATTAATTCATAAATAACATAAAAGGTACTCACCGTGGCTAGAGAAGGAGCAATAGAAGGGGATTGGTGTTCCAAACCCCAATCATATGCCCTACAAAGAATGACTTGGGATCCTATAAATCAAAGAAAATTTCATTTTACAGAAAGGAACCCTAAAATCATCATATTTCTGATCCCTAAAAAAGGCCCACCAAAGGATACCATAGAAGGGACACTGCTTCGAGTGCCCCCTCTCGCTTACCTTCTATTCTGGCTGAGCCTCTGTAGCGTCGCCATCGGTGGGAGAAAGAGGGAGATGGATGGGAGAGAGAGAGAGAGAGATGAGAGGGGGGGTTTGATTCGATTGAAGAGCTTCTCATCTTGAATGGTCGGATTCCAAACACATGGACATCCATATAGAAAATGTTTGGATCTCATTTTTGAAAATTGAGTTGGAGCGGACTAGATGGTATGTTGTTTCCGCGTGCACATCATGCCTTAACCAGATATCTCTTATATTGTATAGGCACATTTGGATAGAGGCATAAACTATTATGGGATTATACCTATTTCAGGAATTATTGACTTTATCTATGTAATAAGTGATTTTCTATTTAGTTGTATTTTCAGTTATTCTCATTGGGAAATGTAATGATAAATGTTGGAGTGTTTGGTTGATAAAGAATAAAATATGAATAAGATGTAAAAAGTTGATTTGAAATGTGGGTCGCATTGATGTCTAAGAGGTGATAACATGTGATTTGGTGTGATGATATGTGATTTAATATGTGGGTCCCCTTATACCAGTTGAGGAATAACACAATTCCATGGAGGGACTTGGAATACAAATACCAGCTTATTCTCACATAAACTATACCCCTTTATATCACCCAACCAAACATCATTTTTATCTTTATTCCTCCTTATCCTCCCTATTCCACCCTTTATTCCCCCATCCAAACGGACCCTATATCCATGATGTGATGTTAATGCCCTGTGTGGTTAATGGAATAGGATGAAAATAGGATTAAGGGAATAAACTCAAAAATTTGTTTGTTTACAAAGGTATAGTCAGTGTTCTGAAATGCGTCATGTGTGGCCGCATATGCGGCCGCATAAGCGGTTCGGTAAGCCTACCGAACCATATAGGCTAAAATGCGGGAATATGCAAACAAGTCCCGCATATACGTGCTCATATGCGGAATATGTGCCCGCTTAAGCGAGCGCATCGATTTAGAAAAAAAAAAGTGGGCCCTAACCCTTCTTCGACTTGCAGCAAATGTTCGTCCCCTTCTTCAATTTGCAGCACCGCTCGTCCCCGGCGACCTTCCTTCAACCACCACGGTGACCCCTCCTTCGATCACCGCAGACCACGGTGATCTTCCTTCGACCACCGCAGGCCACGACAAGTCGACGACCTTCCTTCGACCACAACGGTAACCCCTCTTTCAACCACCGCAAGCCACGACGAGTTGACGACCTTCCTTCGACCACCATGGTGACCCCTCCTTTGACCACCCCTTCTTCTTCAGATCTGGTATGGTCTCTCTTTGATTTCTCTTTCTTTGCCTCTCAGTCTCTCGGTCTCTCCATCTCTCTCAATCTCTCTCTCTCACAGTGATAAGAAGCACTTCGAAGCTTGGTGTAAATGTGTAATAGCTTGGAATGTGTGAAATGTGTGGAATAGATATTGATTAGAATGTGTTAAATAGATATTGACATGTGTAGTGTAATGTGTGGAATGTTTTGTTGGGGTTAGGAGGAGTTATTCATTCACATACAATTCATGTTATGTAATTTGTAAACTCCAGTTGAATAAAGAAAATCAATAGTAGAAACCTCTATTTTATATTGTTCAATAGGTTTACTAAATGATCAATAATCCAAATTCTCAATTGATTGTATGAAATAATAATTATGAATATATATATAAATATTAAATAACTATAAAATTTTAATGGTTTTAATATGATTACATTTCTTCAAATTTATCTTGTTATCTCTTATTTATAGATCATCACTATATAATTATTTTTTATGAATAAAAAATTACATAACTGCATATACTCCCGCATATACTCTTGCATACCACATATACTCTGTGCGGTACCCTACCCGCATGCAAACCGTATATTGCTTTTTAGAACGCTGGGTATAATTATGCCAAAATAATATAATTAAGCTGATATTGGTAATCTGGGTTCTCTATGGAATTGTGTTATTCCATTGAGCATATTCCACAAGCATAAGGGGATCTACATGTCAAATCATTTGTCATCGCTCTAATAACTCATGGTATCCACATGTCAAATCATTTTTTTATCATTTATATAAAAAAATCATCTATTTGTCAAGTGACGATGGGCGGGACAGGAGGCAAAGGAGGGCGATGGGTAGAGGCAAAGGAAGGCTGATCTCTTTACCCACCTCTGATAAATAATGTATTTTAGATTATGCTTTTTAAAGAAGACGAAAGGTGGCATGAGGCGGAGGAGGGCGATGGGCGGAGGACACTAGAGGAGTAAAGAGAGGTGACGAGGGGGAGAGAGAGAATAATCTAAAATACCTTATTAAAGTGGAGGAAATTGGTAGGAATCAGAAGTAATGGTGTTCCCAACTTCTCCTGTGTGCTTTTGTATGTTATATTTTAAATATTTGCTCATGAAAGCTATGTAGAATTTGTGTAATGTATTCCTTTGTTATTCTTGTGCATCTCAGTAAAACTGCCTACTTTTTTGGAAGACAAAATAGAACTTCCTACTTAAATATGGTTGAATGATATATAAACTATTTTTTAATAATTAATACCATTGAAATCAGACATATACATTCAATTAATAAGGTTTAGAAACGAAAATAACAGATGGATTTTAAAAAAATAAATTCAAAATTCAAAAGATAATGTTAGATATAGCCCTAAATGCAGTCATCACATGTTAATTTTTAAAAAATGGGAAACGTCTAATTAGGTATATGATTTGATGAAAAATGTATATCGTTTCATTTCAAATTAAATTGACACATTTTTTTGCGAATGTAAAAAAGTTATCAAGGTATATACCTTGTTGGATGGATATTAGATGGATTTGGGTCTCCATTTGGGACTATCAAAAGGAGGGAGTATAATAATACTCAAATTCAAAAGGAGGATGATTTTATTTCCTACACAGTGCATGGTCCATGGACCGTGGGCGGGGATTTTAATGAAGTACGGAAGACTTAGGAGAAGGCGGGAGGCCATCTCCTAAATGCCATGCAACTAAAGCGCTTCAACGATTGCATCGATTCATGCAAACTTATGGATGTTCACAGCTCTGGTAACATACTCTCTTGGTCAAACAGACATAACAATCGAATTATGGGGGCGCCTCGACAGAATCCTTGCTAATGATGAATGGCTTCTATTACATCCGGAAGCCATGGTTATCTATCACCCACAGGGTCTCTCCGATCACTCGGCCATGCAACTTATCCCAGTACCTCCTTTTCCCTCTGGACCCAAACCTTTTAAAATTTTCAATGCATGGACTCAACACAAAAATTTCTTATCTATTGTTCGCATTGCCAAGGAGGCGGAGGTTCGCGGATCAGTTGTTTCAACTGGCAAGTAAATTGAAAAACCTGAAGGCGCACCTTAAATCTTGGAGCAGAGAAGAATATCAACCCACGGTGGACCTCATCTCCCGTCAATGATGTACACTTAACCTCATGCAGTCCCAACTACAATATGATCCCCTCAATCAAACTTTCATCCACAGGGAATCACAAGAGCGCACCATATATAAATCCATTCTTGCTAGGGAAGAGTCGATGATCAGGCAGAAGTCTAGGCAGAACTGGCTCCAACTAGGAGACTCCAACACTGCTTTCTTTTATGCATTTTTTGCGGGAAGAAAGGCTCGCAACACTTTGCGGAGAGTAACCCTTCCTAATGGGTCGGTTTATGAGGATCCTACTGTGGTTAAGGAGCAGGTGGTTGACTTCTATACCAAGCTTCTGAACCAAACCCACTCTTCTCACATTGAGCCGCAAGAGTTCAAAGCCACCCTATCAGATCAGGAAGCAACCCAACTTATTTCTGCAGTCTCCGAGGAAAAAATTTTGCAAACTCTCAAGCACATGAAAGCCAATGGCAGCCCTAGACCAGATGGTTTCAATATTTTTTTCTTCAAGCATTGTTGGGAAATAGTGGGTAGGGATGTCTCAAAATGAAGTTTAGGTTCAAAAATCGTATTTGGGTCGAAATGTGCCACGATTGGGTTGAAAACGTGTTGTTTGGGTTGTGTTTGGATCGAAAAATGTTTTTCGCGCCAGAAAATTGCCTATTGGGTTGAACGAGGCTGTTCGCATCAGAAAAATGTTTCTTGTGTTAAACACAGATGTTTAGGTTGAAAAAATACGGTTTGGGTAGAAATATTTCAATCAGGTGGAAAAATGACGTTTTGGTCGTGTTTGGATCGAAAAAATTAGTTTGAGTCAAAAAAATGTGGTTTGGGTCGAAAACTACGGTTTGCGTGGAAGAAATAGGGTTTGGTTCGGGAAATTTCGTCTGCATCAAAAAAATGCTTCTTTGATAAGAATAAATGGTGTCTGGGTCGAAAAATGCCTTCTGGACGTGTTAGGGTCGAAAAATGCTGTTTAGGTCGAAATAGAGTTGTTTGGGTCGTGCCTGGGTCGAAAAATATTTTTTCGCGTCGAAAAATGCAGTTTGGGTTTAGAAATGCTGGTCAGGACTAAAAATGCCATGTTTGGGTCGAAATATAAGCTCCTCAAGCAACTAAACCACTCCTTCATATGCCTTGTGCCGAAAGGGGACTATGTAGATGCATTGGAGACTTCAGGCCTATTTCTTTGTGTAGCACTATATACAAGCTCGTCACCAAAATCATGGCCTCTCGCCTCCAACAAGTACTCCCCGCCTTGTAAGCCTCAACCAAACAGCCTTTATTAAGGGGCACAACATTTCTCATGGTATCCTTCTTGCTCATGAGCTAGTCCGATACTTGAGTCATGGAGGACATCAGGCCAGAACAACAATCAAGGTCAATCTGCGAAAGGCATTCGACTGCATACGCTGGTCCTCCATCTATGAAGTCTTACGTGGTATGAATTTCCCCCCGATATGGATAGGTTGGATTCGAGAATGCATTGAGACTCACAAATATTCGGTCTTAATCAATGGCTCCCCCAATGGTTTTTTTGGGGCCACTTGTGGACTACGCCAAGGGGATCTACTTTCCCCCCAACTTTTTGTGCTAGTGATGGAATCATTTTCTCTTCTTCTGGATAAATATATTGCCGAAGGACGAATTGGATCCTTCTTAAAGCATCAGGACCAGATTTCTCACCTGCTCTTCGTTGATGATCTGCTGGTCTTCTGTGACGGGTCTCTCAACTCGGCCAAGGGAATTCACTCTTTGTTCGCTGATTTTGAGGGAAGGTCAGGCCTGTCCCTCAATCCTTAAAAATCTAAAGCTTTTACTAGCAAACACTTCACTGAACTCTTGTCATTCTCTGAGGCATTGATTTGAAAAGGCTCTTTGCCCGTCCGCTATCTGGGGCTGCCTCTTATCGACAAAGTGCTCACTCACGCAACCTGTGTACCACTACTGGACGATATTAGAAAGCGCATCACTGGCTGGAAAGGCCACCTGCTATCTTTTGCTGGTCGGATTGAGCTGGTCAAGACTGTCTTGCATTCATTACAAATCTTCTGGTCCATTGCATTATTGCCTCCCCGCAAAACTATGAAGTTCATCGAAAAACTCTTCAGGAGTTTCATTTGGGGTGGCCCGACCATGAAGAAATCCATGCATCACATCGATTGGAAAACAATATGTTGTCCAAAATTGGAGGGAGATTTGGGACTGAAAACTATACAAGATTGGGCCTCAGCTTCACTTGGAAGTAAATTCTGGGAGGTAGCCACTCACTCTAACTCCCTATGGACCCACTGGATACATAGAAGATACATCAAGTCTACTACAATATGGAAAGTGGCATGGCCTATTGGCGCAACACGCATTTGGAAGCTCTCCGCTAGGGACTGGATTATGCTTGGGGCTCACTTCCTCATCTTCTCGGGGCAGCAAGTAAAGCTCTGGGATGACCCATGGATTCATGGGAAGTGTCTTTCCAACTGGTGGGAGGACCCCTCATATTTTTTGGGACCACCACATGTTGCGTGTCTCTCAACTCATCAACAGAGGGAAATGGTGCAAGCCCCATCATTGGCCCTCTGTTCTCGACCATGTTTGGGACCAAATAGCGGAGGAGGAGATAGATGGTTTTGGGACTGATACCCTCATTTGGCCACAAAGCTACACTGAACATCAGTGGCTTGGGAGGCAATCAGAGATAAGGGCCCATGTCTTGACTGGACTAAATGGCTCTGGCAGCCCCATCAAACTCCCAAACACACTTGTGGCTTGCCACAACAAAACACCGACACTTGACCTCCCTTCTCCACCGTGGTCTGGTACGCGACACAACATGTAAATTTTGCAATAGAAAGCCGAAAACAGTGAGCTACCTTTTCCTCTCCTGCTCCTTCTCTGCATATATTTGGACTTCCATCATCCACAAGCTTGGTGGGAAAAGGGCACGCCGGACTAACTCGGTGGACTTCCTTCTATGGCTCAAAAGTTGTTTCCCTGTTGGTGTTCCAAAGGTGATCATGCAGGCAGCAACAACCACCACCATTTGGTGGATCTGGTGGGAACACAATAGCCGACTGCAAAAAGGAAGACCCAGACATAAAACTGAAGTTTGTAGGCTGGTTATGGAGTCCGTGCAACTCCTCCTCCTTCGAGGAAAGACCTTCCATGAAGACCTGACTCCTTTGATGATCAAGATTGCATCTAAGTAGGGCATCCTCAATGAGCAAAAAATAGTGATCACTTCACACATTAAATGGTGTCCTCCATACCACGATTGGATCAAATCAAACTCAGATGACAGAGCTGGCTTCGGGGGCTTGGGCAGCAATGGTTCCTTTTTTGAGGGACACCATCAATAATAATGACTTCTTGGTAGTTGTGATAATGTTTTAAAAACCGAACCGTTGACCAAGTCAAGGGTCATTAGTTCAACCATCAGGTCAACCGGATTTAAGCCGTGACATAATTATAATATAATAAATATATTAATTATTAACACTAATAAAAATTATAAAATATTTTAGAAAAACTTTATATAAAAATTTTATTTAATATCAAAACATGATTTTAATATATAAAATCTAAACTTTTTATTAGATTTCATATGTTAAGTAATTAATCACAATTTCTATGAATAAAGAACCGATTGGTTTGATCAAACCATGCTAGTTCACAAAACTATCGTTTGAGTTGATTGGGATATACTGGTTTTTATATCATTGGATTTTAGAAGTAAACCGAACTGGAATTCAAAGCGTTCGAAGGTTTAACTGGTTCAATCGGCTTGGGTCGGATTTTAAATATCGGTGATAAGTGAAATAAGTTTCCGGACTTGAAAAAATAGAGTTCAGTTACACTTCTTTTTTTTTTCAAAACACAATCGATACCATATGCTCACATTAATAAATTATATGCTAATTTTTAATATTGTTTAATAAATAAATTCACACAATTCATTGATATATATAATTTATTTGTTTTCATAAAAACATATACTTTATTAAATTAAGTATACTAATTTTTTAAAATTAAAACATGTGTAGATTGAAATTTAGGTTGAAAAAAAAATTGTTGTAATATTTTTCAGAAGAATAATTAATCACCTAAAAAGGCTATCTTTGATTCATTTATCATGAATTAAAAAGATGAACAAAAGAAAATCAAATGGACATTCGACCACCCATCCCAAACAAATTTGGATCAACATCAAAAAACCCATGCTCTTTTGTACAAGGCAACCTGTAAACTTAGGCAGCATTAAGACGCATATTTCACAATTCCCAACTTATAGATAATAAAAGAAAATCTCTTTAAAGAGTTAAGAATGGAGAAAATAGCGTGTTAAGTAATAAATAAAATTTATCTTCATCAGAGCAAATAAAAAAGCCATACTGTCCCCATACATGACTTACAATTAATCTACTACCTTGAGTTAAAAAAGATGAACGGACATTCCACCACCAACCCCATAACCCTTTTTTTGTTTAATGTCTTTACAACTTTCCCTGGCTACAAGAGGTGGAAGTCTAAAATAACCCAGAGCCAGACTGATACAAAAGTAATATTACGGGCGCAAGGCTTGTAACTATTTGGGTCAATCTCGATATTAGGGGATCCCTCATCAACTCCAGGAACGGCCACCGCCAAAACCTCGACCACGATCACGAAATCCACCATGGCCTGACAGAGATGAAACAGAGTTCACCGATGGGAATCTCATAAACAACAAACAAATTATGATTTCATGCTACAAAAATTTTGGTTTTTTAAACCTGCATAAACATGTACTACTGATCAATGACTAACCTGAAGATGCTGGTGGAGCACCTCGTCCCATTTCTGCCAGTTCAGGGCTGACTTTCTGCCCAGCTTCTTCAAGGATATTGATTAATTCTTTTGCAAATCTGGCATTCGCTGCTGTAAAGTAGGTATATGCAGTTCCCTTCGCTCCAGCCCTACCCGTCCGACCAATCCGATGGACATAGTCCTCTAAGGATCCAGGGAAATCATAGTTGATGACATATTTCACATCTTTCACATCTGACAACAGAGACAAGAAAAAGAAGCTTGTATTTATCCTCTACAAGGGAAATTACTCTTGATATGATGGAATTGTTTTTTAACATTCAGTATGCAGGGAAAATCATACAGAAAATAAAATACTTTTTACTTTTACTGTTAAAATATTAAAAATAAAGCTTTCCTGCAATTAAGATTGGATTACAGTTTGGTGGTGGCGGAAAAAACTCTCAGCTATTCTCATTTTCAAGTTACTTATAGCTGATTAAATCCCCGGTATCTAGTTTCTTATAGATTGATCTCCATGGGAAAACAGCAGAAAATTTGGGAATCCTTCAGACTACCATGTTATAACTTGTGAAATAATGGATCCCACATAAAAAGTTGGCTGATGCATATACATACCTAAACCACGTGCTGCAACATCTGTAGCAGTCATTATAGGACTCTTTCCGGCTTTAAACTCTGAGAGGACCCAGTCTCTTTCTGCTTGACTCTTGTCTCCATGAATTGAGAGGGCAGGCCAACCATCCATGCGAAGCTGCCTAGTGGTCTGATCACACCCTTTCTTTGTGTCCATAAATATAAGGATCCGACTGCCATCCATGATATCCTCCAAAAGCTTCACTGATCTGACATTAACACTATCTATTAATATTGAACACTCATGAACTACCTAAGCACGAGGACAAGTTTACAAAACTAACTCCTACTTGTTATATTTCTGATGCTCCGACACAATCTCTACAATCTGATGAATTGCATGATTGGCTTTCAAGTCTATGGAACCAATAACCACCTGTGGCATATCAGCAGCTGATTATTGTCAGAGGTAACAAATATTTCACCGGCAAACCCACTTATGCATCAAAATACTTGGATGTGGTATTTACCTTATATGGATTGTAAAGGAATTGCCTCGCAAGCTGCTCAACCTCCTTGGGCCAAGTAGCACTCCAGTAAAGAGTTTGACGATCTGGACGAATCTGGAAAAAATAATAGTAAAGAATTGAACAATTAATGAGCAACTTTGTATACATCAACGATGTCAGTTATCCTCAAGAACTATGATGGTAAATTATGAAGATTGAGAATCAAACTTCAAGAAACAGAAAACAATATAACAAAAAATCTGCATTTTCTATAAAAGTAAACCATCGATGCAAAAATAAGTGATGGTTTTGAACATTTCTTTGCTTGCTCAATAATTCAAGTTATTTTTTGAAATTATAACACTAAGATTGCCAAGTTACTACTTTCAAATATAAGTGTTTTTGAAAATATATATTCAAACATAAATTCAAATTGCAAGTTCACTGCAAAAAGGCTTCACCATACACCTCATAATATAAATTCACTGCCAACACCATTCAATCTAGAGGTTTGTAAAGGGCCTAAGTTGGTTCCACAGCCGTATGGAAACCTCCAAAAACAATTAAGCTACTGAAACAAGCTGATGGTTCTCATTCTCAGCCACCCCTGGGCCAACAGTTAACTAATCCCTAGCCACCTGATGCAGGAAGTTGTAAAAAACTTCATATCTCCTCTATTCTACAATTAATTATAATCTCCCTAACAACCTCATTCTTAAATTCATAGATTACACAGTTACAAGTGGATTTCTAAAGTTACAAATGAGTGAAAGTGGATTTCTAAGGTTACAAATGGCTGAAATCACTGACTACATAAACAAATGGATAGACTGAACAACTGTTGGATTATTGCAAGTCCTCAATTATTCGATGGCTAGATACTTTATCCGATGAGAAAGAAGATGTGTTGTCCTTCATATCACTGTTGTGCCGATAATAAGTCCAAACGCCCAACATTTGGGGGACGGATGAGGTAGACGGTTCTTTACAAGAATCACCTTCGTCTGCTCAGTATGGAATCATCTCCCATGTATGATGATGGTTTCTTGGCTCGATCTCCTTTCAGCAATAATTTGGACCTTGTAACTTTTTTTTTCACTTCTTTCAGTCATGTGTTGTGTCGGGGTTCAGACTTGGGGTCTGATTTTGGGTTGATTGGGATCTGAACTGTATCATTATCTGAGGTTGAAGAAAAATTTTCATCAAACTAAGTGGTCGAAGTTCCCAAGCAATGAATCATAGGGTTGACTTGTCTCAATCTAAGGTGAAGTGAATCCTGAAGAGCAAATTGCCAAAACCATTATTTTTACATTTTATGATGATTTCGCCCTCATTAGAGCTAGTATCAAGATGTTAGTGATGGGGATATAAGTGTGGCTTTGTTGGATTCAAAGTCAACAAAGTATGAGTTCCCTACATAACCTTCTTTGTTGAAATTGAAGATGCAAGGGTCCCTCCGTTCATAATTTGAGGGACCTTATTCTGGTATTGAAATCGAGAAAGGGGTCTCCACATAGCCCTTTCTGACTTAAAAGATCATACTATGGTTCAACATAGTTGTGCTCCATGTTACCATAATAGGGTGGCAATCATTGTAGCTTCTCTGCTGACTTCTTGACCATCAGAGTGTTGGGGCGCGGCGCCAAAATCACATGCCAAGATCTCAAACATGACATCAAGTTCAACACTTCAGCATGTGCTGCGAACCGAGCTTTGGTTAAGTCGGGAAGCATATCCCCTCTCTGTGAAGGAGGTCAAGGGATCAAACCCTGGTGAACACCATTTTTCAACAAAAAAAATGTTCAGCATGTGCTTAGTAGATAAGTCATTTGGGTCCTCATTACATTGACATAGATAGATGCCATTTGTGGTTATCTCCTCGTCCCTGTGGTTCTCTTTAAATGAATCACTCTCATTCTCAGTTCATCCTTGCAAGCATTAAGGAATTTCAAAAGCCCTTGGCAACTTACATGCACTCGGGATCAGAAAAAGGGTGGCTGATGTGCCGAGATGGAGTACATGTGAGAATGGGCTATGACTGGTTGAAGGGTGATAGAGGATATGGGATGAGATGAAAAGGAAAGCCAAAGAAATTTGGGGAATTAAAGTTCCCCTAAGGGCACAAGGCTTCTTGTGGCTCATATATCATGATAGAATCCTCACAAAGGCGTATCAGTCGATGTGGGTGCATGGAGAGTCGACGGCATGTGTGCTATGTGACGGAGAGGTGGAGACTATGGTGCATTTGTTCAACAAATTCCCAATGGTGAGAGAGTTGTGGAGTTGGCTTCGCAAGGCGACAGTATTCAATGGGAGCCCATTTGACCTTGGATTGCTTTGGAGAGAGAGGAAGAGACTTAAACTAAAGAGGGTGCTCCCCAAGATTTGATCTATTGATCTCTTTCAAGAAGGTCAGAGGTGATTATTGACTTAACCAAGGCTTGGTTCGCCATCAAAGGGGGTTACACCCCTTATTGAGATTTGAGAGTATTTGGGGAAGTGTTTAAAACTTCATAAGGGAGAGGGGAGATGTATTACGGTGCCTCAAGGGTGGATTTTGTAAATGGCATTCTAATAATTGAAGAGAGTGGGTGGGTCACCTGGGTGGAATGGTATCATGGTAGTTTCATCTAACAATGGCTCAACGCGGGGTGGAGCATTTTTTTTTTCTTTTGAGAGAGTTTGTAATAAATTGACTTGTTTCCATATTTTAATGAATCATGGTAACCTTTTCTTGTCAAAAACACGCATTGCTCTTCTCTTGTTTAAAAAATTATTAAATTGAATCTGTGATGGACCACACAATTTAAATCACACATCAGCTTTTAATAAACATATTGAATAAATCACATTCTCTTTTCAAAGCGTACGGGGCGAGCGGAAGCGGTGGAGGGGGAAGTGGCGGAGATAACAACAAGGCTGAAGGGGGCGCAGGACACCGAGGCTAGGACTCCAAGGCAGGCGCTGGTGAATGGAAGGTAGTGAGTAGGAAGAGTGAATGGAAGGTAGTGAGTAGGAAGAGGAAATGGTCGCCAGGTGTTGGTAGGGGGGCGGCTGGAGTTCCTAAAGTTCTTAGGAACGTGAAATGCTTCCGATGTCTGGGGTGAGGTCATTTCGCAGTTTCCTGTAGAGAACCTCCCGAATGTTGGAGATGTGGAGGTTGGGGTCACCGGAGTACTCACTGCTCTCAGGGTCGACTCACTTCAGTTGTCTTCGAGCAAGCTGTGCAGGTTCCGGGATCAAGATCGGTGATGGATGGGGACCTTAGAAAGGAAGGAGGAGTTGAGGTCCTTGGTTCGCATGTAAAGGCAGTGACCGTGGAATGGTCTCCGGCACTCGCTAGTCGGGGGGAGATCTTTGGTCGCAGCCTTCTGATGAAGTGGTAGGGGAGTGGGAAGGTTGACTGGGAGCAGATCGTCGGCTTCATTCGCCGTAATTGGAAGGAAAGCAAAGGAATGGCCAGTTGGGTGTTGAGCCCTTCTGTGGCTTTCCTACGGCTTCCATCTCAAGAAATGAAGTGTGTACTGGAGGAGAAAGGCAGATTGTTGTTCCCGCTTGGAGAAGTGATATTTCTTCCATGCGACTGTGGTGTGGGGGGTCGGAATGGGGGAGGGAAGCAGGTGGAGGTGGTACTCCGTGGACTACCCTTGCTTTGGAGAACGGAAGATGTGCTTTGAAAGGTGGTTGGGGTTTTCGATCACCTGGTTGAAGCTTCGGAGTTCTCATCTGGGGACGAGGAGATGTTGTTGGTGAGGGCGGGGGTTTGGGTGAACGTAGGCGAGGTGGTACCCGAGGAGGTGGAGGTGAGCCTCGACGGGTGGAGGGTGGCAGTAAAGGTGGAACTAAAGGGGAGGGGAGAGATCTCTTCCTACACGGAGGTGGCCAGAGGCAGGGAGATGGGGGGAACGGGCCGTCAATGCGGAGGGGTTGCAACGGTGAGCCAGAAGAGTCTCATGGACCAGGGGAGAGGGTTCCCTGGTCCCGAGCCAACTCGGCTAAACAAGGGCAAGGAGCCGTCGATCCTACCGTTCCCAGCGAGTGACAACGAGTCATCGGTGGGCGAGTTGGGGACAGATGGAGGGTTGGGATTGGACCGGGAGAGGGCAGGGTACGGCACCAATCTTGAGCAGGGAACGGGGGAGGTGGTTGGTGAGACAGCTGTAGCCAGTGGTCAGAAAAAGCAATCGCAGGTAGAAGCTTCCAGGGTGAGTGAGACAAATGAAGGGTCTCACACAGGCAGGGCAGGATTGACAAATCCTTTGTGCAGAAGGAAGGACGATTTGGGCAAGCACGCTTTGCCTGGTGAGAGGAGAGGGGACGTGGCGAGTGGGGATTGCCCCTCCTTTAGACACATGGAAAGCACAGTAAAGGAGGTTCTAGAATGTTTGAGTAATCACAAGGCTGATGGGCTGGACTGTTTCTCTCCTCTTATTCAGGTGAAACAGGCCCAATTCGATAAGTTTCAAAAGTTGGATGGGCTGGATTCTAATTCTCCTAGTTTTCAAGAGGAACAAGCCCGTGATGATGGGGTTATGAACCGGCCAAGCAGATATACTTTGGGGTGGGATCCATTAAGCCCTCCTTCCACGGGGGCCCGGTTTTCAGCCCATATGCAGCCTGATCTAAGCCCAGAATCAGCGAGGAGTGGTGGAGCTTGGTATAATTTCGTGGACTCGGAAGGGCAGGTGGGATGGGCATGGTCGCCCCTATCTCTACAGGACCAAGGAGGAGTTCCACATCAGGAGGGCTTCCCGAGCAGTCCTAAGGGGATCGAAATGGGGGAAGAGGGCGGAAGGCTCGAGCAGAATGGAGTTCCCTCCTGTGGGCTTTACATGAGGACAACTCAAATCTATTATCATCGGCAGCCTTGTTCAGACCCGGGGTTCCCCTATAGCTAAAGGACATGGATCTCCTTGCTCAGTCATCCTGGCTGAGGTCCCAAGTGTCAGTCCGCTCAGCTGGGTGTCCTCCCTTGTCTGCAAGAGGTTAGGGGTGAAGTTCAGGTTACACAGACTGATGGTAGGGGGGAGGGTATCAGGGGGAGAGGGCAGTTTGTGCATAAGCAGGATATTAGTGAGGGAGCTGGCAGGCCTTTAGCGGAAGCATTTATTGGGTCTCCAGCATGCCGGAAAGCAGCAAGGATGGGGGTGCAAGGGACGGGGAAGGTGACAAAGGGTCGCTTCAAGGATTTCATTTCGGAAGACCAGTTCGAGTCGGCAAGGTTAGACAAGGAGGGGGAGGATGCTGCCTGAGGGGCAGGTCCTACCAGGGAAAGGGTTAAACTTGGTGAACATGTTGAATATTCTTATTTGGAATGTGAGGGGGCTGAATGACAAGGGCAAGCAGGATTCCGTGAAAGAGGTGATTAGAGGAAACATCGTTTCAGTTTGCTGTCTGCAGGAGACTAAGATGGATGTAGTCTCGCAAAGGGATATCGGTGCTATCAGTGGAGGCAGGTTTGGAGAGTTCATATTTAAACCTTCTCAGGGAGTGTTAGGGGGTATCATCATCTGCTGGGATGAGCGTTAGTGGAGAAAGGTGGACTTCACGATCAATGAGTTTTCTATCTCTGTGGTGTTAGAAGATCGGGTCTCCCAATGGCAATGGGTGTGTTCTTCTGTCTATGGGCCGAATCTAGACGGTGACAGGGGTCGTCTGTGGATGGAGCTCAGTGTAGTAAGAGCAAGGTGGGTGGTTCCATGTTGCATGGTGGGAGATTACAACATAACTAGATTTGTGGAGGATCGTAACAGTGAAGGGGTGGTCTCAGTGGCTATGGAAGGGTTCTCAGAATGGATCGACTTGGAGGGATTTATTGATCTCCCCCTCACGAACTTGTCTTATACCTGGAGTAGTATGCAGGCCTATCCTTCTTTGGCAAAACTTGATAGAGCCCTAGTGGACCCTGCCTGGGGAGAGGCCTTTCCGAATTGCTCAGTGAAGGGCCTTCCTCGAGTGTGCTCAGATCATGCTCTTTTGCTTCTATCGGGCGGATCATTGGAGAAGCGTCCCTCTCCCTTTCGGTTCCAAAATTAGTGGCTTCTTTGTGAGGGATTTTGACGTTTAGTGGTGAATACTTGGCAGGAGGCGGTTCCGGCACTCAGGGGGGCAAAGAAGGTAGCATTCAAACTGAGAAGATTGAAATGTTTCCTGAAGATATGGCACAGATCCGAAGTCTCAAGGCGCAGAGCACGTAAGACGATGTTAGCAGAATAGATAGACATCCTCGATAGATCGGAAGAGGCGGGTTTATTGGCAGAGGAGGATAGGGTGGAACGGTGCAGACTAAAAGGGGAGTGGAATGATTTGCTTAGAATGGAAGAGGTGGAGTGGTGACAAAAATCTCGGGCCATTTGGTTGCACAAAGGGGATAACAATACAAAATACTTCCACAAAGTTGCAAACCAATGAAGGCGCATCAATAAGATCGTGCAACTAGAGGTGGAAGGTCAGCCGCTAGAAGGAGAGGAGGAGATAAAGATGGCGATGGTGGAACATTTCTCTGGTGCTTTTAGAAAGCAGAGGGGATGGTGCCCCCATTGGGTGGATGAAGAGTTGCTTACAAAGTTTAGAAGCAAGGTTCACGGAAAAGGAAGTGAAGGTGGCGGTTTTTGGGGCTGAGGCAAATAAGGCACCCAGGCCCGATGGTTTTGGATTTCGGTTTTTCCAGGAATTTTGGGAAGCGGTGAAGGACGATATAATGGAAATGTTCGACGATTTCTTCAGTTCTTCAAGCGGTATTGGGATTATTAATGCACCTTCCTTGCTCTTATCCCAAAGAAGGAAGGAGCGTCTGCTATTGGGGATTTTAGACCGATAAGTTTGGTGAACGGGTGTTACAAGATGATATCATAGGTCCTAGCCAACAGGATCAAAGAGGTCATTGGGCACTTAGTGGATGTGTCTCAATCAGCATTCATACCGGGCCGGCTACTACAGGACGGATTTATGACGGTACAGGAGTGCATCTCAGGGGTGTACAGGGATGGGAGGCAAGGGCTGGTGTTCAAATTGGACTTCGAGAAGGCATATGACAATGTGCGATGAGACTTCCTCTTTCACCTGCCATGGATTTGATCCAAATTGGGTGCGGATGGTTAAGGCATGCATATCCACAGCGAAAGCATCGGTTCTGGTGAACGGTACCCCTTGTGGTTTTTTTCGTATGGGTAGGGGCCTCCGCCAAGGTGACCCTCTGTCTCCCCTCCTCTTCGTATCAGTTGCCAACGCATTTAGCAAGATGATCAGTATGGCCGAAGGGGAAGGATGGGTGTCGGGGCTCAGATGCAAGGAAGGTGACTCGCCCAGAACGATTATGCAATACGCAGATGACACAATCATCTTGTGTGAGGCGGATGAATAGTCGGTTTGGGGGATCAAATTTGCATGTAAGTGCTTTGAATTGGTGTCGGGGTTGCGGATCAATTTTGGGAAGAGCTCGGTGGCAGGGATTAACGTGGAGGAGGATTTAATGAGTAGAATGGCAAATATCATGGGATGCCAGAGACCAGGTTTCCCACTCACACATTTGGGTCTTCCTCTATCACTCGGAAGACTTTCAAAGACCGAGTGGATGCCTCTTCTCACTAGATTTGGAAAGAGATTGGAGGGGTGGCAATGTAGTTTCTTGAGCTTTGGTGGAAAGCTTACCCTTCTCCAGGCGGTACTTTCTAATCTACCAATTTACTTCATGTCTCTGTTTAGAGTTCCAAAGGGGATCCTCATGGCTATGGATGTGATTCGGAGGAGGTTTTTGTGGAGTGGGGCGAAGGAGAATAGGAGGACGGTGCATCTGGTGAATTGGGACTTAGTTTGCAGTGAATGAAAGGAGGGAGGGGCTGGGATTTTGAATCTGAAAGACATGAATCGGGCTCTATTGTTGAAATGGTTATGGCGTTTCTTGTCGAAACCTGAGTTGCAGTGGGTGAGACTTGTCCGGGAGAGATACTCTTGCTCTGATCATGGCTACAGTAGATTACCTCGAGTGGGTCGGGACATGTCGAGCTTATGGAAGGGCATCATGGTGGGAAAGGCAGATTTCGAGCAAGTGTGCCGGTGGGAGTTGGGCTCTAGGAACCGGATCTGTTTCTGGACAGATCGCTGGATCAGGGAGGGATCCTTGTGTGACAGGTTTCCTCGGATCTTCCGCTTTGCTTTGGAGACTGATGCGCCGATGTCTAGATTTTGGAGGGCGAGAGGGGAGTCGGGATACTGGGAAGTTCTGTCGGCGGAACTTAAATGATAATGAAGTCGAAGAATACTTGCAGTTGTTGGAGGAACTTCATAGCGCAAAGATAGTGGCCTCCTGAGGTGATAGGATTATTTGGAGACCAAATCTGGGTGAAGGTTTTCTGTAAAGGGCGGGTATTCATGGCTTAGACACGAGAGACCGGGTAGTCCTCTGATGGCACGGATGCATAAGGAGGTGTGGGAATGTAAGATCCCACTTAAGGTAAAGGCTTTCCTATGGACCTTGTTCCAGGAGAGGATCTTGACCAAATCTCGTTTAGCTCGATGGGATCCGATGTTAGATGTGAGATGCACGTTGTGCGGGACGATGGAGGAGACGGCTTTACATCTGTTCATCCAATGCCCTTTGGTAATGCAGGTGCGGAGGTGGCTATCAGTGGCCGGTGGGGTGGGGGTCTCCTTCGCATCATTCGAGGAGCTTTGGTTGGAGGGAAAGAGGTTGTGTACGCCAGGTGATAAGAGCGTGAGGGCGAAGTTTACTCAGGTTTTAGTGCCGACTGCGTTGTGGGCAATATGGCTGATTAGGAACCATTGTGTGTTCAAGGGAAGTATCTCTTACGCCGAAAACATATGGGACCTGGTTGTTCGTCTGGTGGCTCAGTGGGGGGTTTACTGTGTGGGTGCACGGTCGGCCTGTTTGGTTAGTGGGGTATTTATAGTCCACGAGTAATCGGTTGTAATTTTCTTTCTTCCCCTGGGAACTTCGGTCTAATGCAGAGATCTTTTCTGTGAAGGATTGCAGTTTCTTAGCGGTTTTGAGTTTGTACTTATGGGCATACCCATTATATATATTAGAGGGCGCAAGCCTACCATTTCATCAAAAAAACATATTGAATAAATCATGGATCTACCATATTTCTAAAAGGTGACAAAACATCATTTCTTGGGATTATTATATTGTAATTTTGAGCACCCACAAATAATACAATCCTTCTCTCATTCTCCTACCCATGAATCTTCAAGTCGTACGCATATTTCCCATTCAACAAGCTGACAAGGACAGACATTTCAAGGGACATCTCGTGTATGTATCTGATGGTACGGGACACAATGCAACATGACATGTGTGGGACATGTATGCATTGACGCAGGATGGACACAACGTGGACACACAAGACATCCAAGCAACACATCCCTCTCAGTTTTTTCTTTATACATTTTTCTTTTTTGGGAGAAAAGGTAGGAACTCTATTTCCAAATCTATACCATAAATTGGGGCAGCACCATAAAAGAAAAAGGAATAAAAGCAGAAAAAAGATATTATAGCCCAATAAATGAGAAATCTAGTCTGTAGTCATGTCTACAAGTTTCTTTACAAGTAGTGTGAGATTTATTTTCACACCTTTTTTTAACAAAAGTAGGAACTGTACCCTTCCTATTCAAGAGAATGAGAATGGGCACAGGTCCAAGGCAACAAAAACTTAATGAGGTTAAAATTTTAATAGAATTGACTTATAAAAAACCACTATAATTATATCAACATTTTGTATTTTATGGATGGTTCTCATTTTTTTTCAAATAAAAATAATGTGACATTTTATTTACTTATATATTCCCATATCTTTCCCTTGTTTGTGTCCTAATTTTTCAAGATTTATCATGTAGTTGCGACCATATCATGTCCTTGTCCTATGTCTGTGCCCGTTGTCTGTCTATGTTGTGCTCCATGGTCGATAATCAATAATCGTATTTTCTTGACATGGAGATTGCTCTGACAGATAACTCTCTTCTCTAAATTTAATTATGCATCTTCTCACAAAATTTGGCATAGAAAACTCCAACAAATCACCACACTGCAGGTTATACTACTTTCAATCATGACCACAACTTTCATATCCACCCCTCTATTAAAGGCAATAACAATCTACAAGATCAGGTTCACACAACCAGATTTAAAATTTATTTTAATCAAGAGGGCAATGTGGGAATGATTTATGACATTTCTCATTGTCAAGAAACAAAAAGGATCCAATGCATTGTTTTAAATATCAATCGATATTTCGATTTTCATGAGAAAAACGGTAAATATCGAAATATATCGGTATTTTAGCGAAATATTCAATTTCTCGTGAGAAATTGAATTTCTTTGGCATTGACGAGATTCCCCCAAAAAACAACATGATGCCCTTAATGCCAGTATTTTAAAAATGGAATCTCATTTACAAATCAAATAATAAATTAATATTGAAATTTCAATCAAATTTGTGAAAAGGTCTAGGTTTCTAATGCTAAATAATAATCATGAAATTTCATATATAGTGTATTAATAATGAAATATAATAGTAATGAAACAACCTAATATCATGAAAACTTATAGAACTCTTTGGTTGTTTGCAATTGTAATTTAATTAAATTTGATTAAAGTATTGAATTTGATCATCCTCATCAAAAGCCACTCTAAAGAGATTAGGAAATAGATATGCCGGCGATGAACCATTAAGCCATGCATCCTTCCAAAACCGAATTTCCACACCATTGCCGGGAACAAATTAGATAGCCTCCTTTATCTCCTCAACCCCTTCCAATATATTCCTCCAGACGTTAGAGATGGAGACTCTTTTTCTCGGAATAAGGTTAAGTCTCGAAAAAAAAAAAAATTTTGAAATGTATTATTATATATAAGTTACTTTAATACTTTATAATGACAAATTAAAATATTTTCTATTACGTGATTGTAGACATGTAAAAAATTTTAAAAAAAAATTAATTAAAAATTAAAAATTTTGGGCTAGTTCAGGTCCAGGATGGGCCCTGTCAAGGCAAGGCCCATAAAAACCCCGCCTGGCAGGGCCCAGAAAGACCCCGCCTGAGTCCAGGGAAAAATCGAAGGGACAGAAATAAAAATTCTCTAACTCTTCCTCGATTCCACCTTCTTCTTAAAAAAAAGTGTGGGAAAAATCAAAGAGAAAGAAATAGAAACTCTCTAACTCTCCCTCGATTCCACCTTCTTCTTAAAGAATCTACCAAAAGAAGGATAAGCCAAGAAAATCCAAAGAAAGAAGACGAAGAAGTGTGGGAAAAATCTAAAAGAGAGAAATAGAAATTCTCTAACTCTCCCTTGATTCCACCTTCTTCTTAAAGGAAAGTGTGGAGAAAATCCAAGTGAGAGAAATACAAACTCTCCCTCAATTCTACCTTTTTCTTCTTCACTCTGTTCACGAAGGAGAAAGTCCAGAGAAAGGAAGATCAAATAAAAGCAGCTTCAAAAAAAATCTCAAGTCAAAGAATTCAAGAAGGGTGAAGAACAAAGCATCGCTGGTCCTAAACAACAAGGCCCAAAATAAAAAAGGCCCGAAGGATCACGCACCACTCTCTTCTTCCTTTTAAATTTTTCACAAACTTGTAAAAATCCGTGAAGTTGTAATTCTCGAGACACTCTTCAAAGGAGAACGAGGCTCAGAGGATTAAAAGATCGAGTTGTACCCACATCTTTCTTATGTATTGATTTGCTCTACGGGCATATCATTTTAAAATTTGTAAGGGACATTTTGTTCGCTACAGATTTTTGGCACGCCTGGTGGGACATCATCTCCTCTTATCCCTCCATTTCCATCAAGCTTGGACTTCCTTCTTCTAAGGCTTTCGAAGTACAACCATGGCCGAAGCTAACACCAATGCCATGCCTACAGGCGATACGCCTCTTGTTGATCCTACTTCACTTCAACAAGGAGGTTTGGAGAATCTCTTCCAGGAGGCGCACGATGCAATACCAGTCACCACTCCTGGCATGCGCGTCTACACTAGGCGAGCTAGAGCTACGACGGCAACCCTCGCTCCAGAAACGGAAGGCGAAGGTACAACGAAGAATTCCAAAGATGGAGTGGCACAAGAGGCGCATCACAATTCAAATGATCTTGGTGTTCATGTTCGAATGGCGTGTGCCGAAGATGAAGTGGAGCTGTAATTCGTCATAATTACATCTCCGATGACGACGCCAATGTCGGATCCGACGGGCCCACGCCGAGGGCAAGGCATCAAGACAACCAGCGCACTCACAATCACCCCTCGATGTCCAAACTCGAGTAGCAAATTCAGCAACTCAACCAATCTATGGCGCAGATGACACAAATGATGATGGAGAAGGACCGTCAGATCAGCATTCTTCTCCAGAAACTGGGCTCGAAGGATGATACCAGCACCACAAATCAGGTGCCCGTTTCACCAAATGTTGTCCCTGCACCAGCCTTGCCCATTGAGCAAACGATGGTTGTTCCTTCAACGACGGTTATCGCGGCGTCTCAAGCTTCGGTTGCTCAGGCTAAGACTGTACAACAATTAAAGTCGTTAGTCGCAGACATGGCCCGCACACAAAATGGCGGATATGTCTAGTCTTCAGCGGGATATTCAAAGCCGTAGACTATGAAGCACGGACACGGACACGCGACACGGGGACACGGCGACACGGACACGGCGACACGACAATTTAAAAAAAAATAGGACACGGATACGGCTAGGACACGGCAATAAATAAATTAATATAAGAAATATATAATGTGCATCCATATGAAGTCAAATGTTTTCCATTCATCACCATTCTTTTAAAATGTTGCAAAATACAAAATATCATACTTCATACATAAAAAGTTTTACAAGTATGAAAACAAGCATCAATTTGAGCCAACTTCAAGTAGCTCATCTTGATCACCGTCAACTTCTTCGGTAAAGAACACGGCCTCCAAATTCGGCTCATCAAGAGAGAGGTTAGCAACCTCAAGAAGTCCGGTTCCCTCCATTGAATCAAAAGCATCTCCTCCAACATCCCACATCATACTCTCACCTTGCATGTATTGAGGAGTCTTTCTTGATAGGAGACGAAGATTAGAATGTACAAATACTAAATCTTCGGCGCGTTGTGGCTTTATGTTGCTTCGCTTCATTGAGTTTATGAAGGAGTATGTACTCCAATTTCTCTCACAACAAGATGAGGAAGAAGGTTGTCCAAGCAATTTAAGAGCGATGGCTTGAAGTTTGGGTATAGAGGATCCATGAAGAACCCACCAAATGTTTGGTTCCAACTTTCCTCTATCCTCCAAAGACTCAATATCGTTAAATTCTTCTAAAGCGGCGGAAAATTTAGCATATTCTACATTCACACTTCTTCTTTCTTCCGGGTTTGGAAAAAACCTATTAATGCATTTCTTTCTTTCGGCCGATATTTCCAAATCCTTATGTGGAGCAACACGATTTGGAGCCCCTCTAAGCCATTCCTCACTATAGTACCTAAAATGCAAAACAATATGTTTTTAAATTTCAATAATTGTCCTTAGGACATAAATTAAATGACTCAAATATATAAAACAATTCACCTTGGATTCAAAGAATGAGCCAAGCAATGAAGTGGTGTATTGCTTTTGTTCCAACGATCAACTAGAATTTGATGGATCACGGAGTAGAAGGTGGACTCCTCATCTTCTCTTTTCCCTTCATGTCGATATATAGCGCTCCTCACTTTTTCAATCATTGTATCCCACATATCATAAATCAAGTGAAGAGAAGGTCTATCGGTATCCGCAATCCTCAACATCTCATACATGGGCTCGGTAAAGGTAAGGATAAAATCAATTTTGTCCCACCACAAGTCATCAAGTATCTTTTCTTTCACTTGTTGTGCCTTAAGGACATCATCCTCCCTAAAGCAAGTCCATTGGTCACTAATGACCATATTTTGGAGGCCACGTTTGATTTGCTTAAATCTTTTTAGCATCACAAGCACCGAAGCAAATCGCGTCTCCGCTATCGAAAGCATCTTCAAGTTTACAAACTCATTGAAGATCGAAAGCCTCATAGAATGATTAGTAATGAAATTTTTTATTAGCATTGCATCCGAAGCAACAATTGTGATCCAACTACACTCATCAAAAGTGATGCCATTTGCCTCCGTGTTCTTCGCTGCACAAATATTCTTCAATGCGAGATTAAGAGTGTGCACTACACATGGAGTCCAAAAAATATGAGGGAATTGGGACTCGACAAGCAAACCGGCCGCCTTACAAACGGGGGCATTGTCGGAGACCACTTGCACAACATTTTGTGGACCAACCTCTTGAATGGTTTCCTTCATTAAATTGGAAATGAAGTACTTGTCCTTGTATTCACCCTCACAGTTAATGGCTTTCAAAAACATTGGTCCACTTTCCGTCACGGCCATAAAATTGATAAGGGGTCTTCTTTGTGCATCGGTCCAACCATCAAATACAATGCTCACCCCTTTCTCTTTCCATGTGTTCATTATTGGTTTCAACAACCTTTCGACGTTGGTCCTCTCTCTTTGAAGCAATGTAGTCCTCAACATGTTGTACCCGGGAGGTACATAACCACTAATTGGTGTGCTTGCCGCGAACGTGTATGAGCTCACATAATAGGGATTTCTTGCTAGATGGAAGGGCAAACCGGCCGAATAGAACATCCTAGCTATCTCCTCATGCAATTGTTCACGAGCTCCAATATTGAAGGCCTTTTCGATTGCCGTTTGGCCTTGCACCTTTCTTTTTCTAGAGCTGAGAGGAATGCCTCCTTGCCTCAATGATTCAACCCCCATTGACCCAATGCTAGCACTTGAACTTGTATTTGGCATTGAGGAAGCCGAAGGTAAAGGCACTCGTTTTGCTTTAGCATTCTTCACCCTCAACTCGGCTTCCTCAACAATTCTTTGCATTTCATTCAAATGTTCGGATGTGACCTTTGGACATACTCTAATCCCTAAACCGGTGATCCGAAGCAAGTGAGCCTTCACTCTTGAATACGATCCTTTAAAATTTGCGTGGCAATAGTTGCATCGGAATCCCCAATTGCCACCAACACCGACACTCTTTTCTTCTCGAATAACATATTTCCAAAGAGGTGTAGTATCAATTTTGTCATCTACCGGTGTGGAGTTGCTAGGACCACCACTACCGGAACCCGTACTTTCGATATTCATTTTCCTATCACACAAAATATGAAAACATTGAATCCATTAAGAATTTAAGATTATAAAGCATTGACAAATATATACACAAACATATCTCTATTTTATATAAACAAACATATTTCATATAAAGAAATATTTCATATACTCAAACCACTGTTTTATATATTTCATGTATTTCATATACCTGAACACAAAATATTTCATAAACCCAACCACTGTTTTAATGTATAATAGAGAGAGAGAGAGAGAAATAATAGAGAGGGCAGGGGAGATAGAGAAATCACAGAGGGGGAGGGAGAGACATGGCAGGGAGTGAGTGAGAGTGAGTGAGAGAGACATGGCAGGGGGAGAGAGATTGCAGAGAGGGAGAATGGGAAAAAAAAAACGCACAGGGAGAAAGAGAGGGAAAAACAGAGACTCAAGAGAACAACACATACCTGTTGTGAGGGGGAGAGGGAGATCAAGAGATGAGAGGCAGTGAGAGGGTCCCAGATTTTCCAAACAGTGAAAACGGCAGAGGTCCCACTCCCACGGGTTCTAACAGTGCAGAAAATTTTTCTAGGGTTTCACTTTTCTGATTTTTGATTGTTTTGAACCTTTTAAGTGAGGCCTTATGTTTAAATGGATATCTTTGAAACCTTGTGGGCTGTTTAAATGGGTTTGGGCTTTTTTTCCCCCTTTTTTTTTTAACTTTTGGGCTGTATGGGCTGGGCCGTGTCCTGGGCCGGCGTGTCCTGGGCCGTGTCCAGACACAAAATGGCAGCCCATCTCAGTGGACACGGCTGGAGGCGTGTCCGACACGTGTCCATGCCGTGTCCATGCCGTGTCCGTGTCCGACACGTGTCGGACACGGGTACGGCCCCCCGAACGGAGTGTCCGTGCTTTCGAGGCCGTAGACAACTCATCCAGCAGCTACGCTTCCCAACAGGATATCAGCCACCGAAATTCCAACATTTTGATGGGAAGGGCAATCCAGAACAGCACATTGCCCATTTCATCGAAACTTGCAACAATGCTGGCACTTATGGCGATTTGATGAAGCAATTCGTGCATTCCCTAAACGGGAATGCATTCAATTGGTATATCGATCTCTTGCCCGCATCAATCGAAAGTTGGGAGGCTTTAGAACGAGAATTCCTCACTCGTTTCTATAGCACTCGCCCTACTGTCAGCATGACGGAGTTGGCCGTGGTGAAGCAACGCAAGGATGAGTCGGTGATCGACTACATCAACCGGTGGAGGAACTCGCCCTTAACTCGCGAGATCGATTGTCAGAAACTTCGGCAATTGAAATGTGCATCCAAGGCATGCATTGGGGTCTTCTCTACATCCTCAAGGGAATCAAACCTCGTACCTTTGAAGAATTGGCTACTCGAGTGTACGATATGGAGCTCAGCTTGGCCACTCACAAAGACTTCGAACTGAAGGACTTTGCGAAAGACGATAAAGACAAAGCATCTGAGCCTAGAAAGAAGCAGATGAATGTCGTCAATATCACCTCTTCTTCAAAACCATGGGGGATGAGTGGTGCGGCAGACAAAGGCAAGCCCAATCCAGGATCCTCTCAGAAGAAAGCGCCACGCATGACCCTTGAAGAACTCAAAGCAAAAGTGTACCCTTTCCCGGACTCTGAAATCTCCGCTATGTTCGACCAGTTACTCAAGGAGAAGATGATTGAACTCCCCGAGTCAAAGAGGCCTGAACAAGCAGATCATGTCAATGATCAACTATACTACAAATATCATAGGGTGGCTAGCCACCCCATCGAGCAGTGTTTCGTGTTCAAAGAGAAGGTGATGGATCTTGCACGTCAAGGAAAAATTGAACTTGATTTGGGAAATGTCATATCAGCAAATACGACGTCAATCTCCTTCGGCTCCTTCACACCGGTTCAAATCCCAAAGGAGCTTGACCCACCAAAGCCACTATCGACTTGTAATTGCACACATGCTCGTATGCGATATGATCCACATCTCGAATGCATTTCTCGAGATGAATATCAAGTTTCAGCATTCGGAAGGAATACATATCGTCTCAAGATTGACGAGAAAACTCTTAAAGAAGAATATTTCAAAAGGCTTTGTCCCAAATGCTCCATCATTCCATGCTCAAACTGCTTCAGGGGAGAGTTATTTCCTCCCGACATTGATGTTACTCCTATGCCAGAACCAGAAGTACATCCTACCTTTGATGGGTGGGGAGACGAAGCATCGGAGTCCCAAACTCCAAGGGAGGACCTCATCGATGAAGAAGGATGGACTATGAAGATACGCAATAAGAAGCCGTGTTTTCCAGATTACGAAGAAAGGGGGATGGCTACAAGGCAAATGTCCAAAGCAATCCAGACGGACTCTGCAGATCTTATCGAAAAGAATCTCCCAGGTCCACCTACTTTGGCAGATTCCATTGAAGACGACGTCCTTGAAACACTCTCTTCTTTCAGTTCTTCTTCAACCTCTCCCACGGTGACTTGTTATATGGTGGAGGTCCATGATTCAGAAACAAAGGGCGCTGAAACTCTAACGCTCTCTACTACCTCTAGCTTGGCGGAGTCTTCCAAAGTCGGCCATTCCGATGATGATGAAAAGGCCTTCATCAGCCCACAAGCTATTGAGGACCATTCCGCTTCCTACCAAGAGGCTATCCTTCATCTACCACTCATTGAAGCATTACACCTCTAGGAAGGAGCACACCTCACCATGGCAGCAGTCTTGACCAACCCTGATGATTTTAAGGGAGAATCTAAAACCGATCAAGAAAAGGGGGCATCACCGTCTTGCAACTTCACCATATCTTTCTCTCATGAAGACTTGCAACTTGCAGCTCGCCTTCACAATAGGCCTCTATGTGTCAGGATACATCAGAGAAGCAAATAACTCGCATATTGCTAGATTGTGGGTCTGCTGTCAACATCATGCCTGTCTAGACCATGGAGCAATTGGGCATCACAACCAGTGAGCTTTCTCAAAGCCAATTGGTTATTCAAGGGTTCAATCAAGCTGGACAATCTACTATTGGCATTATATGCCAGAAGCTCTCAATTGGCGAACTTGATACAATGGTTCTCTTCCATGTCATTGATTGTAAAACTTCATATCGTCTTCTATTGGGAAGGCCATGGCTACATGAAAATGGGGTAGTGGTTTCTACTTGGCACCAATGCTCATGCCAAATATTATAAAGATGGTGTGAAAAAATGTGTCACCGCAGACGGCAAACCCTTCACCAAAACATAAATACATCTTGCTGATGCCAAATTCTACCAAGCAACGGGTGTAGTCGCCGAAGCATTGTCAATGAAAACTCCACACGACATCAAGAAACATATTGAAGGGCAAACTACATCTACTTCAAGCAGAAGAATGCGAATCAAGCATATGCAGGGAGCCAATCCACATCCTCAAGCCAATACTCAAGTTAGCCCTGTGTTGCGCTTCGTTTTCAAAGCGCATCATACATCAGAACAACCATCATTCACATCAGCAAGTGCAAAATTGCAGTCATTCTTCACCGAAGCTGACATTGTCGCACTTCAGCAAAACATGAATTTGCCTTTGCATGCCTTGTCACCTACATCAATGGCAACCCCTCCATTGTCAGGCTTCGTCCCAGGTCATTGGAGTGAGAAGTCGTCAAAATTGCTACAAAAGGCGGGCTTCTAAATGAGCGACATGGCGTCTCTAGGGACACATTCCCAACAAGCAATCCCTTGCGGGATGACCAAGACTCAAACTCATCTCATTCATGCCGGAGAAAAGATACCGACATCCAGACGTGGTCTGGGCTTTGTGCAAACTCCAGTGGTCATCAAGTCAGCTACCAGAAGAAACCTCCTCTAATCATATCCAAGTGGAGATGATGAACAATTCTTCCACGTCTGAGCTGCAGTTATCTCAAGCCAATCCAACATCGGCGTCCATCAACAATACTCAATCAAAATCCAGGCATGCAAGAAGATGAGGCTGACAAGCGCAACGTCAAGCTAGGCTCAGGGGGCATGATGAAGCCACTCAAGAATCTCATTTTGTACAGCAAGACCCCAAGCAAAGGGTTACTTTAGTATCCCAAGGGCCCCAAAAGTTAAAGATAAAATCCAAGGTTGTGCACGCTCCATCGACTCGACAGTCAGTATTTAGTCGTTTAGGACCGATCTCTCCCATTTCGAAGACCACCATGGAGCCCACTCGCCCCACCCGGCAACATCGCCGACTTGGGGGCAATCAAAAGGAGGGTCAACAACTTATGACGTCCTCAAATTGCCCTATGTATCTGTTCTCCTCGAAGCTTACCACCATTCAAGTGTCTGCATCGAATGATCCTTCTTGTGTCAAGCCAAGGACAGTAGTCATCACTACTCGTCCACCTTCTAATGTTCCCACGGGTGATTCTTCTACGTCCATTGTCGTCTCCGTCAACCACAATTCCATTCATGACAGGCCAAGTATCGAGAATGTTTCTCATTCGGACGACGAATTGGTGGACGCACATCCTGACCTTGATGAAAAAGAACAATCCACCATAGATGACTTAAAAGAAGTCAATTTGGGCACTGAAGAAAATCCACGCCCAACCTTTCATAGTGCACTTCTAGCTCCAGAAGAAGAAGCTGCATACGTTAAACTTCTTCAGAAGTACAAAGACGTCTTCACATGGTCTTACAAGGAGATGTCGGGATTGGATCCAAAAATTGTTGTACACCAACTTGCTGTTCGGCATGGCGCGAGCCCAATTAAACAAGGGCGAAGACCCTACCGACCCAAGTTGATCCCACAAATCGAAAACGAAGTCAACAAGCTAATTGAAGTCGGCTTCATCCGAGAGGTCAAATATCCTACTTGGATCTCAAGCATCATCACGGTAGAAAAGAAGAATGAACAAATCAAGGTATGCGTAGATTTCAGAGATCTGAACAATGCGTGCCCTAAAGATGATTTTCCATTGCCAATTACTGAACTTATGGTGGATGCAACAACTGGACATGAAGCGCTATCATTCATGGATGGATCTTCTGGCTATAATCATATTCGAATGGCACCCAAAGATGAACTCACAGCTTTTCGCACTCCAAAAGGCATCTATTGCTATAAAGTGATACCATTTGGTTTGAAGAATGCAGGTGCCACTTACCAACGCGCCATGCAAAAGATCTTTGATGATATTCTCCACCAAAAGGTTGAATGCTACTCGTTATGAAGTCTAGAAAAAGGACCTCTCACCTCAATGATCTTTGACATATTTTCAATCGTTTACGAAGATATCAACTTCGAATGAACCCACTCAAATGCGCATTTGGAGTCACTTCAGGAAAATTTCTTGGCTTCATCGTTGGGCACCGTGGCATTGAGATAGATCAATCCAAAATTGATGCTATTCTCAACATGCCCGAACCAAAATTATTGCATGACCTTAGAAGTCTACAAGGTCGCTTGGCCTACATCAGAAGATTTATTTCAAATTTGGCCGGAAGGTGTCACCCCTTTAGCCGACTCATGAAGAACATCATCTTCAAGTGAGATGCTACTTGCCAAAACGCCCTCAATAGCATTAAGCAATATTTATTGAAGCCACCAGTTCTATCTGCTCCAGTTCCTGGTGTCCCCCTTATTCTCTATATCAGTGCTCAAGAGCACTTTATTGGGGCACTCCTTGCTCAAGAGAATCACATTGGCAAAGAAGTGGCATGCTATTATTGCGGTCGTACTCTCATTGGTGCCGAATTAAACTATTCGCTTGAGAAGATGTGTCTTGCACTCATTTTTGCCACGAAGAAACTTCAGCATTATATGCTTGCACACACGATCAAACTTATTTCTAAAGCAGATCCCCTCAAGTATATTATGTCCCGACCAGTTCTCTCAGGACGGCTAGCGAAATGGGCTCTCCTTCTGAGTGAGTTTGAAATCGTCTTTGTTTCTCAAAAGGCTATCAAAGGACAAGTGTTGGCTAATCTAGCAGATTATCCGATCCTTGCTGAATGGGAATTGACTGAAAATTTGCCTGATGAAGAAGTACTCTCTATTGATATTGTTCCATCTTGGAAGATGTTCTTCGATGGCGCTGCAAGACGTGGAGCGGCAAGAGTAGGAATTATCTTTGTCACACCCAAAGATAAAGTTCTCCCATTCTCTTTTGTCCTATCCGAACCATGTTCTAATAATATGGCAGAATATCAAGCATTAATTATCGGCCTCGAACTCGCTGTCGATATGGGCCTTCGAGGACTCCAAATTCATGGTGATTCAAAGCTTGTTGTTTTTCAGATTATGGGGGAGTACAAAGTTAATAAAGAAGACTTGATACCGTATCATACAAGAGCATTGACATTATTCCACATTATTGATGATGCCACTATTCAACATGTTCCAAGGGGTCTCAACCGACAAGCAGATGCTCTGGCAAATTTGGCTACCACTCTCACTCTCACTCTCACGGACACTAACCGCTTAGTCATCCCTCTTTGTCGCAAGTGGGCGGTTGTCACAGATGATACAAGCAATCAAATTCAAGTACAAATAGATGTGGTCCATGTATTTATGACAGAAGAGCAAGATTGGAGGCAGCCAATGATAAATTATCTTGTTCACGGTAGGCAGATGACGCAAAACACAAAATTGATATTCGTCGTCGTGCATCAAGGTTCCTTCATTTTAACGATGAGTTATATCGTCGTAGTTATGATGGTATTTTGATGAGATGTTTAAGGCAAGAAGAAGCAGAAACATCTCTCAAAGAAGCGCATTCCGGTATATGTGGCACACATCAATTTGGGCCAAAGCTTCATCTTCATATCAAAAGAATGGGTTATTATTGGTCTGCTATGGTTAAAGACTGCATGGAATTTTCAAAAGCGTGTCAAGCTTGCCAGTTCCACGAGGACTATATTCATCAGCCTCTAGAGCCCCTACATCCTACTCTTGCTTCATGGCCATTCGATAGTTGGGGACTTGACATAGTCGGACCCCTACCAAAGTCATCTAAACAACATTGCTATATTCTAGCCGCAACAGATTACTTCTCTGAATGGGCCGAAGCGATTCCTCTCAAAGAAGTCAATCGGAATTCGATCATTAACTTTATCCAAGATAATATTATTTTCCAATATGGCATTCCCCGCTTCATTGTGACAGACAATGGTAAACAGTTCAAAAATGCTGCCATGGACAAATTTTGTGTCAAATTCAAGATCATACAAAGGCGCTCAACGATGTACAATGCTCCAGCCAATGGATTAGCAGAAGCCTTCAACAAGACCTTGTGTAAACTACTACAAAAGGTAGTTTCCAAGTCAAAAAAGGATTGGCACGAACGTATGGGTGAAATCCTTTGGGCTTACCGTACATCATTTCGAACTCCTACACAAGCAACTCCATATTCTCTTGTATACGGAGTAGAAGCCATTCTTCCTCTCGAGCTTCAAATTCTTTCATTAAGAATTGCTATTCAAGAAGGGCTTACTCGATATGACAACGTCCGGCTTCGTCTAGCAAAACTAGAAGGTTTAGATGAAAAGCGACTTGAAGCACAACAGCGCCTGAAATGCTACCAGGCATGTCTTTCTCACGCATTCAATAAGAGAGTGCGTCCTCGCTCCTTCCAAAGGGACGATCTTGTGTTGGCGGTTAAATGTCCTATCATCATGTCCCACAGAGCAGGGAAGAAGTTCGATGCTAAATGGGATGTCCCGTATATTGTCAAGGAAGTCTACACCAATAGTGTTTATCTATTGACTACTCCTGAAGGGACTCAACTGGGTCCAATCAATGGAAAATTCCTCAAAAGGTACTTACTATCCATGAAAAAAAAGAAAACAAAAAGGGTTCGGCCCAGCCTGGCTATAACGCCTTGTTGGAATGACAAAAAAAAAATGAACTACATGTGACTTGATCCCTTAAATAAGGTACGTAGGCAGCCTGAGAAGTTACATCAAGTTCAGTCCAGACTAAAAAAAAATGATATATCCATATCTTGACCAAATTAATCAAGGATGATAAAATTCGACTCTTTTATCTATCATCAGTTAGGTTAAGTTTAGCAAAAAAAAAAGTTTCATTATCCGCCAAGCCAATATTATCCAAGCTTATCCGAAAGATTGAGTAAACCAAAGCCCAGACATACATTCAGGTGGAGCTGTCAAAAAAAAAAAAATTATATCTTCATCTTGACCAAATTAATCAAGGATGATAAAATTCGTCCTAGGACTCTTTTATCTATCCTTGAAGAGGCAATTTGTAGACGTAAAATTTTGAAAAAAAAAATTAATTAATTAAAAATTATGGGCTAGCTCAGCCCTGCCTGAACCAGGCCCAGGATGGGCCCTACCTCCAAAAATGCCCCGCTTGGGCCAGGTCCAGGGCAGGGCCCAGAAAGACCCCGCCTGGGCTAGGCCCAGGATGACCCTGCCAAGGCAGGGCCCAATCCAGCCCTGCCTAGGCAGGGCCAAATCCAAATAATAATTAAAAAAAAAAAGTCAAAGTCACTTAGATAAAATCAAGGGCACGTCTAGTCCCACCAACACTTTTTCTTACCCCACCAATCGAAAAGAAACGGTGTTTTTTCTATTCCCACCAATCCAGCCAGGTCGACCAATCTTGGTCGTTACTTTAAGTTTTCGGCGACCGAACTTGGTCGTCATTTCATATTTTGGACGACCTAATTTGGTCATTTCAGGTTTTGAGCGACCAAACTTGGTCAAACAGAATTTGTAATAAAATTTATAATTTTTTTCTTGAAAACATGATCGCATGACGTGTATCCTCCTTGGATCATTCATGCCACTACACGTCTGAGTTGTAATGTAGAGAGAATAAATCATTATTCTTAAATGTAGAATATAAGAACAATTTTTTTACATAAGTAACAGACAAATTTTCAAAAGTCAAATATAAAATGTGTTTGTATCAACTGGTATGTTTTTTTTGTTTTCAAACAAAAAATCCGCTTAATTACGAATTCAAATGAAACTTATAAATGATATATATTTGTTTAATAAGATATTTTTCTATAAAAATTTGAATTAATTGAAAGAATACCAACTTACATTTTTTTCAGTCTCTTAGCTGTTGTTTGGATAAAATAATAAATGTAGAATACAATGGATAAACCCAAAAAACTATTTGTTTATAAAGAATAAGTAAATATAATTCTGGACCATGTTCGACCAATTTGGTCGTCCAAAACATGAAATTGCGACCAAATCCGGTCGTCCAAAACCTGAAATGATGACCAAATCCGGTCGCTCAAAACCTGAAATAGCGACCAAGTTCGGTCGACCTGGATTGGTGGGAACATCAAAACACCGGTTTTTTTATGGTGGGTTAGGTGAAAGGCTTAGTGGGGATAGACGCGCCCTAAAGTCAAATCAAATTAATTAAATTAATTAATTAATTAAAAAAAATTAAAAAAAATCCTAACTACCCACTCTCCTAAAACTACCCACTACTCTTATAATCACCCCTCCCTTCCTCTATAAATAGGAGGGAGGGGGGAGAGAGAGAAACCAAGGTGGAAAAGGCAAGAACAAAAAAAAAAGGGCCAAGGGAGAGAAGAAAGAAAGCCAAAAAAGAAAGAAGAGAAGAAGTGTAGGTAAAATCTTAAGAATCAACCAAAAGAAGGAGAAGCAAAAAAAAGCCAAAGGAAGAAGAAGAAGTGTGGGAAAAATCCAAGGGAGAGAAATAGAAATTCTCTAACTCTCCCTCGATTCCACCTTCTTCTTAGAGGAAAGTGTGGAGAAAATCCAAGGGAAAGAAATACAAACTCTCTCGATTCCACCTTTTTCTTGAAAAATATCTCCACTATGTTCACGAAGGAGAAAGTCCAAAGAAGGAAAGATCAAATAAAAGCAACTTCAAATTAAATCTCAAGTCAAAGAATTCAAGAAGGGTGAAGAAAAAAGCATCGCTAGTCCTAAACAACAAGGCCCAAAATAAAAAAGGCCCAAAAGATCACGCACCGCTCTCTTTTTCATTTTAAATTTTTCTCAAACTTGTAGAAATCCCTGAAGTTGTAATTCTCGAGACACTCTTCGAAGGAGAACGAGAATCAGAGGATTAAAAGTCGAGTTGTACCCACATCTTTTTTCTGTATTGATTTGCTCTACGGGCATATCATTTTAAAATTTGTAAGGGACATTTTGTTCGCTACAGTGATGTATGTAATCATTGTTTTAAATATGTATATTCTCCTTTTTTCTACTCTTCTGATTTATTTTTCATTTTTTCAACTTGTCATGAGAAAAAAAAACCCCAAAAATCGATATATCAATCGATATATCGATTTGGACCCTTTTTGATATATCGATAAAATCGATATATTAAATATTGATCCGATGTTAAATTCAAGAGGTTAACTAGGGTGAATTTATGTGTCTTCATTACAGAAAATTTCCTGAAACAACCAATAATGCAATGACATGTGGTAATCATAAGGATATTATTAGAAAACATAAAGCTAAGCACAATCCTTTTTTTTCAGTGACACTTTTTCAATGCCAAGTAGTAAATGACTGATTGGCTATTACCATAAATTTTCATGTAGTATGCCACAGATGATCTGAAGGCCAATGAATGGGGCTTATTCTATAACACTGAAGGGCCACATATTCATTGAAAATCCATGGGGAGGTTGGATACGTTGGCAAACATAAATAGTAAATTGCCAGCAATTGTTTAATTATTTTTCCCCAATAAATGTCTAATTTCGGGTGCTGGAATTTTGGCCGGGATTTTTTAAGGTAACTACTCTGCTATTGGCATCCAATCTTTGTGTCAGGGCAATGCTTAACTTAGATCCCTCATCTACGGTAATTTTGTTGCTATTTCTTTTTCTTTTTCGGTTTATGTTTTGTTTTCAGCTTTGTGACTACCCCAAATATTAAAATAAAATTTAGTAGTACGCTCCTACCAGTTTCTTCAAACAAGAAAAAAAGATTGTGTACTTTCATGGACAAACATCTAAGAAGGAAAAAATCATTGCTAGATAAGACAAGAAGTAGATGACTGGCACATTATATAATTTAAGCAAGATTTTCCTTTACAGATAAAAAAAAGTGCAAGAAGTAGACCTGTGAGACAATTTTCCTGATTTGAGGGTCAAAACCCATGTCTAACATTCGATCAGCCTCATCTAAAACAAGGTATGTTACTCTCCGCAGGTTTGTGTGATGTGATTCTAACATATCTATCAGCCGTCCAGGTGTAGCAATAACAATCTCCACACCTTATCACAAAAAAAATTATTAATAATAAATAATGAGATTTTAGAGTAAGTGCTCTGATATTGTGATTGTGATACTACTTAAAATTATTAAACATTTAAACATAAACCTCTCTGAAGATCACGAACTTGAGGCCCCTTTGGAACCCCACCATAAATACAAGTATTCTTTATCTTTGATGAAGCACCAAACTTAGTTGCTTCTTGTTGTATCTGAACAGCTAATTCACGTGTTGGAGCCAGAACTAGAACGATTGGGCCATCACCAGGGGCTAACAAAATAAACAAAAGGATCTATTGAAAACGTTGCTGAATAAACATAGTAAAAAACAATTATGCAGAAAAATTAATTGTCACCTAAAATCGGCTGTGCATTAACATGGACAATTGCAGGCAAAAGATAGGCAAGTGTCTTTCCTGACCCCGTTTCCGCAATACCAATGAGATCGCGGCCCTTCAAAGCCATTGGCCACCCTTGGGCTTGAATTGGAGTAGGCTCCACAAAGCCAGCTTTCAGAACTTCTTGCATAACATAATCTGAGCAGGACAATATCATTAAGCCTTAATCAATTATTAATATATGGCAGGGAAATCCAAACAAAAAAGAGGATAACGATAAGTTATTTTCCTTTCTATTTACTTTGTATGTTCTTTTCTTCTTTTTGACAATTAGGAAACAGATAACTTACTATATAGTCTATACAACATTAATATATACAAAAATGAGTACAACATGAAATACTTAGATCCACTCAGTTTATCAAGGTCCATTGTCACAGTAATATTAAAATATACAAATATCAATTGTGAAACCAAAAGAACTACTATTGCTTTCAAACATAAAAGAAACTGCACCAAAACAAACATGGGACATATAATTGACTAGGCAAATAACTTCCTAAGAATGAAAACTAGGCATTCAAGCAGCTGAGAACATTGCCCATGGTATCACACCTGTCTACACTGACAAAAAGGAACACTCAAACAAAAGCTAATATAATAAAGAAAGCCTGCATCAGCCTTTTCAAAAATAAATTTGTGGAGGAGTGTTGGACCAGATCCAGGGTGCTTGGGACCTTGCAACTAGAATAGATATCAATGTGGTAGAAGGGTCAGAGTTTCTGCTCTTCATGAACCTCTTCAGCCTTTTCAACTAAATGTGGAGCTGCTGGATTGTGTCATCTGGATTCTGGGGTACTAAGCCTAAGAAGGGTTAACTGTAAAAGGTTGGCATGACTGGTGGGATAAAGATCGTTGTGCTTTCCCTGAAGGTGCAGTCTCTCTCTTGGCTCTTTTATCAGGAAAGCTTGCTGACCAAAACATACTGAGAAAAAATGGGCCCCTTGATCCTACAACCTGTGTTTTGCAACAGTAACAACGAGATAGCGGAATACCTCCTTTTTCAATGTTCAATCTCTAAACAGGTGTGGAATGCCCTCGGGGCTATGTCGGGTCTGAATCCAAACTTCAACTCGCTGTATCATATGTGGGAGGCTGGTAAACAATTGAAGTAAAAGGGAGACAGTTGTAAAAGCAAAAAAATCCCAGATACTTATTCCAACGACATTTTGATTTTTTTGGTTAACAAAAAACAGCGTCATTTTTGAAAAAAAGGTTCTCCTCATGTTGAGAACATATTGGAAACCTCTGACTTCTTCGTCAAGGAGTGGGGTCAGAACTGTGCTGGGACAAAGCAGATTTCTTTTGTGGGAGGGAAATTGGAGATCAAGAAATAGGTTGTATAAAGTCAGTAGAATCCTCTTATATGGATTCGCTCCTTTTTTTCAAGCTATGTACCCCATGCCTTTTAATGGAAGTTGGTGGTAGGTTGCAGACGAGTTTTTCAAAGAAATAAAATTAAAAAACAAATGATCGAGTTAGAATTATATGCCAAAAGGGTTACACTTAAGTTCATCTGGAACACAAATAATAGTTGAGATGTGAACATTGTAAGGTTTTCCACTTCTTCTTTTTTTTAATGAATTAGTAGGCCCTGGCACTCTTACCACCATGTATTAAGGAATGGAGTACCACACCATACAAACAAAAGAAAGGTAAAGGAATCGATCAAAATGGGCACATGATGGCCAAGTTTAATGTGCGTTTTTGTGGCCTCGAGGAGGAATTAAGAGACCATCTCTTCATCAATTGCTCTTTTAGCACTAAGATTTGGGAAAAGTGGGCACGGCCCTCGAGTCCGTGGTTCATGCCACATGCGGTATGTTGTATTTGGCTCACTCGTAGTAATCCAACAAAAGAGATTTTACTTGGAGAACACATGGGCGGTTCTTTTCTCAATCCTAAGAGATTGGGTGACTATAATTTTGGAGGTTGATAATCCATCATCAATTATGTCAAACATTAATATACACATCCAGGAACATAAACATTCAAACAATAAGTTCTAATATATCATTATGTACTTGCCATGCCATCACCCAAAAAAAAAAACTTTACTTTTAAAAGAAACACCACCACCAAAGAAACCTAGAAACGCAAGATAGTTTAATATATTTTACCAGGGAAGCTGAGGTCGCGGAAATTGGATATGGGCTTAGGGACGTCACGACCTTCAACGGTTATCTGCCTCCTCTTGCGGTAGGCCTCGACGTCCGACTCCGTCATGGCTGCCACCGACGGCGACTCTCGGTAGAAGTTCTTCTCGAATGGCGTCAGTCCGTCAAGCTCCTGCTTCGCCAGCCCCTCCGCCTCACCTCTCATCGAGGGCAAAGAAGAAGTGGATGAGGAGGAGCCGCTGTAGCTCTGACCACTGCTGCCTACAAGACCGCCACCATTACTGAGACAGAGAGGAAGGTGAGGACCTAATCCATCGAAATCAGGTTTTGTTTGAAGTGATTATTTGTGGGTTTATCATTACCTTCGGCGGTCGCGGTAGGAGCCAGGGTCGCCGGAGCGACTGTCGTAGTAGCGGCTCATGCCCTTGATTTCTTCTTCTTTTTCTTTCTTATTCAGATTTCTAGGGTTTGAGTACGGAGAAAAGAAGGCAGGGTTTGCAGTGCAGTTTGCTTTTGTTCCGTAAACAAAGCCTACTGTCCTCAGGTGCCTACCACGGCTTGTATTATCGGATCCAAAAGGAACCCGACTCCGTTACACCCAACCAACCCACTTATCGAGCCGACCCGCACCGACTCAATCTCGTAAGAGGGTGGCCATCACCCAAGCAAACCAAGGACCTCTCTTGACCCTCTTGGATTTGGCCCCAACCACTACTGCCTTGTTCACCAGTCTCAGAACATGAGGGGTTGGTTAAGTTCAAATATCATAATAGGCGTCAAGATGATCCCACAGCTTGTGTCAAATGAGCTGATCCACCCCCGTAAAGATCAAATGCGTGATACGACTCAAGATTGTTTTTTAAGTGTTTTTGTTTGTGTCCTGCTACATAAACCACATCTTATAGTCCTCACTCACAAGCTCTATTAGGTATCACATTATGATTGGCTATTCTATTGACTTTTAAAAAAAAACAAAAAAGTAAAATACAAAACTACCCCTATTTAAAATCCCTGGTGTTTCATGCCAAAACTCCCTATTTTTGTTTTCTGTTTTGTCTTCCCATCCATTTTAAAAATTAAATTTTAAATTTCAAATTTTAAATTATCTAGGGTTTTCAAAAATGGAATTGACAATCAAAATCATGCTAATAATCTCTTTCCATTTCGTCTAAAACAACGATAAAGTTCTAAAATTTGTTTGCGGCTTCACTTTCAACCAGAAATCAAACATTTTCTTCATCTGAGTGTATAATCAATGGCGAAAATGAGTAAGTAATATTTTTTTGGGTGCGGTTATTCCCACCAACCATGTTCACAATCCCACCATTGAATATTTACAAAAAAAACCTGGACTCCCTTTTTCATTATATTGCATTAATCCCACCACTTATACACATCCCACCACCCCATATCAAATACACACACAATCCTACCACCTAAATCAAAATAAAACCAACCCCTTCTTTTCCTCACCATATCTCCCCTTTTTTCCGCTGTTGACGGGAGTTGGCGATCTTGATGGACTAGCTAATCACAGCCGACGCCCCTCCTTCTCTCCGGTGACTTTCCGGTTCGTCTCCACTGACATCTCGCCTCCTTTTTTGTGTATATGATGCCCTAGATGAAAGAAAAGGGACCCAATGTGAATGTGTGAAACATTCTTGATTTGTGTTTTATTTTTTATTTATTGTGTTTTCAAGTGGCTCTTGTGATTGTCCTTTTTATGGTGGTTGTGTTTGTTGTTGAAGTGGTGGTACATTTAGGGTTTGTTGGTGTGGAAATAGTTATTGTATTTGACATTGTGTGGATGTCATTTTTTTATGGTGTTTAAGGTGGCTCATTTGTATGTTGTTGAAGATTATAGTAATATATGGATAATTGAATGTTATGGAGTAGTAATGTTGTTGGTGATGATTGTTGTAATGATTATTTTTTCACACATTCTTGCTATGATCTTGGATTGTTGTTGTAAGGTTTGTTTGGTGTGATGGTTTTGATGATATAAGTGGTGGTGTTGGATGTGATAATAATCGGGTAGTCATTGTATATGTTAATAGAATGGATTGTTTGAAAGTCATTTCTTGTATATTTTAGCATAGAATAAATTAATCTGTATGATGGCCAATTATGTTTATAGGTATTAATTATCGAGTCAGGTGGTATTGGAAATCCATCCCTAATAATATCAACAACCTTTTGAAGAATGGATAATGAGGTATGTATGTGTGCTTCCAAACCTATGATTCCATATTCATGACCAAAATCACTCCATTTGCTCTATATGAATGACAAAAAAAATACTCCATTTACAGTATGTGTGCTTCAATTGCAGAAGTCTATAATAGTTTCTATTCAAAATTTCGAGGAGAAAAACCCGAATGTTGAGGAGCCCAACATTGTAGAGAGCATCCCAGATCTCAACGAGCCCGTCCCCAACGAAGTCGTCCCCAACATAGACACTACTGAACTGTTTACAACATCATTGGTAAATTTCTCTCTGATATGTGCAAACATATAATAAAATATTCTAACTAATGAATCATTTATGTTATTCTCTTAGCCCCGTTTGGAACGGGGATAGATTTTATTCTAGGGTATAGATTTATCTAAGCATAAGTGAGTATAAATAAGAATAAAGTGATTTTGAGTTTAGTTGTGTTTTGAATTATTCTCATTGGTAAACGTAAGAATAAATGTTTTGTTGTTTGGGTAAAATGTGAATAAAGTATGGATAAGGATTTATAAAAGGTAAAAAAGTAATGATAGTTGATTTGACAGGTGATTTATAAGAGGTGATGACAGTTGATTTGACAGTGGGCCCACATATTTTTTAGGTGGAATAACCTTGGATAACTTTAATTTCAGGGGTTGATTGGAATCCATATACCACTTTATCTGGGTTTATTCTGGCATACTTTATCCGTGGTTATCCGGGGTAAATAAACGGGTGAAATTTTTTTTATCCGAGTTTATTCGGGGTCTTATACCCGATCCAAACATGGGATTAGTGGTTTGACCATCGGATGGAATTAATCGATTGGGTGAAGAGAGTTGGCAGGAATGTCGATGTGATTGCAGTGATTGGCCGTTCAGAACTTACAAGCCATCGTCGATCAGCTTGTATTGATTTCATTTGTGAAAGAGGGGGCAAATTTGATGATCGACCGAGGAAGAGAGACAAGGAGAAGAAGGACATAGCAAGGCGCCATACTAGTTCAAAAAAATGTGGCTTCCCATTCAAGTTGCGTGCTATAGAAAATAAAGGGAAAAAAATGTATATGTCATATTTTTTTTTTGAAAAGTCTTACTATGTATGGATAGGATCATGTCGTTTTGTAAATGGTAGCATTAGTTTAAGATAATATGTGAATGAAGTTGTAGCAAATAGATGAATATGCGTATGTGAATTTTGATGTAATACTTCTGTGTATAAAAAATGTCTTTTGTTCATTTTATTTGCTAAAAATCTGGCCAACAAGTTTATTCTAGATAGTCCAGTTCATTGTTTGTATGAGGAAAATTGCACTGGCCCAGGTCGACAACCCTCCGTTGAACTGGGAAACAATTGTCGCCAGGTCCTGGTCGACTGAAACACACATCAATGACATTGGTGTATCAATATGGGTTATATAAGCAGAAAAAATATGAATCATGCAGAGTTATCTTGAATAAAATCAAAATTTCCATAAACAATTTCATTCATCGCCAAAGAAACTTAAGTATGAATGAATGAATTAAATTATGTTTATTTCAATTATAAATGTGGAGGTCGTACTTTTCTATCAAGAAGTCAAAGAATTTCAATAAAAAAAATTTGTCATCAGCCACGTACACATCCTAATAGAACGGCGATCCATCAATCTGACCTCCTATTATTTGACACATCAACATAACACATCAGTGTCAAACTATATAATGTAATGGCGATAGATTGTTGTCACAACAAATCGACATAGTTGACACAGAGACGTCGAACTAGGGCTCCTTTAAACTGACATTTCACTTTGACACACCTATATCGAACTCCATAAGGTGGAGTTGACTGTTTCATGTCATCAGTAGTTGATCGGGTTGATGGACCTCCGTCGAACTGGGGCTTCAGTAAACTGACATTTCACTTTGACACACCAATGTCAAACTCTATAAGGTGGAGTTGACTATTTCATGTCATCCGTCGTCGATCGGGTTGACGGACCTCCGTCGAACTGGGGCTTCTGTAAACTGATATTTCACTTTGACACACCAACGTCAACATACATATTACAGAGTTTACATAATAATATCATCTATTGTTGATTCGGTTGACAACCCTCTGTCGAACTGAGTTCAAAAATTGACATCATATCCACTCAGTGGGACACATCAAATTTCGTTCACCTATTTATATTGCATGTAAACATCCAAGCAAAACTTAACAAAACGAAGCATTGAGAAATCCATGCATCGTCTACAAACATTCAAATGTATAATAATTTAAAATCATTCTAAAAGAACTGGACCTAGTACAACTTAGTCCAAAAAAGGATCCTAAAGACAAAAAAGCAATCATAAATCATCGTCGTCGAATCCTTTGCTGTGACGTACACCGTGAATCAGCTGAGTCGTAAAGTGGTATTTCATCTTTGAAATACTGGATCACATGTTGAATCCCTCGATCAGCAATGGTACCAGCAGAGCCCATATCAGGAAACGTTTCGAGATAGCGAACGACATTGTTGATATGATGCACACAGAAAAACAAATGCAATCATAATCATAACTTGCAATATAACAAAAGACCCCAAAGCATACATTTTTGGATATGGTTTACCTATATTCCTATGAATACCCTAGCTTATAATAAAAAAAACTTCAAAACTTGTAATATAAGGGTTTTAATAAAACAAATAGAATCACAGACATGGCTTTAAAAATAAGAGCTCCACCATACATTGTTATTTTCCTATCAAACCCTAAGTTCAAATAAAAAAAAACCTTAATACATGTAGGGTATTGGTTTTAAACTAATAAGATGCAACATTGGAATGTACAGTTTAACAAATCTGTAAATCATCTTCAACAAGATCGATTGCTAAGCTAGGCACCTCCAGAACGGGAAATATTATCATATTCACTAGTCTTTAACTCATTCATTCATTTTGTAACTAGGAATGCAATCACACTAAGCCATTGAAACCTTGAAAGTTATAAAATATGAGGATTACATTGGACTTCATATCAAAACAATATGATCAATCAATCCCACATCTTCCACGACAAGTCAAACCTATTATAGAAGACATATCATTTTGGATCCCAAGCTCTCACCTTCTTTTGCGTTGGGGGGTCAATAGCAGAGAGTGCCTCTAGAACAATATTTTTTTTTACTCTAGATAGGGATTGCTGACCAGAAGAATAAAGCCCAATATTGGCCATGTGTGGTTTTCCATCTCAAAAATAAAATGCATCTTTGTTTCTTTTCTGAAAACAGGGTCACAGAGTGAAGTGGAGAATCAACCAAAATGATGGTGCAAACAGGTTTACTAAACTTTAAAAAGGCTCCCAGTACTTCAATATGTGGCTTGTGTGATATTTCATGCATTGGATTGATTTATTCTCTTCACACCTTCCTCACATTTACTTGGATTGCTGTCAATTTCAGGAATCTCAAAAGAAAGCAAGCAAAAAGAGACAGAAAAGAAATCTTTAGCTGCTACATTATTAGCTAGTAAGTCTCCACCCCCGATTCACCTAATTATGTTTTTCATGTCTAATAGCCTCCAATGCACTTAATTGGACCACAAGTCCATTGTACTGTCTTCTTTAAAAAAATTGAAGATATACAAAATACATTACTAATACTTTGCCAGATATGTATTTCTTAAAATATTTCACATGTCAAAGGGTACAAGGTTCCTTAATTGGTGATATCCAATCCTAAAACCTTCATTTCTCTAAAAATACCCTAAATTCCTACCAAAACCCTAACTTACAAAAAAAACACCCATTATTTGTAATGTAAGAGTTTAAACCAAACAAATGGAATCACACACATGGCTTTCAATTCTAAAAAAATAAAAATAAATCAAACCATACATTGCTTGCACAATATCCTAGTTTCCTATCAAAACACTATCTTTGAATCAAAACCATACATTGTTTATACCAAACAAATACAATCATAATTTACAATCCAACAAAAAAAACCCTGAATCACTCCATTTCTCTAAAAACATTCTAAATACCCATGAAAACCCTAACTTATCATGCAAAAACCCTCAATGAATGAAAAGTAGGAAGAGATTGAATAACTCATGAATCACAAATAACAATGGAGGAAAAATATATTTGAAGAATCATTTACCTTTCTATTTATGCTTGGGGGCGTCGTGGGGGGAGTTAGGGCATACTGTAGAAGGGGATCCCGTCATGGTGGCCTCGCGGCGGTCTTGCGGCAGGCTCATGGTGGATTCTAGGCAAATTCACGATGGCCTTCGCACCGGATGTGAAGGAGAAGCAAACCTAAAAGGGAGAGAGAAGGGGGAGAAGAAAGAGATTTTCTTTTCAAAATAGGTAGGTGGTGGGGTTGAGATTGCATTATGTGTGTATTTATTATGAGGAGGGGTTGGTATAAGTTAAATTGCGAGGTGGGGGGTTTAAAAGGGTGGTGTTGCTGGAAAATTGGTTGGTGGGAGTAACCGCACCCTATTTTTTTTAATGCATTTGTTGTTTTAACGATTATTCTAATACAACCATCATAAAAAAAATTATTTGTGATTGGTATATTAAGTTTTTTTGTATGAATGATTTGAAGAACTATATGAATCTGATGTTATTCTAATTTTTGTGTAGCTCCCCGATCACATCTAACTTTTTAGATAAATGTATCGGATGTTTTTGATACACCTGTAGCAGAAATGTTGCTAAACGTGACATATTGTTTCCTAATTGCACAAGGAATATAAAACTTTTAACAAGTTATTAGATGTATGTGAAATTCATATTCTTATGTGTAACATGTTTTTTTCTCCAAAATGAAACTAACTATTGAAAGAATGTAATTAACTTCTTTTTATTATGTATATTATGTGTATCTAAATGTTGCATGTGTATGTGTGTTATGAAGTATGTGGGATCATTCATTAGTTGTAAATGTATCTGATAATAAGTGACTGGGTGTTTTATCATATACGTAGATGATAAACGTTGCAAAGAATCACAAACAAGTTCAAATGTATTGTGATGTGTCTAAATGAAAATTTTTAATTTGTTGTAATTGATTTAAACTGAAATGTAACTTCTTTTAAAAAATGTAACTTAATTATGATAAATGTAACACATTCTCTCATTAAGCACATTACACACAGATTCAACAAAAATGATACAGAACATGTCATTGGAAAGAAAAATTAAAGCTAAGGTGAAAAAAAAAAGAATATAAAAGAAGCACATCCAACAGCTTCACCAACATTTTGCAAATTGCAACTTTCATAATTATTCACTTGTTTTTTTCTTGACTTGAAAACCTTACCCTTCACCAACATACGCAAATCTTCTTCTTAATCAAATGTCATTTCAACACTTTGAACAATTGCTTTTGCGCATTGATACTCAACTTCATCAATCGAATCTTTTTGTGGACTGCCTTCCAAGGAAAATGTAACTGAATCCCCTGTATTCTCTATATGCAAAATTCAGATAAAAAGTCAATTACATTTTGTGGATGTAACTTAATTTCAAAATATATCGCACAAAAAATTCAGTTACATTTGTGAATGTAACTGACTTTTACTATGTATTACATTTAAACATCAGTTATATTAAAAAAAGTTAACTGGCTTACAAAATGCAATACATAAAGTTTCAGATTAGTTGAAAATGTAACAAACTTTTGAAAAATAATTTAATCTTTTTTTAAAGTTAGAAATGTAATTAATTTTAAAAAATAATGCATATAAGTCCAAAGAAAAAGGTAGAAATGTAATTGATTTTCGAATGTTATTCAAGCCAATGCCAATATAACATCAAAACTCTGAAAAATCCTCCAAAAAAATAATTTTAACATCAAAACAACATATTCTAACAACATCAAACATAAATTCAATAGGAAAAATGAAAAACGGATGATTACCGATTCAATTGTCAAAACTTAAAAAAAAGCGATTGAAATTCCATTACATTCACGGTTCCACATGAGGAAATTGTAACCGTCCATTAATTGTGGAGAGTGGTTATTGAATGGAGAGTGGTAATTCCTGATGGATCTTACAGGTGCCATCGGGCATCTGGGCAATGGATCCAAGAGGAGCCGTCTGTTTCTGGGTGACGGATCCTAGAGAAGCTGTCGGGTACTCGTGTGACGGGCTCAATAAGAGCCGTTGATTTGGAAAATTTTGAATTTAAAATATGGTTCATTTTTGGAAGGAACAAGTGTGTTGATTGCGAATTATTTTGGATTAATTGGGTCTTATTTTTGTCCCCACATGCGTAAGGCTATTAATTTCTTTTTCTCTCTCTCACCATGCATTGAAACACCAAACCCTAAAATATTTTCTTCTTCTCCTTTTCAGCACAACTGGTTGGGGCTCCGGAAAGGGTGTTTCAATGAGGATTTGGTGAGTTTTCTAAAGAGGATTAAGGAGCTTTTGAATTACAAAGAGTCCCTCTGAAAGTTTTTTGCATATGATCGTGTTTTCTTAGTTTTTCCTGACAAAGACAATGGTTTTCTTCTCATTTTCTTGAAAGTTGTGCATGATTCGGATCTTTCTGTTTTAACAATGATATGATGATGATTTTATGGTATTTTACAAGTTTTGATTTGTTGGTATTAAGTCTCACATGTATACAATCGCGACTTTCGATTTCTTAAACTTTCTTGTTGGGTTTTTCTTTTATTTCATGATCTTTAATATGATTAAATGATTTCGGATCTGATATTATAGCTATGATAATATGAGAGTTTTGATTATCATAAGCTTTTAATGATTTAGAATGATTATGTTTAAGTATACATCATGTTTAGGTTTATTTGTATAAGTAGAGATCACGTTTTGATCTTTTAAACCATGTTTTAAAACTTTATATGCATAGATCCAAACCAGGGATGTATTTTCATGAATTTTGAAGATTTAAACGTAGATCTATATTAGTATTTGCATCTATGATAGATCTAGGGTTTTTGAAATATTCTTATTTAAGTTTTGATTTGTTTTAATCGGATTTCATACGTATGACTTGATTTCGATGTCGATCCTTTCCTGTTTAATAAATGTTTTATAATGACTCATGATTTATTTTCAATGATAGAAGTTTTAAATATTTTTACAAAAATAAGTTAGGGTTTTGTACTCTGCCTCAGGACGGCCCTTGTAGGAGCCGCCCAGAATGTTCGGGACGACTCCCAGAGGAGCCGTCGTTCTGTTAAGGGACGGCCCCAGTAGGAGCCGTCGGGTTGTTTCGGACAGCCCCTATGGGAGCCATCGGGTTGGTCTGAGACGGTCCCTGTGGGAGTCGTCGGGTTCTGTGTTTTCGGATACTCTTGGGTTCCATATTATATGTATGTATTGTGATCAGTTCGTATCATTTCAGGTTGGGTTAGGTTACCTTAGACCTATTGGAGTTTGTTCGGATTTGTTGGACCTAAGGTGAGTGGGTCTTGTCTCCTATGTAGTTTTTGAAGAAATTTTATTAATGATTTTTAAATATTATTTTATGTACAACTCGAGCATGTCATATTATATAGGCTGATGCCTTACTATGTATTGTGTTGAAAAATGTTATTATCTTGAAAATTGTTGCATGCATATTATTGAAACGAAAATATGTATTGATCATGCATGCACCGCATTCGTCTAGGTGATGTAACCTAAGTGGCTTAGTCTGGGTGACTACGGTTCAGAATGGACCCAAGTCTAGGTGACTTATGTCTAGGTGACATGATTTCCTGTGTGAAACTCTGCTGCTAGGTGCTATAGATGGCTTGGTGCCATGGGATACGGGCATGCGTGTCTGTTGCATTCATACGCATCATGAGATTGACTGTTATTTGAGATCATGCCTTTTGAAAGGAGTTTTGTTAAGTTATGACTTATTGAGAAATTATTATATTGCATAAATCATATTACTGTATGTTGCAAGTTGTTTTTATGATATATTATCCAATAATATTTGTGATATCAATTATTATTGGGACCTAAAGGTCTATTCACATAGCGTGTAGTAGCTCACCCCTTTTTTCCCCAACTTTTCAGAGTAGTTGTTGGTGATCGTTGATCTCGGTGGTGGAGATCGTAGCTTGCGCTTTATCTTATGTTGCATTAGGTGGTTGAATAAGCCTTTCTTGGCATGTAGTTTTCCTTAGTCCCATTCAGCAAAAATGATTAGATGTTTGTGTAAGAAAACCATTTTCATTTGTAATTATCCACGTTTAGGATGAATTATGTTTAGATCTTGGTTATGTTTTAATTAGCATCATTAAATAAATATGTTATGTCTTATAAAAAAAATGTGTTCCATGTTTTATTGTGAGCTTAAGGTAACAGATTGTATTCAAGCTTCAAAATAGTGCCTTAGGTATGGGGGTGTTACAGAAGTGGTATCAGAGCGTAGGTTCAACTCTCGAACTGTAGGTTTAAGCTCGATTAACCTAAGGAGTTAGGTTTAGCCACCCTAAATATAAAAAAATGTTTTGGTTATTTTATTTAGCCTAGCACTTTGATTTCTAGTTCCTTTAGCCTAATCAGCCTATAAAGTTTAGTTTTAATTTGATCATCCTAAGGAAATTAAGTTTTGCTATCCTGTAGAAAACTATTTGGGTTATTTTGGTTACCCTATATTTTATTCTAGAGCCTAGGATATCTTTTATGTCTAGTTATCCTATCGGATCTTAAGACGACCTATAGGAGAATTTCCTTCAAAGCCTCGGATAGGATTAGAGTGTGTTAGGACACATTGCATATAGGGTTTGCATTCTAACGGTTTGTTCATTTTGTTATAGCAAAATTTTGGCGGCGCAAGCGTATACTAGGAGGGCACCAAAGTGGATATCATTGTTTTCGGTGTGTTCAATGTGGCTTGGCATTTGCGAACTTCAAGAATGTTGCATGTTCTAATTGGATACGTGGAAGGCATATTTATAATTTTGAATGCGCAAGGCGGTAAATTAATTTTATTTCCTTGTGTTAGAAATGTCATTAGGGTGGTTGTCATCATAATGGCTCCTTTTGCATTGTATAAGTTGGACCACTTATGGTATGGGACATAAATGAACCTAATTTGTACAATTTGGATGAAAATCTTTGTCTTGAATTATTTTCTTGTCATTGTTTGTATGGTATAAGTTGGATTACCTATGGAATAGGACATATGTAGGCCTTATTTATACCAATGATTGTGTGTAATTATGTGTATTGTTGCTCTTGTTTGTACTATATAAGTTAAGACACCTATAGTGTGGGGCATAGGTGGGCTTGACCAATATAGTAATTGTTGTGATTTGTGAATTTCTTGTTGCTTTTGTCTATGTCATATAAGTTAATCAACTTGTGGTTTGGGTCATCATGTATTAGAGTGGCATAGTGGAAGCATTGTGGACCAAGCTTATTTGATTGTTTTGTTGTTACATCATTGTGTGATGGTTTGCTTGGTATAAGTTGAAGCTTCAATGCGGAGCATTGGTGGTTTGACTTGTACAATTGTTATTTGTTTGTGGTATATAAGTTGGCTACTTATACCATTGTTTGTTGTGCTTGGATAGTATGAGTTAGACGCATGAGCCGATTCATACTATTGCTGCTTGAATGATTGTTTAGTTGGCATTGAATATTATATATCCTTTAGTTGTGTTCTCCCTTGAATTTTGAGGACAAAATTCATTTAAGGGGGGAAGTATGTAATGACTATGGTTTTTCTAGTCGTTTCTTGATTTTTTGCATTTGGGTCATATTCCTATATACCCCGTTTGGATAGCGGAATAAGAGTGGATTAAGGGTGGAATAAGGTGGGATAAGAATACATAGTGGAAATTGATGTTTGTTTAAAGAGTATATGATGGAATTACTATACCAGTATAAATGAGTATAAGAGAGTATAACAATTCTAAGTAACCCATAAGATCAGCTATACTCACTTTATCTATTCTCATAGGCCCACATGTCAAATCAACTTTTTACATTTTATCACATCAAATCACCTATCATTACCTCTTATACATCAAAGGGCCCACATGTCAAATCAACTTTTTCACACTTTATTTATATTTTATTCTTTATCAACCAAATAACTCAACCTTTATTCTTACATTTTCCAATGAGAATAAAAAAAAGACAACCAAACAGAAAATCTCTTATTCATGAAGATTTGTTATCTATACTGGCATAGTTATCTATTCAGAATAACTCAATTCCACTATCCAAACAGGGACATAGGGTTTTGGAGGATTTATATATCTCCAAATTCAAAAGTTAAGGTATGGTTGGAATCGTTATTATGTTAGCTTTCCAACACTTTTTACGATTCGTGAATCGGATGAGTATCGATCAAGTTAGGGGTTAAAATGTGTCGAGAGGTCGGGCAGAGGAATAGTGACGGCTCTAAGGGGAGCTGTCAATTTTCTGACGGATACAATAAGTGCCGTCGGGCACCTTTGTGACAGGTCTTGGTGGAGCCGTCGGGCACCTGTGTGTATTTTACATATCTTTCATGTAAAAAGAAAGGGGTAATGTATATATCATGTCTAGGGTTTTTTATTAAGAAAAGAAAGCATGCTTACAATCGTTTAAAGTATCATTTTGACCCTTATATGCATAGATCGAATTTATACATGTTTTTATAAATTGTTTTAGAGTTTTAACATAGATCCATATTAGTTGTTTATATCTATGATAGATCTAAGATTTTTGAGAAATTTTGAATGAGATTTGATTGGTGTTGTTATATACATGTTTTGGCGAATCCTTATGACCTAGGGTATTAATTGGGTTTTCTTTCACATGAATGATCTTAATATATATTACTTGCTATTTTCAAAGGATTTTATCGAGTATGTTCAGATCTTGAGTGTACCAATTGTTTTAACGTTTTATCGATATTTTTATCGTTTTCCATAAGCTAGGGTTTCGAGTGGATTTTTCTTCTTACGATCTTCGATCTATCTTATAAATGTTTTGTATTGCTTTACGTACTATATATTTTATACCTATGATAGATCTTGTGTTTTCAAAGAGTTCAAATAGAGTTTCATATTGATTTTAATTGGATTTATCATACGCATGATTTGACTTTTCAAGATGAGTCCTTTACCATTTTTGCCATTTTAAATGACTCATGTTTTGTTTCGATGATAGAAGATTTAAAGAATTTTTATAAAATAATAATAATTAGGGCTTCGTGCTTCTGCCCCCGGACGGCCCCTGTAGGAGTCGTTGTGCATGTTCGGGACGGCTCCTAGAGGAGCCGTCGATTTGTTAAGGGATGGCTCCAGTAGGAGCCCTCGGGATTGTTAGTGACGGTCCCTATGGGAGCCGTTGGGTTGGTCCGTGATGATCCCTATAGCAGCTGTCAGATCTGTTAGTCGGGTACCTCGAGCCCCGTACTATGTTGATCATATTTTGATCGATTGTATCGTTTTCAGAACTGGTTAAACTACCTTAGACTTTCTGGAGTTTGTTTTGTGTCATTGGATCAAAGGTGAGTGGGTATAGTCTCCTATATAGTTTTTGAAGGATTTTGTCAATGACTTTAAAATGCTATTTTATGTATAAACACGAGCACGTCATATTATATAGGTTGATGTCTTATTAAGTATCATATTGAAAATGTTATTATTTTGAAATTGTGGCATGCATATTATTGAAATGGAAAATATGTATTGATCAAGCATGCATCGCATTCGTCTAGGTGACGTAGCCTAGGTGGCTTGGTATAGGTGACTACGGTTCAGAATGGACCCAAGTCCAGGTTGTCACGCCCCAGGACGGCCGTCCCCGGGATGTGGCAATAATATAACATCAGGGCCCATTCACGGGCCGGGCTTGGGCCTGGTTCTAGGGTCCGGGCCCGGCCCGCAGGCCCGCCCGACCCGGCCCATTCGGGCTGGCCCGTAAGCCCGCCCGTGGGCCCGGCCCCGTAGGCCCATGGAGGTTGATCCAATGAACTAGTAACATGTAATTTTTATTTGAATTTTGGTTGAGTTAAACAAATTATTAACATTTATTTAGGTGTCAACCTAGTTAGGTACATGTAATTATTCATTTTTGTAAGTAATTAATTCATTTAATATTTTTATTTTAAAAATTCAATAGATATAAATATTTTTTTCAACATTATACTTTAAATTTTGTGTTATTTTAACATTATATACAAATAAACAACGTAAAATAAAAAAATAAAATGTTTTGACATGGGCAGGGCCTGGGCCCTGTTTTTTGCCACGGGCCGGCCCGGCTCGGGCCCGTTGGCCAAGCAGGTCCGCGGGCCTGGGCCCAGGGCCGGGCTTGGGCCCTGTTTCAACGGGCCGGGCCGGGCCGGCCCGGCCCGTTGCCGACCTATTACAGACTCGAATACACAATCAATGTCCTGTGAGAGCCAAGTCTAGTCCAAATAAAATACATCAGGTGCCACACGCACGATTTACAAATACACAAGACACTAGGTGTCACGCCCCCAGAGCGGCCGTCCCCAAGGGGCGACACGTGTATGATACCGAGTATCATAATCATAATAAATCACAAGGAATAAAGGATTGAATCAGAATAAACGACAGCGGAAGAGAATATAAAAAAATGAACAATACAAGGCCATGGAACAGATAATAATGGCCCTCAAAAGAATACACAATCACCGTCCCGTGTGAACACAAGTCATAATTACAAATACAGTAAAATATATACCAACAATAACGAAACACCTGGTACAAATAAACAAAAGGAAGCTGACAGGCTCACCAAATCGCTGAGGGGCCCACAACAACTTCAACAACGCCCAACTCACCAATCCTCTGCAACACCTGAAAGAAAACCCATAACAATAGAGGGATAAGCAGATGAAGGCCTAGTGAATGGAACTAACTACAAGACACCTTAAAGTACAGTTCCCACACATCCATAAAATCTATATACATAACTAACAAGTATAAGCCGACCAGCCTTAGGTACCATCACCGCAGGAGGCCAACTCACACTAACCTAATCATGTCACCATCATGAGGACATACCCGTCTGCGTCCCATACCACAGGGGATCCATCCCATGCTAGAAACGCTATATATATATATATATATATATATATATATATATATATATAGTGACTGCAACGCCACTACACACAAATGCCTCACAATTCCTCCTGTCGCGCAGTGACTTCTCTTAGGCGATCCATTTCTGCAAATGCATCGGCTTGACCAATACATGGAGTATCACTCCACCCGTCAAGTCCACCAAAGCTCAACTGCATTACAAACCGCATCAATGGTTCCCGCCCTAGACTCCATCACTTTACGAATAGGGCCAATAAACCCAATATTTTGGCTAAGGCTCTCTGTCATCCAAACACTCTGACGCATAGCCGATTTGAAGTATCAGATACCGTGGGCGTCCAGATGAACCTTGAAAATGCTCCCTCGTGAAGGACACCAAGAGTTTACCCTCACCTCAACTGACTCACACAAAACATCTAAATGCAAAACTAAACCGTCAAACCCAGTATCTTGGCTAAGGCTCTCCGTCATCCAACCACTCTGACGCGTAGCCGATTTGAACCATCGGATACCGTGGGCGTCCAGGATGAACCTTGAAAATGCTCCCTCGTGAAGGACACTCAGAGTTTACCCTCATCTCAACTGCAGGTTCACACTCACGACTTGCAAGAACTATCATAATCAACCCACCCTAAACAGGCTCGACACAAACCGATCAGGGACCTACGAGGTAAACCATAACAAGCAACCAGATCTGATCCATACGATTAGATCCCCCTACCCCTAAACGATGTCTCTAACCAGATTTTTAGGTAAAGATCTATAAATCATGCTGATAATATATATATCAGCCATTAACAAAGCTAGACAACCATTAACATGCCTAGATAGGATATGACAAGATAGACAGCCATTAACAAGCCTAGACATGATATGACAAGATAGACAGACATTAACCAGGCTAGATAGCCATTAACAAGGCTATATATAAATATAATATGCATCCATTAACGAGGATAGATCATGATCATGCATTCAAGATATAACAATATGTATATAATAATATATCAAGTAATCATGCAATCTTAATTTAATACATATAATCATGCCTATGGATGCCACCAAGTCATGCATACATAATTAATATCATACCATAAACATGACTTAGCATGGAACTATAAAATCAGAATGTCAAGTTAGATCCACTCACAGATATAAGTATAGTGGGAGTATAGTGTGCTATCCCGCGAAGAATCATGCTACTGTGCTACTGGACTCGTGGGAGTATAGTCATTCCCACCACACACTAAAACAGATGATCACCACCTCTCCTCACATTGATGAGACCCCTCTTAGATGATAATTGCATCATTAGCTTCAAAAATCGAGGAACAATTGACCAAGACAATACGGATGCTGTAGTTAACAAATGGATAGCACCAGCACTAGCTTAGCCATAGATATCATTCCAAGAAAAAGACCAGCATTTCCACCCATAGTAGACCAACAACACAGTCCTGAGGAATAAGTGTTCCAATTGTGACTTGTCTATGAAGAGCATTGCTATCATTCCTTTCAACCAAAAATTTAGAAACCACAGCAGTTGATGACATTGATAAAAAGGATCCAACAAATATTCCCTCTGACATAATTGCACCACAGAACACAGCAGTTATGCCACACAAGAACATGAAAATAACAATTTGAAGTAGTCCCCCAAGAACAACAACATGTCCAACAACTTTTAACTTTGTCAAAGAAAACTCCAAGCCTAAAGCAAATAGGAGAAAAGCCAACACCGAATTGCGCTACCGTTTCAACCTGTACCATCTCACTTATAAAATTCAAACCCCTTGGTCCAATGATAGATCCCGTAAAGAAGATATCCAACAATAACTGGCTGTCCCAGACAGAAAAAGGCAATTGAATCACCTATAAATCAACAAGAAAATATCACATCTTCACTACAAACAAATCTGGGCAGCCACTGTAAATCTGGGCAGCACTACAGAAATCTGGGCAGCAATATAACCCTATACTTTGATCTCCACAGTACCAAATACTCATCCACAAATTCTGAAATAAATCATACATATTCATTGACATGCTAGAATCATAATCTATGAAGACATCATATCCAATTCAATATCTAAATATCCGAAATAAATTAGTTTCAGAAACTGGTTAGTTCTGCTCGAATCTGGAAAGTCCATACAAAATGGATCATAACTTATGCCACAGGTAATATAATTACACCAAATTTGATACATAAGATCTACACACATATATGATCATGTAATATGTAGACACCATCCTCAAAATATATCTCTAAATATTAAATGCATAAGAATCTTCATAAGACATATATCTACCTTACCTCTTTAAGCACATCCCAAGTCTCCAACTCCAACTTATTCTTCTTCTTCTTCTCCAAATCAACAACCAAAACCCTAGAACAAATATAACCTCCCCCAAATAAGAATCCAAATCAACAAATTAAAGCAAGCTATAAAAGGAAAATCAAATAATCTCACCAAAAATCCCTTCAATCTCCTCTCTCTTCTCCTCCTCCCCTTCTCCTCTTCTCTTTCTCTGTTTTTTTTCTTTTCCAGATCTGTTGCTAGAGAGAGACCCAGCAAAACCATCTTTTTAAGCCCACTAAAAGGTGTTGGAAGGAAGGCAAAATGACATCCATGCCCCTGACTTAAAATTCTGGGCAGCCTTCAGTAAAACAGTCATAACTTCCACAATATAACTCCAAATTATACAATTCAACTTCCATTGGAAAGCCAAGAAGATTATCTACAACTTTTATGTATGCCAAGATCCAATAACACCTTTAACTATTCCAAAATATAAGTTAAACACCGAACAGGGCTGCTGCCAGACTTTTTCCATCCTCAGGGTATAATTGGAAAAACAGTAATAACTTTTGCTACATGAATCCAGATGATCTAATTCCACTTTTGTATGAAAGCTAACTCAAAATTGAATGCCCCATAATAAAAATTAGATTTAAACTACATCATCTTGGGCATTAACAAAATTAAATTTATATTATGTTAAACTTAGAACTTAGGATATAAGCCAACCACATATGAGTCTAACACACTCCAAATGAATAATAATATGAAATAACACATATCATTGTGCTATCCATCCATCCAAACATATAAAAGAATAACATAAGTCTAAATATAGGTCTGGGGTCTTACACTAGAACTACTGACAGCCTAGCACTCGCCAACCTTCGGACGGAATGCTCCACGCCGCAAGACCACGCCACAGGGAAACTCCAGCTCCACGCCCAACCACGCACCTGTAAAAGAAACAGTACGCGAGGGGTGAGCTACAAGCTCAGTGAGTGGTTGGAAACCAAACACCATTTCAACAATCTAATGTTAAGGCAATTTCCTTTTCAGGAAAATATGGGTGGAAACCCAATGGATAATAGGGTCATGCGGCGGCGCAACCCACCTCACCCTCAGCTCACCCTCGAAGGGAGACTCTTGGGACTCTTGGGGAGAGACCATACCGTTTGTCAAGGAGACGCTGAATTACTGGTCTACACGATACTATTGGATCATCTACATAGAGATAATTGCTTACTCATGTCTCTCAACATCGATACTTAACCGGATCCAACAATTTTGGGAACGGATGAACAAACGAATGGGTCACGTAGTGACGTGACTTCAACACATCCCTCGGCCCCGCCCCCGAAGGGAAACTTCAGGGTGACCCGGGGAGAAACAAGGGTTAACCATAACACCTTGTGTTACTGGTTAACAAGACACAATGCGTCCATCTGCTACGAGGTAGAGATATACTTTGATACCTCAAGCGTTAGGAGTAGCATACCCAGAGTATACTCGATGGGTATTAGGGTCACGTGATGATGTGACAACAACTCATCCTCACCCTCTCCCCCGGAGGGGTGACCCTAGGAACTTTTGGAACAAACTCAGTTGCTCTACACCCTTCGTCATCTGGTAGCCCTCTCCCGGGGAGCCTCTACCTAGTAGCCTCTCCATGACTGTTATCTCTACCATCTCAGCGCACCAACAAGTGTCATGAATAGCGTCCTGTTGCACCCCGCAGGACAGCTACAATCCGGGCAGCTTCAACACGGATCTGATGAAGGGGAGAATGACTTCAAGCCCGCAATATCACTCGGTAGCCCTCTCCTGTGCAGCCTCTACCTGTCGGCCTTCCACGATCAGTACATCCGCCAGATGTGTACCGCGATACGCATCGGTAGCACCTATAAGTGGTGACACCATACAGGACATCTTCTATCTTGGGTAGCTTCGACTCATGACGATGTCAGGAGAAAGCACCCTGCGTTCGCAATGCGAACCCTATGGGAAAGCCAACTACCTTTGGTACTTATATTATATCGATGATATCGAATACTCTTGTATTCCTACACGGAGGCGTCACTCGGACACGAGGACTATCTCTACACTCGTGTAGAAAAGCCAAGGGCATAACCCAATAGGCGGTTCATACACACGCCTAGCACGGGTAGGCACAATTTAATGTCGTAACTATCGATTTAACAAAACCGATACAACGATGAATTCTTCTGAATTCTAAACAGATGCATCACTCGGATGCAAAGGGGGCGATTACATCGCTAGTCCTTAACTAATGAGGTAGAATCCGATAGCGGGTCGTACCCACGCCTATCAAGGATAGGCCTGATAGTTTTAACATGCACATAAATTTTACAGGAGAGTTCTATCACAGTTACGTGTACCGCAAGCACGATAACATATAAATTAACTATATGGGTCCTCTCTAACATGAATACACATAATAAACAACATAACATGAAATATACATATAAGCCATGACCTAACTACACATGCATACAAGGCATTAATCATGCAAACACACAAGATGCAACCTAACATGCGTTGGATATCACAAACTTAAAAGGGAAGGGTCAAGCGCGGTCTCGCGCACTAACTGGTGCATGCCGATAATTCTAAGCAAGCCTGAGTCAAGTAGGAACTACATCTACTCACTCAATTTGCTAAAAGAGGGAGGGCGAGAGAGAGGGAATGCCTCATCCTCTCCTGAAGCTAGTAATAGTTTTGCCCCAACAAGATGAGCGCAACAATTACACCACGTCCTCTAGTCTTAAACTAAAGGAATATCATGCATGTACCCCATTATTAATCCAGGATTAAACATGCTGGATATTACACATGTAGGGGGTGGTATTACAATACTACCTAAGGTATGCATATTCTATACATCCATATAAACACACATCATTCATGCCCATACAAGAGGGCGCATGCAAGCATAATAATACACACTTGAATACGATACATATGCACGTATTGGGTAGAAAAGGGGTTCTACGCAATATACGTGCTATACCACCTAACATGCATGATATCTAGCATATTTAGGGGTGCAAAGATATCCCATGGATGTGCGATGTACGACTACGTGCATCGAGGGCATCCCGAAGGGTTAGATCGAACCACTCACCAATACCCGGTTTGATGCCGTCGAGTGGCAGCATGCGAGCAGGGCAAGCGGGGCAGCACGCACGCGGAACAGCATGCATGCGGGACTGGTCGGACAACATGCGCACGAGACAACACACACGCACGGGGAAGCACGCACACACGGGACAACACCCGGGGTGCGCAGACAGGGTAGGGCGTGCTGGGCATGCCTCCGGGCACGCTGGGAACAGGGGCCGGGCACGCTGGGAACAGGTGCTGGGAACATCGCAGGACGCGTTGGGCAGAGTCGCTGGGTGTGCTGGGCACAGACGCTGGGAATGCCGTAGGACGCGCTGGGCACAGAGGCTGGGGCTGCCAGGGCACAGGTGCTGGGGCTGGCAGGGCAATAGACAGGGTCTGCTGGGGCACAATTTCTAGTGCTGGCAGGGCAGTAGACAGGGGCATGCTAGGCACAGGCAGCACACACAGGGCAGCACGCATGCGGGCACGCGACACCCCTACACCCAAGCAACCAAGCACACACACACACCACACAAACATAAATACAAACACATGGCATGCACCACCTCCCAACACACCAAATGTGCTAAAAACCTGAAAAAGGAGAGCGGAAAGCTTACCAAGAGAGGGGGAGGGAAGGGGGAGGTATGGGGGCTCGCAAACACGTCCATGACTACCTCAACCGCCACCTCTACTACCACCATCTCAGCCTCCACATCACTTCTTCTTGGCTGGAAACAGAGGAGGGGGCCATGAAAGGCACTAGAGAAGGGGGAGAAGGAGGAGGCAACAACTACCAATCATGCACACCTTAATCATCCTCTTCTTGCTCCATCTCCTCCATGCACTCCTTCAACTTCTACAACAAGAAAACCCACACAAAGGGGCTGGACCAAAGAAAGTCGTAACATTTGGGGGATTTTATAGCCAAAAGAGGATTTCAAATGGCAAAATCGACCTTGACCCTGAAACTCTGGACATGTTTCAGTAGAACAGCCATAACTTTCACAATATAGCTCCAAATTATACAATTCTAATGCCATTAGAAAGCGAAGAAGATTATCTACAACTTTCATGCTTAAATCCAGATCAAATAAGCTCTCTAGCTATTCTGAAATCAAGACTAAACATCATACATGGCTGCTGCCAGGATTTCTCATCCTTGGGGTATAATCAGAAAAATATCCATAACTTTTGATTCACGAATTCAGTTGATCTAATTCTACTTTTGTATGATAGCTAGCTCAAAACTAAACATCTCATGATAATATCGAACTTAAACATCATCATCTTAGATTTTAAAAAAATCAAATCCGAATACCAAACAAAACTGCACAATTCCTAAAACATTATCGGAATTTAATGAAAATTTTATGGGCAGTATTAAATGATACCAGGACCCATAATATGTAGTTATATTTTCAATCAGAGTCCTCAAACTCTAGCAGATAGCTAAAAATCAAAATTTTAGTGACTCCGATCGAAAAAATAAGACTCTAAATGACACAGGCTTAACATAGGTGACTTATGTCTAGGTAACATGTGCCTAGGTGACACGATTTCCTGTGTGAAATCGTTACGACTAGCTGTCGTAGATGGCTAGGTGCCATTGAATACGCATCATGTGTTGACATGATTTGGAGACCATATATTTGAAATGAGAATTTTATTAAGTTGTGGTTTATTGGAAATTATTGTATTTGCAAATATCATTTTATTGTATCTTGGAAATTGTTTTCTTATGATATATATTATCAAATAATATTATTTTATGATGTCAATTATTATTGGGACCTAAAGGTTTATTCACTGAGCGTGTGGTTACTCACCCCTCTTTTCCCAACCTTTCAGATTTAAAGACTTAGAATGGTGGATCTTGTGTAGCTACGAACGAGGTCGTGGGTGCGAGAACACTAGACTTATTTTGGTCAAAGGGATTGATAAATTTTATTGGCATGTAGTTGGCCCATCCTCGTAGTAACCATTTTGTATCAAGTTGTATAAATTTTATGTGAGTTACATCCATAGTACTTGGGGCGTTGTGGGGATCTTTAATGCTATATTATTATTAAATGTTGAAGTTCATTTAGTATTATTTTGCTATATCTCTGGATAAATAAAAAATAGAACTCTGAGACTCAAGGAAATTTAGTTAACGCAACCAGATTCTACACTTCAAAACGAAGTCGTGGGTTTGGGGGCAGTACACTATGCCACATCATGGAGCTTACATGGGGCCTATATAATGGGGCTTGCGAATCATTTTCCTTTGTTTTATATAAAACATTTTTGGGTTTTTTTCTTTTTGGTACATAGAGGAGATAAGGATGTCGCCCTTACTCAAACCAAAGCTACTGTGGGCCAGAACCCAACACAGAACAACAACAGTGGGCCCCAAGCCCAACACAACACAGCTCAGCCCAACAAGGCTGTAATTTCCATTCTCGCAACTGACGAGATTCGAACCGGGGTAGCGCCCAACGACGCTGGTGTCCTTACACCACTGGCATATGCCTGTGGGGGACATTAAACATTTATGGGTTATTGTTGCATGTTAGAACATCTCCAAAAGCCTCCCTACATTGTTACGTCCCGGAGTGACCGACCCCGCGACCATATCAATCATATAATATCAAGAGTTATACACAAGAGGTCAATAACGACTCCAAATAACATGCAACAATAATCAACAATGATCGAATAAGGTAACAAGGCAACATGGAAGTGATAGCCAATTAAAAAAAATACGAAAGTATAAAATACAAATAAGTCTGTAATAAAAAATGTTATTACAGACTCAAATACAGAATCTAGTCCAAATACAACATGTGCGATATGCACGACTTTCAAATACATACATAAAAGGATTGCTGACAGCCTCGCACTCGCCGACCGAAAGACGGGACGCTCCACGCACGAACCAGGTTACAGGGATACTCCAGTTCCACGCCCAACTCAGCCCTTGGTAGAAAGAAACACACGAGGGGTGAACTACAAGATCAGTGAGTGGCAAGAATCCAAGTTCTACAAATATAATATAATATCAACACATTTTTCATATAATGAAAGATATGGACAGGAGAACCCCAACCAATAAATGTCACATGGAGATGTGACCTCACCTCACCCACACCTCGGAGGGGGGGAGGGACATTTGGGAAATGACTAATCCATTAACAGTAATGTGTAGTATCACAAACTAGCACAACGCTACAAAGATTATCCGCATCGATATATTATACGTTACGATGCCTTGCATCATCCGGTAGCCCTCTCCCAGGTAGTCCTCATCCTGGCGGCCATCCATGATCGGTACTCGATCCTCGTACGGTAGTGTCATCATACTATGGGCATTTCCAACGATACAGCATCACCCGTAGTTGATACTTGAGCCTCGTATGGTAGTCACACCATACTCTGGGCATTCCCAATGACACGGAATCACTTGGCATCGGTACTCAAGCCTCGTATGATAGTCACATCATACTCTGGGCATTCCCAACGACATAGAATCACTCATGGTCGGTACTCAAGCCTCGTATGGTAGTGACATCGTACTCTGGGCATTCCCAATGATATGGTGGCATAACACATGATAGAATCAACACCTGATAGCTTGACACACAATGATGTAGGAAAACAGTACTTCATGCTTGCGATATCATCTGGTAGCCCTCTCCCTGGTGGCCTTCCAAGATAGTTACGAAGCCACAAATGTATTAAAATACACATTGAGCCTCCTATGATATGGTGGCACCATCCAGGATAGCTTTGACACTCGACAGCTTCGACGCACGATGATACGGAGTGGAAGCACTCCAACCTCATCCTCACCTTCACCCTTAGGGGTGACATGTAACTATTGGAAACAGAAAACAACCCACTAACTTCCTTAACCTTCCGGTAGCCCTCTCCCGGGTAGCCCTCTTCCTGACAGCCATCCATGGTAGGTCCGACGCCAAAACGGTATCAAAATACACATTGGGGGTCCTACGATGTGACGGCATAATCCATGATAGCTCCAACGCTGGGTAGCTTCAACGCAGATACGAGGTAGGGGAGAAGCATTTCAAACTCGCAATACGATCCTTACAAATCAACTATTATCCTCTAGCAAATACCATTACTATTCAGAATTCTCTTGAATTCCCACGCGGATGCCTCACCCGGACACGGGAAAATAAGCTAAGTTCTTGCACTCAATCATAATAAAACATGATCTTAAGGGCGGGTCATGGACACGCCTAACACAGGTAGGCCTAACATACTATCGTCATAGCTATCGGGTTACAAGCACCGATACAATAATGAACTCTCATGAATTCCCATAGGGATGCATCACTCGGATGCAGGGCAAGTAACTACTACATTTGCATACTAAAATAAAGTATGATCCTGACAATAACAGATCATAGATATGCCTATCACAGATAAGGCCAAACAATTAAATATAGACACAAATATTACATGAGAGTTTCTATCACAACAAGGTGCATGGACCACATCTCCAAATAACCAAACATTCAAGAATTAACTGCATATTTCCTAAATCAATCACTTGATTCCACTACATGCACAAGATCGTAGTGAGACCCATTCATTAGCTATCAATAAGTACAAGCATATGGAATTGGATTCCCTAAACAAGCGGGTAATCAATGAATGACAATGCTAAGTAACTTATGAAATAAATAAGCATACCACTCCTCATAGAATATTCTAAGAAAATGAAATAAAATCACATTTCCTAACAAAAGAAAACTTCATCACCATAATTTAACATAATGACTCATCCAATATCAAGTACAGATAAATAAGACTATAAAGTTTAAGGTAAAGGCAAAACATCAAACAAACAAGAATTTTATAATTGAATACGTCTTAACTACATTCTCACAAGGAATAGGGTCCAATGACCAATACTCAACTCCCTAAAATGGCTCAACTGATATAACTCCAACCTACACTCCAAAACTATATGTGTTCAAGCAATAGAAAAGTCATTCAACAAGTGAACAATTGATATCACATTAAAAGTTTACACCACAATATTAGCTAATATGTACATGCTAATATGCTTTTGGAGTATATAGAGATCAACAGTAAATAACATACATATCCAACATAGGCCAACCAGTAAACTAGCATGCATGTAGAGATATGTGGACCACAAGCCCAAATAACATATGAATAAACCATGTATATACACACATTACACAATCCAACCTAGGCCTACTAGTAAGCTGGCATAAATGTCACACCATGGCTAAATATGACACAATCATATGAAGTATTTACTAATATGAAGGTAACACTATAAAAGACTACATATGACATGCCATACTCTATACTTCATGATATATAAGATATCACAACTAATGCTAACAAGTATAGATCTAATATATCGATACAATCTACTAATCATGATTGAGTCTAACTAGGGTGCCCCACGGATACGCGATACTTGTTAGTATTAGGTGGTATCTTATATACCATGAAGTATAATGTAACGCCCTCGAACCCATGACTCCATTTCAAAACGTGAAATCCGGTTGCGTTAACTTAATTCTTCGAATCTGAGAGTGCTATTTTTTTCCTTTTAACCAGAGATATAATAAAAAACATCACCATGTTTATTCATCAATTATCAAAACTAAAATTTTAACATAACTTTTCAATTTCTGGATATACATTAGGGATAAATAATCTAAACATTTCCACACTATCATACATATGGGTCCTCTACATTGTAGATACCCCAATTTTGACCGTCCAGAAAGACATAAATACTTCAAGTAACACCTGAGAATAACCCACATTTGGGCATCTAATAGAAAACCAAAAGTTTAGGAAACCAGAAACCCTAACCCAGACCCTGGCCCAAACCGGGAATCCTAACCTAAACCAGAAACTCTAACCATAACCCAAACCCTGGCCCAAATCGAAACCCTAACCTAAACCGGAAACCCTGGCCCAAACCGGGAACCCTAACCTAAACCGGAAACCCCAACCCTAACCCAAACCCTGGCCCAAACCGGAACACTAACCTACACCGGAAACCCTAACCCTAACCCAAACCTTGGCCCAAACCGGAACACTAACCTAAACCAGAAACTCTAACCCTAACCCAAACCCTGGTCCAAACCGGAAACCCTAACCTAAACCGAAAACCCTAACCCTAAACCAAACCCTGGCCCAAAACCTAAAGAAACCTGGCCCCAACCCTAAACCCACCTAGAGAACCCCAGAAAACCTAAAATCTAAGAAACCCTGGAAAGGGGCGGCTAACCCTAACTAGCTGCCCCATACCAGGCGGCTAGTTGGCACTAGTCGCCCACCTGGCCAACCCTGAACCGCTTCCCTAGATGAGACATAAAGCAGCATTAAATGCTGATCATTGCGGCAGGTTGTGACCTTTAGCCGCCCCATCTTGGTCGGATCAATCCAAGTAACTGACCCGAGCCACCGCTTGTTAGAGATGGGATGTTTGGCAGGTCATGATGGGGGCGTCTACCAGGAAGTAGCTGCCCTTCACCTAGTCCTGACAGAAGAACCAGAGAATTAAATGAGGGGTCTAATCGAACACACTATTAACCAAGCCATTCTATTACCCCCTGGATATTCCCCTGCCTCTTTTTTTACTATAAATAGAGGGGGTTCAAAACATTTTTACAGAATCAATCAACCAATCTCCAACCCACAATCCTCACTTAATTGACCATTCCCTTCCACCACTAGAAATCCCTAGAGAGAGAGAGAGAGTCCCCCTTTGGTGAGAGAAAAATTCATTCCCTACACAAAAACATCCACTCATTCCACCCTCCAAAAACTGGGGTTAAACCTAGCTTAACCTTTGTCCAAAACCAAACCCATTTCCTAATGAAATTCTGCCCAAACCAACCAAGGTTCCGGACGGCTAAACCCTAGTAGCCGCCCCATACCCGACGGTTCCAACCCATTATCCGCCCCCTATCCACACCCTTTGTCCCAAGACTCCTTTAGTCAAGCCCCGGAAGCAGAATATGATTACCTATTTTTTACCTCTGTGTACGGTATATCCGTGTCTCAGAGTGGAGACCCCACAAACTCCCCACGTAGGCGATCAAGTCCGACCCAACCTTTTCATGCTTTTCAAAAAAAGCAGGTGGCGATCACACACACCCCTTGAATCCTCTTGAGCCGCTGTCGGGCACCTCAACCAGGAACGACACCACCCTTCCGAGAGACGATCCGACCGAGCCCGCCAGGGAACGCATCAGATCCGAATCGCCGAAGAACCCCCACACACACAGATTTTTCCCACACTGACATACATGCCAAAGAAATGACCAGCACCTTCTAAGCAAAGTCTAGCTTTCTAGAAGACATGATCTCGTCCACAGCTCTATGAGATCCACACTCTAAGCCTTTAATCTGAAAAGTTGAGAAAAATGAGAGGTGAGCAACCACACGCTCAGTGAATGGACCCTTGGCATCCCGTTAATAATATATATCAAAATAATAACTTTTATAAGATATCATAAGAAACTATTTGTAAATACAATATGATGATACTCCAATAAAATGATATATCCAACATAACTTAACAGAAGCCTCATTTCAAGATGCATAGTCCCATAAAACTTCAAAATCATATGATGCATATGTATGCAACGGACACGCATGCCCGTATAGCAAGCAGTCAAAAGAAGCTCCATCTAAAGTCTGGTCACGCAGACCAATGTCACGCAGACAGGGTTCCACTGGACCGGTGTCACGCAGACAGGGGTCACGCAGACGAATGATATGCATGCAGAATTAACTACTTACACACCAACTGTTTCTGCAAGCAATACAATATAATATAATATCCATAAATCATTTGCGATATATAAAATAACCACCTCATATCTATCATGATGACATGCTCATATGCTACATACACAAAATAATAGTTTTATTCATAAAATAGACATGATGCGGTCATGATATAAATATAAATAGTTTTGAAATCTACATAGAGACTAGACCCACTCACATTTGGTCCAACGACACGCAAACAAAGCCAGAAATCGTACAGCAACCTAACCAAACCTGAAAATGATATGAATCGATCACCACATGCGTAAATCGTATTGAACTCGATGTACCCGTACTCACAGAAAACTCGACGGCTCTATTAAGAGCCGTCTAAGAGAAAACCGATGTCTCCTCTTGGGGCCGTCCCTTACAAACCCGACGGCTCCTCTGGGAGCTGTCTAGAACGTGCCCGACGACTCTCAATGAAGCCGTCCCGAGGCAGAAGGCATAAAACTCTTATTTTTATTAAAACATCCCAACACGTTCTTTTATTTGAAAACCATACACGAGTCGTTTAAAATGGCGTAAAACATACAAGAACTCATCTTGAAAATCAGATAATGCATTCGAGAAATCCAATTAAAACCAATCCAAATACTCTATTTATATTTTTGTTAAAACAACCAAATACCTTTTGAAATTTACATACATATATAAGTTATGTAAACCAGGAAAGAATATCAAGGATCATCCGTGTGTACGAAATCTAATTAAAAACCCTAGTATATAAAGATTCGCAAAATATGTATATAAAACCAATTAAACCATATTCAAAACTTCTCAAAATTTAGATCTATTCATATTATCAAAAATCAATATATAATATGTAACCGATACATAAGAAACTTGGTTATGGAAAAATCGTATATAAGAAAATCCATTTGAAACCCTAACTTATGGAAAAACGGTAAAATATCGATAAAACGCTAAAAACTTGGTACACCCAATGATCTGATTATACTTTATAAAATCCTTTGAAAAGCGCAACAGATAATATATTATTATACCTAGCATGATATTCTTCTATTTAAAACCATAATCTAAAAGGATTAAAAAATAAAACATATATAAAAACCAGTAAATCATATTACAAAAATCCTCGAAAACCATAGATCTATTATATGCAATAAAAAATAACATGGATCTATAATAAAATCCTAGAAAAAATCATAAAAACATACGGTTCAGATCTATACATATTTGGGTCAAAACAATACTTTAAACGATTATAAACATTCTTTCTATTCTTAATAAACAACCCTAGACATGATATATACATAACCCCTTTCTTTTGACATGAAAGATTTGAAAAATACTTTGAAAACACCATGATTTCATAGATATAATGTAAGGGTCCGAAAATCACATATCCTTTATCAAGATCTTTGAAAACTCAAGAAGAAAAACTTAAGAGATCAACAAATCTGAAAATACACATGCGTGGACTAATAGCATCATATAAAACTTTATAAAACATCACAAAAACATTATGATTTCGTTGTTATATCATGAGGACCCAAAATCATACAAAAATATTCATAAATCATGAAGAAAACTAAATCTTTCCGTTGAAAAACTTCAAAAAATTGAAATACATATGAAGGGCTTCCAAGAAAATCATTATCAATCAAAAACACCTTGAAAAAATCAAGAAGAATACTTACCAAACAACTCCCTTTTTGGATCCCTACACACACCCACCGAAATATGGAGAGAGAGAGAGAGAGAGACTTTAGACTTTAGGGTTTTGCTGGAAAAGGAGAGAGAGAGGGGTATATATATACACTTATACACGTGGGGAAAGAAATACCGACCGCATCTCAATCATATTAATCAATAATACACATTAAAATATTCTAAAAACTGAAATATATGAGTTTGAATTTGTTTCCAAATAGATGGATCCTATATGATCCGTCACAGTACCGACGGATCCCTCTGGAGCCATCACTATTTTCTCTGCTCGACCTCTCGGCACAGTTTATCCCATAACTTGATCCATACTCATCTGATTCACAATTCATAAAAAGCATTGGAAAGATAACGGAATAACAATTCCAACCATACCTTAACTTCTGAAATCAGAGGTATACAAGTCCTCCAAAACCTTATTGGAATATGGCCACATGCACAAAAATCAAGAAACAACTAAGAAAACCATAGTCGTTACATATAGAGTATGGCATGCCATAGGTAGTCTTTTGTAGTGTTGCCTTCATATTAGTAAATGCTTAGTATGATTATATCATATTTAGCCATGGTATGACATTTAGGCTAGCTTACTAGTAGGTCTAGGTTTAATTATATAAAGTGTGTATATACATGGTTTATTCATAGGTTATTTGGACATGTGGTTCATATACCTTTGTTGTGATAATTGTATGTATATTTAGTGGTTTGACCATCACACTTATGTAGTAATATGCATGTTATTTACGATTGGTTTCTATATACTCCAAAAACATGTTAACATGTACACATTTGCTAATATTGTGGATGTAAACTCTTAATGCGATATCAATTGTTCACTTCTTGGAAAGATCTACGTCGTATGACTTTTCTATTGATTGAACACATATAGTTTTGGAGTGCAGGTTGGATTTATATCAGTTGAGGCATTTTAGGGAGTTGGGTATTTGAGGTATTTTTATTTTATTGAAGGTCTTCCACTACATGCATGGCCATATGAGTCAATTATGTCCTCTCTATGACTTGGTATATTACAATTGAAAGAGGCTCTTATACTTGAAAAGGGGATAATATGAATAGATTTGTAATGCAATTCTTCTTCGTTGAGATCATTTGTTTCTACTTAATTTAGTTCATATTTTTGGTATTTGGATGAAAGCTTCAACATTATAATTGAAATTGTCTCTATCGAACAGTGATGATAATATTATTCATTATTTTATCTATATAGATATTTAGCATATCTTCTACTAGTAGCTATATGTACCTTCTTTTGGTGGGTATTGGTCAATGAACCATGTTCATCGCATAATCATTTATTGGGGTGCACCTGTGTTATCTTATGTTGTTATATTTTCATATGGTTCATGTACCTCTTATGAGATAAAATTCCTCACATTACATTTGATTCATGTAATATTATTGAGTATGATGGATATGTAGTAGTTTATTTGCCCTACATCCATGCGAGGCTCTCATATGGGAATTTAGGATAATTTCTTTATTATATCGATGTTCGTTAGCAGATATCTATGATAGTACTTGGCCTATCTTAATAGGCGCTTGGATGACCCGCCTTTAGGGTCATGCCTTCTCATTGTTAAGTGCGAGAATTTAACTATTTTTCCCCGCGTCCGAGTGATGCATCTGTATGGCAATTCAAAAGAATTCATTAGCATTGTTATTTGCTAGATGATTTAGTTGATCATTGAGGATTGTATTGCGAGCGTAGAATGCTTCTCCCCTACCTCGTATCCGCGTTGAAGCTTCCTGGTGTTGAAAATATCCTGGACTATGCCTCCACATCATAGGATGTCCAATGTGTATTTCGATACCGTTTTGGCATAGGGCCTACCATGGATGGTTGCTAGGAAGAGGGCTACCAAAGAGAATGCTACCGGAAGGTTAAGGGAGTTAGCGGGTTGGTTTCTGTTTCCAATAGTCCCTTTTCACCTCCTAGGGGTAAGGGTGAGGGTGAGGTAAGTTGGGGTCATGTTGTAACGTGACATTTATATTGGGAATGTCTAAAGTACAATACATCTGCTGAATTATGTGAGACATCTAATGTAATTATACCTTGACGCAGATTGACTTGTAGTATTATGTTATCCAGTAATGATATGCGTTATGGTAACTGTACAATTCCTTCCCAAGAGTCCTAAGAGTTCCCCTCCAGGTGAGGGTGAGGGTTAGATGATGTCATGTCTTCGTGTGATATTTATCTATGTTGGATGTCTCCCATATCTCTTTTCCTAAGAAGGGAAAATGCACTAATATTATATTATTATTATAGAGCTTGGATTCTTGTCACTCATTGAGCTTGTTACCTAACCCCTCACGAATTGTTTATCCCCAGGGATTGGGTTGACGTGGAGCTGGAGCATTCCTCTGGTGTGGTTCGTGCGTGGAGCGTTCCACCTTTTGATAGGCGAATGCGAGGTTGTCAGCAATCTTATTTTCTTGTGTATGTATTAGTAATCGCGCGTGTTGCACATATGATTGTATTTGCACTAGATTTGGACTCTCACAGGACAGTGATTGTGTATTTAAATCTGTAATAATGTTTTTGATTTACATACTTATTTATATTTTATATTTTCGCATTTTTAATTGGCTATCGCTTCCATGTAGCCTTGTTACCTTATTCGATCCTTGTCAGTTATTGTTGCATTTTATTTCGAGTCATTATTGACTTCTCATGTATGACTCCTGATATTGTATGACTGGTATCGGGGACGGTTGCTCCGGGACGTAACAATATGCATCGTTATTACAGCACAAGCAACATAAGGATTTGCACAAGTTTCTGACACATCATTTTTCACCTAACTCGTTTGAAATTTGATATTTACAAAGCTGATGAATAAAATAGTAAGAAATGCCACATCAGTTAATTAAACAATAAGGAAGCCATGCCAGACTGGGTGCATAGGGTTATACCTAACATGGAGACTATAAGGGGAACTGCATAGCGAACCATGTGTAACTTTTTCCTTGAAAAAAGCAATCATCCATGGCCAAACACTCAACATCCCCAAGTTCCAGCGAAGTGTCCTTGTTGCGGAGATCAAAAACTATGAGAAGCGGTTCATAGAATTTTGGTTTATATTGAAATCTCGAAGAAATTATGTTTTATGTTTTCACAATTTGAACCTGATTCTTGAAATTTGCAACTTGATGATGATCATATTTTACAATGTAAATTTTAAATCAAAGTTGAGTAAAATCATACTTTTTATTTTTTTCTTAGATTTGAAATTGATAGAGAAAAGTTTTTCTAATGTAAACAACTATGGGTGTTCAAGACATCAAAATGATACAATAAAATGACATCAATACTTTTCAGACAGAAATGACAAAGATGGACAGCAAAGGTTTTGTGAGAGTGTTGATTTGGGAAAAAAAGAAGATAGGCATGGAGAGCTGATTTTGGGAAAGAAGACAAGACAGCTAAGGTTTTTTTTATTTGAACTTAAGCTTAAATCATTATTAATGAAGTTACATTTTGATATACTAGTATGAAAACAAAAATATTAGGTACAATCTTAAATATAATTATGGACAGTTCACACAGAATAAATCTCATCTTGTGAGATATATATTTTAATGAAAAATGTATATTGCTCTATTTCAAATTAAATGAACCTTTTTTAACTAGTGAAAAAAATCATGAAAAAGTGTTGTAGGATTCAGCAACAGGCCGGATGGGCCCAGTCCATTGAAATAGTGCCCAGAACCCAGGCACGCGGGCCCGGGCTAGCCCGTGGTCAAATAAACAGGTCCAGGCCTTGCCCATGGGCTTGGGCCTAAATGGGGCCCGGGCTTTGGGCCTATGAGCAGGTCTACTGTCCTAGATTTTAAACATGTTATTTCTTTTGATTTTTTAATTTTAAGTTGTCAATTTGTATATAAATGTTAAAATAACACAAAATCAAAAGTATAATATTAAGAAAAAATATTTACATCTATAGAATTTTTAAAAATAAAATATAAAATGAATTAATGATTTGAAAAAATGAATCACTGCATGTATATACCTAGGCTGATATTTACATAAATGTCAATAATTTGCATAATTCAACCACATTCAAATAAAAATTATATAAAATTACATGTAACTTATTCATTGTATTACTCCCCACAAGCTTACGGGTCAGCTTGAATGAACCCAATTTGGGTCGATCTGTCGGCCAGGCCACCTTGAGAAAGGATCGAACATGGCTTTTGGGCCTCGGGCCAAAGTGATGAGTTCATTCAAGGGCACGGTTACACCCACTACCCATTTTACTTGTCTCACCACCTAAGTAAGCCCACCACCTGTCTTTTAATTTTTTTCCAAACACACAATCTTATAAATATAACTATATTAAAACACCAAACACACCACCCACCACAAATTTTTACACAAATCTCTCTCTTCCCTGTTTCTTTTCTCTCCTCTCATTCTCTCCCGTCACTCACGCCGTCGCTCCCTTGCCGCCGAACCATCGATCCTCTATCGCGTTACCCCCTCACCGTAGGGAGAGGCATAGACAGAGGTGGTGAGAGTCCTTGAAGACATCGCTGGACTTGCAAACATTTGGTTGATTGTGGGTTTTAGATTTAGCTGAACAGTGTATGTAGGTGTTTTAAATATTGGGTGTTTGTTATATTGTTTATGAGATTCCAGATTGAGGGTTTTTTTATGTGATTCAATTTAAGGAGTAACTAAAGATGATAAAGGTTGGTATATGAATGCTTGATGGTTTTATGGAATGTGTTTGTATTTGAAATGTTTAGGTTGATGCGTGTATAGAACAACCGACACATGAATGTTTCAAGGTTGCAGGGCATATGAATTGTATATAGATTAGATATGGTGTACCTATGAAATGTCATCGATACTTGGGAAAAAAGGACACACCCAATTCAACGAAGGCAGTGTCAAAAAGAATAACCCAGTTCGACAAGCATGGAGTCGAACAACTAAGCATCTAGTTGACTATAGGTGAGTCGAATTCAACAAAATGTGACTAGGGAAAGTTTAGGGTAAGCTTGTCATTTGGACGGATACGGAGCGGATATGCCCATATCCATATCCGTATACGAACTAAATATCCAAAATATTACCCGTATCCGTATCCGATGGATATTCAAATCATGTATCCGTATCAGATACAAACATTCGGATACGGATTCAGATAAATATCTGAATTATCCGAAATAGTTTAAAAAATATCAAATCTGTAAACCGTTCTTCTCTTCCTAACAATTTTTATGAGTCACACAAATTCTATAAATGAAAAATCATATGAAAACAAAAACAATATACAAAACTCTTCACCTCTTTCAAACAATACCAAATGTAGATCCATTCAAAGAACCAAACATAAGAGCTAATCAATCCATAGCTAACATTCCAAAAAATAGGATGACTTTGATGGTGGGTTGAGGAGGCAGCATTGGTAAGCAGCGACGGAAGAAGAAAGCTGTAACGACTATGGTTTTTCCTAGTCGTTTCTTAATTTTTGTGCATTGGATCATATTCCTATAAGGTTTTGAAGGACTTATATATCTCCAAATTCAGAAGTTAAGGTATAATTGGAATCCTTATTCTGTTAACTTTCCAATGCTCTTTACGGATCGTGAATCAAATGAGTATCGATCAAGTTATGGGCCAAACTGTGTCGAGAGGTAGAGCAAAAGAAATAGCGATGGTTCTAGGGGGATCCGTCGGTATTGTGACGGATCCTATAGGTACCGTCAGGTTCTGTGACGGATCTAATAGGAGCCGTCGATCTGGAAATGGTTTCAAATTGTAATATTTTCCATTTTAAAAAGGTTTAATGTGTATTATTGATTGATATGTTTGAGATACGATCGGTTTTGATTTTCTTACGTGTATAAAGCTTATTTATACCCTCTCTCTCTCTCCTTTTCATTTAAAACCCTAAAGTTTTTCCTTCTTCTTCTCTTATTTTTTGTACCATTGTTGAGAAGCTCAGGAAGGGAGTTTGAACTATAAGAACTCATACCTCTATTTAGGCTTATGTTATTCTTTTATATGTTTGGATGGTTGGGTACCACAATGTTATGTGTTATTTAAAATTATTATTCATTTGGAGTGTGTTAGACTTATATGTAGTTGGCTTATATCCTAAGTTCTAAGGTTGACATGATTTGGATTTAATTTTGTTAATGCCCAAGATGATGTAATTTAAATTTTGATTTTATTATGGGGCATTCAATTTTAAATTAACTTTCATACAAAAGTAGAATTAGATCATTTGGATTCTTGTAGCAAAAGTTATCAGTGTTTTTCCAATTATACCCCGGGGATGAGAAAAACCTGGCAGCAGCTCTGTTTTATGTTGTTTGTATAATTAGGAATAGTTAGAAGTGTTTTTAGATATTAGCTTAAACATGAAAGCTGTAGATAATCGTCTTGGCTTTCTAACGGAGTTTGAATTATGCAATTTGGAGTTAGATTGTAAAAGTTATAGCTATTCTAGTCAAGGCTATGCAGAATTTTTAAAAGAGGGCAATTTGGTAATTTGGGCAATTTATTCATTCCATTGTATAGGTGCAGTCAGTGGTGTATATGGTGTGAGAGAGTGAGAGAGTCAGCTGAGATTCTTCGTTTTTCAAGTGAAAAACAGAGGAGAGAAAAAGAGAAGGGGAGGAGAGGAGGAGAAAAGATTGAAGAGAATATGAGGTTTGATTATTAAAGGTGAGGGAATCCATATTAATATACTTTATTCTCTTTCAATTATTGTTGTTGCTGCTGCTCTCTTTCTTTCTCTCATGATCATTTAGTATTTAATTTTTTTTTTGCGAATCAATCCTTGATGTGTTTGTGGGATCTTGGTGAATCTTTGTTGGAGGAGTGGTGAGAGGATTGTTTATGTATGTTGGATGACTTGTGTGTGTTAATTTTACATTGCTCACCTTACTAACCCCGTCTCCCTCTCTGATTTTGCTCTCCTTTGTGTGGACCAGCAGTGGCTGGGTTGAGGAAGAAGTGATGATAGTGTGGGAAGGCTTGGATGGTGCTAAGAGAGGTTAGACAGATTTCTGTCTTGTGAAGATATTTGTGAATGTGATACTTAGAGATATATTTTAAGGATTATGCCTGCATATGATATGATCATCTATGTGTGTAGATCGTATGTATGAAATTTGGTATCATTATCTTACCTGTGGCATAAGTTATGATCTGTTTTATAAGGACTGTCCAGATTCGAATAGAAATTGACCTGTTTCTGAATTTATTTTATTTCGGGCACTTAGAGATTGAATTGGTTTGTGATATATTCATGGATTATATTTCCAGCATATCAATGAATGTGTTTGATTTATTTCAGAATTTTAGATGAGTATTGGGTGCTGTGAAGATCAAAGTGTAGGGTTGTATTGCTCCCCAGATTTCTGTAGTGTTGCCCAGATTTATAGTGGCTGCCCAGATTTGTTGTTGTGATTGTTTCTTGCTGATTTATAGGTGATTTAATTGAATGATGGCCTAAGGATGAGTGGCTTTTTGGTGGTGTGGAATAATTGGTTTACTGGTTGGAGGTATGGGGTGTATTTTGCATTTGTTGGATAGGATCTTAGGATATGTTTATATTTTTTTTATGCATGGATGTTTTAATCCTTGGCTGAGTTGACAATGTTTGTTTGTCCAGAGGGGTCTCCTCAATGTGAGGAAGGTGGTGATCTTGTGTTTAGGCTTGTGGTGGGAATGGTTGTACTCCCACGTGTCTAGTAGCGATGACGTTATCATTGGACTGTCCGAAACGCGCGATTCTTCGTGGGATGGAATGATTGTATCTGTGAGTGGATCTAACTTGACATTCTGATAATATAGTTCTATACTAAGTCATGTTTATGGTATGATATTAATCATGTATGCATGACTTGGTCGCATCCATAGGCATGATTATATGTATTAAATTGAGATTTTCATGATTATTTGATATATAATTATATACATATTGTTATATCTTGAATGCATGCTCATGATCTATCATTGTTAATGGATACATATTATATTCTATATATAGCCTTGTTAATGGCCATCTAGCCTGGTTAATGTTTGTCTATCTTGTCATATCATGTTTAGGCATGTTAATGGTTGTCCAGCCTTGTTGATGGCTGATATATATATTATCAGCATGATTTATAAATCTTTGCCTAAAGATCTGGTTAGAGACATCGTTTAGGGGTAGGGGATCGGATCGTATATGTCAGATCTGGTTGCTTATTGTGGTGACATCGTAGGTCCTCGATCGGTTTGTGTCGAGCCTGTTTAGGGTGGGTTGATTATGGTAGTTGTTGCAAGTCGTGAGTGCGAACCTGCAGTTGAGGTGAGGGTAAACTCTAGGTGTCCTTCACGAGGGAGTGTTTTCAAGGTTTATCCTGGATGCCCACGGCATCCGATGGTTCAAATCGGCTACGCGTCAGAGTGGTTAGATGACAGAGAGCCTTAACCAAGATACTGGATTTGACGGTCTAGTTTTGCATTTAGATGCTTCGTGTGAGTCAATTGAGGTGAGGGTAAACTCTGGGTGTCCTTCACGAGGGAGCGTTTTCAAGGTTCATCCTGGACGCCCACGGTATTCGATAGTTCAAATCGGCTACGCATCAGAGTGGTTGGATGACAGAGAGCCTTAGCCAAGATACTGGGTTTATCGACCCTGTTCGCAAAGTGATGGAGTCTATGGTAGGATCCACTGATGTGCTTTGTAATGCAGTCGAGATTCGGTGGACTTGACGGGTGGAGTGATACTCCCTGTATTGGCCAAGCCGATGCATTTGCAGAAATGGGTCGCCTAAGAGAAGTCAATGCGCGACAGGAGGAACTGTGAGGCATTTGTGTGTAGTGGCATCGCAGTCACTAGGATATATATATGTGTGTGTGTGTGTGTGTGTGTGTGTGTGTGTGTATTTATAGTGTTGCTAGCATGGGATGGATCCCCTGTGGTATGGGACGTAGACGGATATGTCTTTATGCTGGGGACATAGCAAGGTTAGTGTTATAGCGTTGCTAGCATGGGATGGATCCCCTGTGGTATGGGAAGCAGACGGATCTGTCCTAATGCTGGTGACATGATTAGGTTAGTGTGAGTTGGCCTTCTATGGTGATGGTACCTAAGGCTGGTTGGCTTATACTTGATAGTTATTTATGTAGGTTTTATGAATGTGTTGGAACTGTACTTTGAGGTGTCTTGTAGTTAGTTCCATTCACTAGGCCTTCATCGGCTTACACCCTATTTTTATGGGTTTCATCCAGGAGTTGTGCAGGATTGGTGAGTTGTGTGTTGTTGAAGGTGTTGTGGGCCTCTCGGCGATTTGGTGAGCCTGTCAGCTTCCTGTTATTTTTCATACCAGGTATTTTGTTATTATTGATATATACATTTAACTGTATTTGTAATTATGACTTGTGTTCACACGAGACGGTGATTGTGTATTCTTCTAAGGGCCACTATTATTTGTTTCATGGCCTTGTAATATTCATTTATTTTTTCTATAAACTCTTCCGCTATCGTTTATTCTGATTCAATCTTTTATTCCTTGTGATTTATTTTGATTATGATATACTCGGTATCGTATAATTGTCACCCATGGCCCTGTAATATTCATTTTTTTTATAAACTCTTCCGCTGTCGTTTATTCTGATTCAATCTTTTATTCTTTGTAATTTATTCTGATTATGATATACTCGGTATCGTATACTTGTCACCCTTTGGGGACGGCCGCTCTGGGGGCGTGACATGAACAATGATTTTGGTGAAATTTCTGAAGAGTTTTTTTATTGATAACGATCCATTTAGAAGTCTCTTATATATGTTTTCATTTTCAATGTTTTCCAAACAAAGAATGGTTTTCTTCTTCTTGCTTCTTGGACATTTTCATATGATTTCGGACCCCTATGTTTTATCAATGATTGTCAATGATTTTATAATGTTTTACAAAGTTGTAGATGATGCATGCTATTAGGCCTCGCATGTGTTTTTTCGGATTTGTTAATTCCTTAAGTTTTCTTCTTGAGTTTTTATGGATTTTGATGTATTTCATAGGATTTTCGGACCCTTATGTTATAGCTATGAAATCATGGTGTTTTCAAAGTATTTTTCAAATCTTTCATGTCAAAAGAAAGGGGTTAGGTATATACCATGTCTAGGGTTGTTTATTAAGAATAGAAAGCATATTTACAATCGTTTAAAATATTGTTTTGACCCTTATATGCGTAGATCCAAACCTATATATGTTTCTGTGGTTTTTAAGAGTTTTTATCATAAATCCATGTTAGTTGTTTCTACATATAATAGATCTATGGTCTTCAAGGATTTTTGTAATGTGATTTAATGATTTTTATAATGTTTTATTTTGAATCCTTTTAGATCTACGGTTGTAATGTTTCGGTATTTTTCATCATTATATATTTGTCTTAAATATATAATGAAAATTTTAATTTAATTTAATTATTTCATTTTTTCAGATTTGGCGGTGGGCCTAAATGGGTCCAATTTGATTTATAATTATGATAATTATAAATAGATATTGAAATAATTATTTTATATTTTTTTATAGATATTTATAGTGTCAAGATACTTTGGTTGAAATTTGGTGAGATTTGGAATTCGAAAAATTAGGTTTTTAAGATTTTGTATCAAGTTATTGGGCCCAGGGATCTAGTTACGAAATCCAGAATACCTTTTAATAGCCTTTAGGGACCTTTTTGTAAATTAAACAGGGACCTAGTTGTAAACCTATATTACTTAAGGGGTCGTTTTGTAATTTTGGTAAATCCTTTTAAATAACATGTTTGGGTTAGGGTTTTCTCTCAGAAGGTAGGAAGAGTGGTTTTGACCTAACCCTAGATGAAGATGGTGGATGATGTGATCGAATGTAAGGTGAGATATCATTCCCTATTGATTTTATTATTTAGGTTTCAATTTATTTTTGATTAGGAGATAATTGTGTCAATCAATTGTTTATGGAAGAAGGTTGATGGATTAGGGTTAGGGTTGATTGATTTTAATTGGATGATTATTTGATTTGATTTCAATGAATCTCAAAGGAATTGTTAAGATGAAACTATAATTATTGGTTTTGGGATTTAAATATTATTTTCGGGTTGATTACATGTATGGACGTTAAATCATATTTTTGATGATGATAGAGTCGTTTCTGGAAAAATTGTATTTCACAACAGAAATAGGTTTTGAAAAGATCTTTCTAACGAATCATGAATTGTCCAATTCGGAGTTACGGGTAGAAAGTTATGATTTTTGAAATAATTCTGTGCATTTTCTTATAATTCAATATTTTGCTTCATGACCAAGTTTGATGAATTTTAGAGATTTAAAAAGATCCCAAATGGATGTTTAATGAGTATAATTTGATTTGTGAAATTTGATGGTGACTCAAATTGGATCTTAAATCAATTAAATTGATTTAGTGGGATCAACGAATATTAATCAGATATTACTATTATTGGGATATAAATTGATCGGATTTAGTTATTTCGATCATTGGAATTATAGTTGAGCATTATTGGATTTGTCTAAATATTTATTCGAGGATTGACTGATTATATGAGTCTTATGGAATAAATGAATATTGATTATTGAGGGTATATGAATATTTTAATATTTATTCGGAGTTGAGATTTTTCGTTAGGTCTTTGAGATGAGTTGCGGATTGTAGGTCTATTAGGTTTGACCTTTCGAGATGATTGGGCTTAGTGTTGCTGTAAGTTGGTTGTCAGGGGTTTGAGTCATAATTGAATTGTTTCTGATTTATTATTTCATAATTGTTATGATAGATTATCAACGTGCGAGTGTGTATCGTTCATGCACGTGCATCAGTTTGTATTGCGTGGACTGATGGTGAGTAGGCTTATTGATTTATTTCATGTGAGCTTTTGCTCTATATTGTTGAATTTCACATGCTAATCATATTCGTGTGATATTATGTGCATGATTTGGACATTTTCTTATTTGATCAAATTGCATTTTATTATTGAATAAAATTGCATGATTTCATTTATCTACGATGACAATTAATATAGCATGAATTATGCTATTTGTGTTTCAAGAATTAATAAAATGCATATATTGATGCTTATATTTTTTTAGATAATTATTTGAATTAAGGATTTTGGTACTTTTGAGATTTTTGAAAAAATTTAGTACTAGTGGAGACAACCTAGTCCTAGGAGATTTTATTAAGATGCATATCATGACATATTTTCTGGAATAAATCCCCCCGTAGTATTTCGCCTTTGGGCAGGAAAGTCTAGGACTCGAAGAGTCCCAAGATCGGTGAGGGGTGTGGTAAAGCATTCCTTACAGCGGCGGATTCCTTTGTTTGGAGTCTGCAGCAACCGGGGCATCCTGTGATGGTATTCTCGTAGTGATGGCAGCGGCGACCCATCAGTGTCTTCTAGATCGACGTCTCCTCGAGGGAGCTTTTTGAGCGATTTAGTCGTTTGGGGCTTGGCACACCTGTTTTGGGGAACGGTTCTTCCAATTGAGAACCCTACCCGGTCATATCATTTATGCTGCATGATTTCTATGACGTGGACCAAGGATTGGGCTACGTGACTGCATTAAAATTATATTTTATTAAGCTCATGAATTTAATTTGATTTTTTAAAGAAAATTCTTATTTTTTTATATATAACTATATATATATGATGACATTTTTTTAACTCTCATTATTTTTCTAATGTGGGCCAAGATTGGGTCACGTGCGCATTAAAATATTTTTTAAGAAAAGTTCATGATTTTAAATTGATTTAATATAATAAAAGATTAATTAAATAAAATTCTAATTTTCATAAAAATTTATTTTTATATATACTGTCACGTGAGGTAATTTGTCAGTGGGCTTATTCACTGAGTTAATCACTCACCTTTTTCGATATGGGCTGGTTGTTTCATAACCAGGTAGCCCATCTTCTGAGGACCAAGACAAAGCTTGTACTTTTCATACGCTTCAGGGATCTCGTCGAGGTAGCAGTATTGGAGAATAAATAATAGTCATGGTCAACTATTTTGTAATAATATAATATCAGCTATCATAAATAAGAGGTCAATAATGACTCTAATCAATAATACACAAGGCTAATGAAGCAATGACAACTGATAACACAACTGAAAAGCGGAAGCATAAACTATCAATAAGTCTGTAAACCAAAAATATTATTACAAACTCGAATACACAATCACTATCCTGTGAGAGCCAAGTCTAGCCAATAAATACAACAAGTGCCACACGCACGATTTACAAATACACAAGACACTAGGACTGCTGACAGCCTCGCACTCGCCAATCCGCCGGACAGAACGCTTCCACGCACGCAAGACCACGCCTTAGGGAAACTCCAGCTCGACGCCCAACAACGCCCCTGTAAAAGAAACAGTACGCGAGGGGTGAGCTACAAGCTCAGTGAGTGGTTGGAAACCAAACACCACTACAACAATTTAATGTTAAAGCAATTTCCTTTTCATGAAAATATGGGTGGAAACCCAATGGATAATAGAGTCACACGGCGGTGCAACCCACCTCACCCTCACCCTCACTCCCGAAGGGAGACTCTTGGGACTCTTGGGGAGAGACCATACCGTTTGTCAAGGAGACGTGGAATTACTGGTCTACACAACACTATTGGATCATCTACATGGAAATAATTGCTCACTAATGTTTCTCAACATCGATACTTAACCAATCCCAACAACTATGGGGATTGATGAACAAATGAATGGGTCACGTAGCGATATGACACAACACATTCCTCGCCCCCGCCTAGGGAGACCCGGGGAGAAACGAGGGTTAACCATAACACCTAGTGTTACTGGTTAACAAGACACAACACGTCCATCTGCTACGAGCTAGAGATATACTTCGATACCTCAAGCGTTAGGAATAGCAAACCCAGAATATACTCGATGGGTATTTGGATCACGTTATGACGTGACCACAACTCATCCTCACCCTAGCCCCCGGAGGGGTGACCCTAGGGCTTTCGGAACGAATTCAGTTGCTCTACACCCATCGTCACCTGGTAGCCCTCTCCCGGATAGCCTCTACCTGGTAGTCTCTCCATGATTGCTATCTCTACCATATGGGTGCACCAACAGATGTCATAAATAGCGTCTGGGAGAACCCCACATGACAACTACAAACCGGGTAGCTTCAACACGGATCGACGAAGGGGAGAACGACTTCAAGCTCGCCATATCACTTGGTAGCCCTCTCTCGCGCAGCCTCTACCTATCGGCCTTTCACGATCAGTACATTCGCTAGATGTGTACCGCGATACGCATCGGTAACACCTACAAGTGGTGGCACCATACAAGACAACTTCTATGTCGGGTAGCTTCGACTCATGACGATGTTAGGAGGAAGCACCCTGCGTTCAATACGAACCCTATGGGAAAGCCAACTACCTTTGGTACTTAAATCTCGAATACTCTTGTATTCCCACACGGAGGCGTCATTCGGACGCGAGGACTATCTCTACACTCGTGTAGAAAAGCCAAGGGCATAACACAATAGGCGGTTCATACACACGCCTAGCATGGGTAGGCCCAACTTACTTCCGTAGCTATCGATTTAACAAAACCGATGCCACGATGAATTCTTCGGAATTCGATACGAATGCATCACTCTGATGCAAGGGGCGATTACATCGCTAGCACTTTAACTGATAGGGTAGGACCCGACAGCGGTCATACCTACGCCTATTATAAATAGACCCAATTAGTTAGCATGCACATGTATATATATGAGGAGAATATAACGTAATTATATGTGCCACATGCACGATAATATATTAAATAGCTATAGAGGTACTCCCTAACAAGTATTTACATCATAAATAACAATTCATACAACATGCAAATATCTAGCAAATTTAGGGGTTAAGATGCCCCAAGGATGCGCAATGCACGACGGCGTGCATCGAGCGCGTCCCGAAGTGTTGGATCGAACCACTCACCGATACCCGGATCGACGCCCATCCCATCCGACGAGGTCTTCAAGGTAAGGGTATCAATAGGGGTGAGTATAACCACATACAAACACATAAAAATACATAGAATTTAACTAGAATGTCAAAAACTTAGATATGCACGCATATGGGCTCGCAGGCATGCAAGAACGCGCGTACGCACGCATATCCGAGTGCCTCGGCACCTACGCAAACCCCCGGACAACCACACGCTTGGCCCCCGCACTCACACGCACGTGCATGCATGTGTGCACGCGCCCCCGCGCCCGCGAGCACAGCGCGCTCAACCCGCGCGTGCGCCCGCGCGCGCTCTCGCCTGCGGACCCGCGCGCCCAAGCCCCAAAACCCTCCCCCCAAGCCCTCACATGCACCCAAACTCTAACACCCCACATGCATGCCCTCCCAAGCATCCTTATATGCATAAAAACCATCAAAAGAAGAGGGAAAATTCACCCAAATGAGAGGGGAAGCGTAGGGGGAGATGTAGGGGCTCGCAAGCGCTCCCTTGACCACCTCGCCGCCACCACCACTACCACCAGCTCTTCTTTGCCTCTCTTCTTCATGGCTGGACCAAATGGGAGGGGGAATTTAGGGGATCAACTAGGAGTGGAGGAGAGGGAGAAGACAACATCAACAACAACAAGGCACACACACACACACCTTATGTGCTCCAAACCCTTCTTCTTCCTCTTCTTGCTCCTCCACCATCTTCTCCTTCACCAAGGCATAAACACAAACACATGGGGGGCTGAGTGAAAAAAGAGGGGAAATCATAAGGGAGGCTTGAGAAACAATGGATAAAGAAGGGGGAGGGTGACAAAGCACAACAACACTTACACCCATTCTTTTTCTCCATCTTGAGCTCCTCCCCCACCATCACCACCATTTCCCCCACCCAATACACACCCAAAAAGGGCTAGACCAGAGAGCAAAAAAAGGGAAAGGGTGCCCAAGGTCGTGCACATGGGGGGGGGGGGTGTTTATAGCCAAAAGAGGAATGAAATGACCAAGCCGTCCTCGGACTAAAATCTCTGGACAGCCTTCACTAGAACGGCCATAACTTTCACAATACAGCTCCGATTTGCACGATTCCAATGTCATTAGAAAGCTAAGAAGATTATCTACAACTTTTATGTTTATACTGATATCAAAGAACCTCTCCAGCTATTCCGAAATCTAGGCTAAACATCATACAGGGCTGCTGCCTAGATTTCTCATCTTCGGGGTATACTCGGAAAAATACCTATATCTTTTGATATATGAATCAAGTTGATCCAATTCTACTTTTGTATGAAAGCAAGCTCAAAATTGAACATCTTCTGATAATATCGGATTTTTACCTCTTCATCTTGGATTTTAACAAAATCAAATCCAAATACCAAATCAGAACTGCATAATTCCAAAAACGTTATTCGAATTAAATGAAAATTTTATGGGCAGTACTAAATGGTACCAGGACCCATAATATGCAGTTAGATTATTAATCAGAGTCCTCAAACCCCAACAGGTAGCTAAAGTCAAAATTTTAGCGACTCCGATCGAAATTAGGACTCTAAATGACACATGCCTAACACATATGTTTTGGAACGAATGGTTGATCATGCATGCATTGCATCGTCTAGGTGGCCGTCTAGGTGGGCGTACGTCTACGTGGCCAGGTCCAAGAACGTAGGACCTAAGTATTTGTGGCTATGTCTACGTGGTCATGCCTGTGAAAGGCCCTGCGAGCTAGGTGCTGCGAAGACGGACATACGTGTTCGTGGTGTTGCATGCATCATATTAGATAGGATTTTGTGTGTGTGTATTATTGCATGTCTTGGTGGCCTTTTTATATATTTTCTCTCTTGATATATTACATGTCTGTGTGGACATTTCATGACTATTATATTTTGATTATAAATGTACTAACGGGATGCCATAGGTTTATTCACTGAGCGTGTGGTTGCCCACCCATTTTTTCCCCAACTTTTCAGATTAAAGACTTAGAGTGATGGATCTCATAGAGCCGTGGACAAGATCATGTTTTCTAGAAGGCTATACTTTGCTTAGAAGGTGCTGGTCATTTCTTTGACATGTAGAGGACCCATATGTATGATAGTGTGAAAATGTTTAGATTATTTATCCCTGATGTATATCCAGAAATTGAGAAGTTATGTTAAATTTTTAGTTTTGATAATTGATGAATAAATATGGTGATGTTTTTATTATATCTCTGGATAATTGTCACGCCCAGGGCGGCCGTCCCCGAGACGTGGCAAATATATAAATGATATCAGTAATCCATACACGAGGTCAAATAAATACTCCACAATAGAAAAGGCAATACACAAGTAACTGACATCAAATATATACAAAAAGCGGAAGCTCAAATGACTAAGTCTGTAATTCAAAGACATATTACAGACTAGAGTACACAATCAACTGTCCTGTGAGAGCCAATATATACAATAATTGACATCAACAGTCTACATACCGTGCACAAGCACAAGTATAATACATACAATGAAAATGGAATGCTGATAGCCTCCGACTCGCAAGACATCCAACGCGAACGCGGGTCTCCTACTCGGATGGCGCCAGGGGAGCTCTTCTCTTGGATCCGACTCAGCGTCAACTGGGGAAAAACATAAGCGAGGGGTGAGCTACAAGCTCAGTGAGTGGTCAGAAACCAAACACCAACACAACATTCGATCCTAAGGCAATCTCATATCAAGGAAACCATGGGTAGAAACCCAACGGTTAACAAGGTCACACGGCGGTGCAACCATACCTCGTCCTCGCCCTAGCCCCCACAGGGGTGAGCCTAGGGACTTGAAGGACAAAACTTGCTGTTCTACACCGTTCGTCATCCGGTAGCGCTCTCCCGGGCAGCCTCTACCTGGAGCCGGCCACGGTCAGTACACTGTCGACAGCGTCGATGGTACCTACAGGTGGGGGTCCACCCAGGGCGGCTCGTACCTAGGAAGCATCCACACGGATCCGGCGAAGGGGAGAACAATTCATGCTCGCAATATCGTCCGGTGGTCCACCCTCGCGTAGCCTCACCTGGTACACTCCCATGATCAGTACATCCGCCGAATGCATCGGGAGTACTTACAAGTGGGAGTCCTCTGTCAGGGCAGCTTCAACATCTGGGCCACGACATACGACGATATTGGGAGGAACCACTACTTGTTCGCAGCGCGAACCCCATGGGAAAACCTACTACACAAGCTGGTGGGTCGAGTATCAACTCGAGCCCACCCCACTCACGCCAATACCCTCACCCTCACCCCGATGGGTGACATAGGATCTTGGGAGCAATACCCTCACCCTCACTCCGACGGGTGACATAGGATCTTGGGAGCAATACCCTCACCCTCACTCCGACGGGTGACATAGGATCTTGGGAAATTACACGAACTGGCAGATCGAACCAACGCCGACCCACAACACCCTCACCCTCACCCCCTCCTCGGGGTGACATAGGCTCTTGGGGAAGAGGTCGATTGTTCTACTCCACTCATCTTCCGGTAGTCTCTCCCGGTGTGGCCCCTACTACCTGGTGGCCTCCCGGGTCCCTATCTCTGCAATATGGGCACACCAACATGCGTCGTGGATAGTTCCCAGGAGCATCCCATGGGGTTCAGGCCTCTACCGGACTAGCCTCCCACAATCACTACCTCCGCCGTATGGGCACACCAACACGCGTCATGAGTAGTATCAGGGAGGTCTCCACCGGACTTTACTACGCCGGGCAGTCTCTACTCGGAACCGACGAAGGTAAGAACACCCGACACTCGCGAATACGATCCCTATGGATCCGTCATCATCGGTTATCAAACACCGATAGGCGCAATGAATTCTCATGAATTCCCTCCAGGGCGCATAACTCAGATGCGGGGAAGACTTTTAATTCTAAATGTCGAAGCCATGGTATGACCCCACAAGAGGTCATACACTTGTCTAACACATTAGACAGGAATCATGGCCATATCGGCATATATTATATACATGCAATTAACTACCCAGGGATGGCCTACTTAAACATGCATACGAGGGCATAATAAATATTCAATCACATAAGTACGACTTAAGCAGGCGTTGGGTATCACCAACTCGAAGGGGAGGGTTAAGCGCGATCCGCGCGACAATAGGTGTATGCCAATAATTCTAAGCAAACCCGAGTCAAGTAGGAACTACATCTACTCACTCGGTTCGCGAAAGGAGGGAGGGCGAGAGAGAGGGAATGCCTCATTCCCTCTCGAAGCTGGTTATAGTTTTGCCCCAACAAGATGGGTGCAACAACTATACCACACCCTCGAGTACTAAATCGGGATTATTACGCATACACCCCGTTATTAACCCAAGTTAAACATGCCAGATATGTTCAATAATAATAAGGGTAGTATTTCAAACAAAATACCTAAATCATGCCATATTCTATACAATACATAGGCAAGTATAAGGTAGAATAGGGGTTCTACACAATATACGAGCTATACAACCTAGCATGCATGATATCTAACATATTTAGGGTGCAAATAAAGCCCCATGGAAGCGCGAAGCACGCCTACGTGCCTCGAGCGCTCCCGGAAGGGTTGGAATCAAACCACTCACCTAACGAGCGCACGGCTCGCGAAACGCAAGAGAGCGACGAGTTGAATCCGAAGCCTGAAATCAATCCGCCAAGGATCATCCCATGGTTGCATTTGGCTATAACAAGCTGCTCAACACCACGAAGCACTCCGAACGCGTCTGAGCACCGCAAGCACGCCCTCGAGTACCCCGTGCACGCTGCCCATGCACCCTGCACGCATCAAACAACGTCAAGCACGTCCTCGAGCACCTCGTGCATGCTTCCTACGCACTTCGCACGCATCGAGCAAGGCCAAGCACGCCCTTGAGCACCTCATGCACGCTTCCCGCGCACTCCGCACGCATGCGAGCACCTCATGCACGCTTCCCGCGCACTCCGCACGCATGCGAGCACCTCATGCAAGCCCTCCCCAAGCACCCCCCACATGCATTTAAAACCAACTTTAGGAAGAGAGAAAACTCACCAAAAGAGGGGAAAGGAAGGGGGAGGTGTGGGGCTCGCAAGCACGCCCGCAACCACCTCGACCGCCACCACCGCCTCAACGTGGGAGCTCTTCCACATGCTGAAAACAGGGGGTGAAATGGGAGATCATGAGGGGGTAGGGGATGGAGAAGGGAAGGAACAACAACTCCTCTCACATGCACACATACTAACCTTGATTACTTCTACTTCTTGCTCCACCAACAACCAAGCACTCCTTCTTCTCCCTCACATAGGCATTTCCACAAACACATGGTGGGCTGAGTGAAAAAGTGAGGGGAAACCATTAGAGGGGCTGAGAGAGAGGAGATGGGGAAAGGAAAGAGACAACAACCAACAATGAAAGCACACACACCTTGCTCTCCTCCAATGGAGCTCTTCTTCTCCACCACCATCACTTCCTCCTCTCAAACACACACACAAGGGCTGGACCAGAGCAAAAGAGGGAAGAAAATATGCCCAAGGTCGTGCACATTTGGGGATTAAATAAGCAAAGTCGGAGTGAAAGACCAAGTCGTCCTCGGACTAAAAACTCTGCGCAGCCTTCACTTAAACAGCCATAACTTCCTCAATACAGCTCCGAATTGCATGATTCCAGTGGCATTTGAAAGATAAGACGATTATCTACAACTTTCATGTTTACACCTAGATCAAATAACCCCTCCAGCTATTTCGAAATCTAGGCTAAATATCTTACAGGGCTGCTGCCTGGATTTCTCAACTTCGGGGTATACATGGAAAAATACCCATAACTTTTAATATACGAATCCAGTTGATCCAATTCCACTTCTATATGGAAGCTATCCCCAAACTTAACATCTCGTAATAACATCGGATTTTTACCTCATCATCTTGGATTTTAACAAAATCAAATCCGAATGCCAATCCAAAACTGCATAATTCCAAAAACGTTATCGGAATTAAACGAAAATTTTATGGGCAGTACTAAACAATACCAGGACCCATAACATGCAGTCATATCTTCAATCAGAGTTCTCAAACCCCCGAAGGTAGCTAAAAATCAAAATTTTAGCGACTCTGATCGAAATTAGGACTCTAAATGACACAGGTCTAACAGCCATATCTGTATCTGATCCAAAAAAATTTGAATACGGATTTTTCGGATATCAGATATTTTTTGAATTTTCGGATATGGATTCGGATCGGATACGGATATTTTTTTGGATAATTAACAGGCTTAGTTTAGGGTTACATTGACAGGGTTGGAGTCGAACATACACACCCAGTTCGTTGTTGAACTTGAAGTGGACACAATACATTGTATATATGACCTGAGCTTTCTTATGTTAATATGAAAATAGATTTATTTTGTTTACATTATTTTGAATATTTTGGATTGAGATCACAAAGGTTGCTATTGGCATTATGTGTCCTTCCATTTAAATTTTTTTTTTTGACTTGAATTAATTTAAGAATGATGCAAATTTTAGAAAACATAGATTAGAGATAATATTTCATAGTCTCCCTTATGAATGCACCAAATTTCATTAGATAAAACTATGGTACAATACCATTCATAACCACTAAATTTTATATGGGAAATCTTTCTTTTTTTTTTCTTTCCTTTTTTTGTTTTGGAGATGTTCATGCTAGCTAAAATGAGCTCATATGGATAGGTGGTGTTGTCTCGACAGGGCTGGATGTTTTCAGGGATGTGTAATGGAATGGGGCTTGTGATGCTAATATCAAACCATTATGAAGCAAGCTATATTGATAATGTTGTCAATCTGATAGCGTTTTCTTGACGACGCCACTGTCAATCTGATAGCGTTTTCTCGATGGCTTCACTGTCAACTTGATAGTGTTTTTTCGATGGCTCCCTTGTCAACCAAATAGCATGAGCTTGATGGAGCATCTGTCAACTTGATGACATTTTCTCGATAACCCCTTGTCAACGTGATGAAGTTAGCTCGACAAATAGGTGGTGGGAATAATGGAATAATGTTATTTTATAAAAAGGGAAACTAGGTATTTTGTAGGGCTGCAACTCGGGCGGGTTGGGTTCGGGTTGACCCCAACCCGAACCCAACCCGAATTCCAAACGACCCAACCCTAACCCGACCCAACCCGATTTTCAACCCGAATTGGACCAACCCGAACCCAACCCGAAATTAAATAAACCAACCCGACCCAACCCGACTTAACCCGAATTGGACCAACCCGACCCCAACCCGATTTTCAACCCGAATTGAACCAACCCGACCCAACCCGAATTTCTAACATAATGTGTAAATTAAATAAATCAACCCCACCCAACCCATAAGATTAGCTAGGTTTACCTAAAATTTGGACTACCCATATTAGAAGTTACAAAATAAACGGCCATGATTTTTTTTAAATATTAATTTTCGGGTTCGGGTTGGGTCGGAGGCCAACCCGAACCCAACCCGATTTGTGACCCAACCCGATTTGGCCAACCCGAACCCGAACCCGAACCCGATTTGATCAACCCAACCCATGTAAAAATCGGGTTCAACCCGTCGGGTTCGGGTTCAACCCGACCCAAGTTGCAGCCTAGTATTTTGATAACATTTCATGGTGGGATTAACAATAAGGGTGGCCGGAATAACCGCACCCTTCATTCAATTCAATGCCTGTCAATACTGACACCATTAAACCACACAACAAATCATTGGCCCCATATCCCACACCCAAAGGAAAAAAAAAAACCCTCGGCCCCTCCAGTGCCGTGCACGGGTTTACTCGATTTTGAATTTCCTTGGCCCTCAGCATGCCAAACGATCATTTAAAAAAAAAAAAAAACCCATTATTTCCTCTCTTTCCAACTCTCCCAAACCTCTCTCCATGGAGACAATCACAACCCTCAATCTCTTCCTGACCCCCTTCCACCCCTCCAAATCCTTCCCACCCTCCAAAATTCCCAAACCCCCATCCCTCAGAAAATCCCCACCCCTTATAACCCGCGTTTCCTCCTCCTCCAACGGCCGAAACGCCACCGAGTCCGACTGCCCCGTCCCGTTCGATCAACAGCCCGTGAACGAGTACCAGTCTCTCTCCTCCTCCGTCCCCTTCTCCTGGGCCTCCGCCGAACTCTCTGTCTACTGCTCCCGCCTCGCCCTCACCGGCGCCGCCTTCTCCCTCCTCGTCGGCCTCCCCGTCGCGGCCTTCGGTGTGCACGACGTCCGGACGGGGGCGGTTGAATGTGCCGTTGGGGCCGTTTCGGCTGGCATTCTTGCCATCACGCTTTCCGTGCTTAGGATGTACCTTGGATGGGCGTATGTTGGGAATCGGTTGCTCAGCGCCACTGTTGAATGTGAGTATCAATGAATAATTTGACCCTGTTAGAACGATTAATATGAAATTGATGATTAACATGAATGGATGTTTTATTTGAACCAATGAGTCAATAATTTTTTTTTTCTCTATTGGATTGTATCTTGGTTTGTTTACTGATTGGGTCTTTGGTTTATGTAACTTTGAATAGGATTTGGACCATGTTTTTCTTTTCTATTCTTTTTTCAATATTGTTGTTGTTAGGATTTTTACTGGATTATCTCGATTGGGGAAATTGGGGAACTCGTTAGTAGTCCACATAATTTATGTCAACTATGTAGTTTAAACCCTTCTGCCTAATAGTTTATGGTTGACATTTTTTTTCCTGTTTCAAACAGAACTTTCAATGCCATTTTAATGCATGATGAATGGTGGTTCTGTCTGCCCATTTTTTCCCATATGGAAGATAAATTATTTGGTAATTATAGTTGATTGTTTTGGGGTGTTACATGCCTGTTTTGTTTGGTGATTTTGTGCAGATGAGGAGACGGGATGGTACGATGGTCAGGTAATATTTTTATTTGTTTTTTTGTGGCATGAGAGAATCCGATTCATTTATGTGCTACTTTAGAATTGGAAGTTTTCAGTATCGCATGTGCCATGTAGGTAGAAATTGATTATGTTAAATACATTTTTCGAGAACGTTAACTAGATGAATGGAGTGGGGCTTTTAGTGTATGCCAGGGGATGGCACAGTGGAGGTTTGAGGTCACTCCTCTCTTTGTGACGGCAAGTGTTTTGTTTTATTTATTATTTTGAGAAATATTAATGTTACCCACTTTATTAAATTGGAAATACTAGCAAGGAGAAAGAAAAAGGACAAAAGTAGAATAATAAAGCAAGAACAGAAAAGAAGAGAGAGGACATGAGAAATGTTTCACTCATCTCATTCTCATAACATAAGAACCTCACTCTACAAGAAAAGGCCCCTCCCCATTAATCTTGACGTCTTCTCCTTTGATAATATAGGAGCTTCACTCCTTAAGGGATAGTTTGGCAAGGGATTAAGGTTTTCTTCATAAAACACAGACTGATAGGCTCTCCCCAAGCTAATCAGAAGCTCTCCCATGTTTCCCTACTGAAATGACATTTGACCATTTAGTGTTCCGTTGTTTTCACCTGATTTTTACACAAATCACATGAGAATCTTGATATCCCAAACAGCCATATTCAGGTCAGAATTCTGTTTGAACATAGGCATCATATGAAAGCTTGTGCTGAAAGAGCTCACTTTCCAACACTTTCAAGAAGAAACTATTTTGCCTCTTGTCCACTGTGAGACCAGATCCACTTCACCGGACAAAATTTTGTAAAAGGAGTTAAACAGAGAACTCCCATCAGATCTCTTCCCTCAAAAAACATCATCAGTAGCATCACGGGAGAGAATACAATTCTTCAATAGGCATAGCAATCCTCCAACTCCAAGCACACCACGTCAGAGAGGCTTCTTATTGTTTGATACCAAAACAGTAGCACCTCAATGATCTGGCCTGAGTCTTATATTTTGTCATCCTATATTCCTATGGCTGGTTTGCAAAAGTTAAGGCAAATGTTCATCTTGAAGGATATCTTTCTACCATATTTCTTGAGTTGGAATCCCCTATGCTTACCTGATGCTCATGGTTTGTAGGTGATTATGTGCATTTAACTGATGTTGGGGTTCCTTGTTCAAACAAATTGAATCATTTGTTTCTCATCTCTAAAAACTCTTTACATTATAAATGAAGGTGAACTAAGAAGTCTAAAATTTTAAGATCAATGTTACCAATGCTAAGAGCAGGAAAGAAATGATAGTCATCCTCCACAATAATCAAGTGATGTTGCACTGTCGCGGACACATGATTCCTTTAAGAGGGGGGGGGGGGGGTGGGGTTGGAGGAAGTTTCTCAAAATACAAAGCAAAAACTCCATATAAATATGCATTACATCATTGATATAAATTAATTTTCAATAAAAACATCATGTTCATATTATATATTATATTCCATCATTTAATGACATATATAGATTTCTGCGGATATTATTTAAGTGATGAACTTTTGTAGACTTTGCATATTTTTACTAATGTTTGCATATTTTCACAAACTTTTGTAGATTGATTTTGATGGACATCTATTGATTCTTATAGACTTTGGAGACTTGATTTATGAAATTTTAAAATATCAAATTCAAACAAGTTTATTCAAGATCAATAACTTTCATTCAGTGATGACATAATCAAATTTTATTACTAAAAGGGGACTATAGAATAGGGGAAAAAAGAAAATTAAAATAGGGGACAATGAGATTCTCTAACATCTCTAACAGAATCATCCTCATCTAGTATTTGTTGATTGGTAAATTGAACATAAATCATGTGAGTTTATTCCCTCATGAGAGCTGTAATATATGCCTATCAAGTTATGCATATGCATCACTTAATTGATATATCGTCCAACTCAACCTCCAAAGGACTTTTCCGGTATGGGCCTACCATAGATGTGGGATAAAAGGAAAATGTTACGTACAATACAATCCTTTTTCCAGCCCCAATTACAGAACATAAATGTTTTTGATTTTTTTAAAAGAGTATATCTCATTTAGTGTCTTAATGATGTATATGCTTTAATAAAAAATGAAATATATATATTCCACTGAATTGTATGGATCCATTTATGAAAAATGTGAATTTATGGGACTAGAATCGGGGTTGGAAAAAGGAGAGTAACATAGCTCGGGATAAAAATCATGTGGGTGTGTGATCATGTAGGAGATGTGGTGCATACTACATACCAGGTATACACCACAACTACTGCGGTATATACAAAACGAAAGTTGTCCATGTTTATCTGTCACTTTAATTTTTATTTTCATCCATGTTTATCTATCACTTTAGCTTTTATTTTCACATAGGCATTGCTAAACAATTTGGTTGATCTGGTATGAGAAAATATTCAAGGGAAAGGAATGTTATATCGATAATACTTGGGCCAATATGATTTGCTGTCTATTTGATTGGTGCATTCATATCCTTCTGAATGAATAGATTTTGATTAAAAGAAGAGGTGGGGGATTTTCTAAGTGGAATGAGAGGTTCATCTTCCATGCTTAGTGTTTCAGTGTTGAAATCCTTGAGAATCCCACCCCTTTGGTTGGTATTGTGCAATATCTTTTCTCTTTATATTTCTTTCTCCAAGTCTGTGAAAATCCATGACTTATACAAGTCCTTCACAAATTGTTATTGAAATCGAACAACGCATGACTTTTGAATACTACTTAAATACTTTTTATCAATGAACTAATGTCTCAATCGAATCACGTTTGACTTTTTGTCAATGAACTAATGTCCTGATTAAATCAGATTTAATGTACATGTATTTTATGTCCATGAAAGTCATGATTGACTAACCACCCCCCCCCCCCCCCTCTCCCAAAGTCCTTTTTGAGGGAAAAATGAGACCTATGAGGCTTGGAATAACTCATATAGTCATATGGAGTTTGGAATTTTTTGTTGTAACAGGTAAAAATACTTCAATTAGAATTTTCTCTTTTTTTTTAAATGGTTGAGAATTTTTTCGTATTTAAAGGTGCACAAATCTCATGCTTTGTAAAGGAAATACGCCTAAGTTCTCTCCCAGACAATTTTTTTCCCAATCAAAAGGAAGTAGCCTACATTGAAATATACCCAAAAAAATTAGTCTACCCAAAAATCCCATGCAAACGGAAAAAAAAAACCATCCAATCAAAGTCATCACTCCATCATAAATGAAAAGGAAAAAAAAATTTGCTGCCATGCCCAACCACAGAATTGGTGAAATTTGAACACCTACGCTTGGGGGGGGGGGGGGTGTTGTGGTTTACCCCCATTGCTCGTAAAATGGGTCCGTCAGTGACGCTGCATGGTTATCTCAAAATCCCACATCCGTCCATGGTGCATCCATGTCTTTAAATTGAATTCAATCATTAGAACTCTATTGTATCTTCACAGATTCTTTGATATATATTTATGCTTTTACTTCTAATTGAAAGATTTAATACCATTGTCATATTATCAGAGGGTATTGATAATATTAAAATGATGAATCTTCTACAACAATCTGATATTACTTATTTGTGATTCTTGATATGCAATTTTCTCAGATTGAAAGGTTTCCACTTTTAAATTGCTACAATTTACCTAAGCATGTGTCATATCCTTTCTGACTCAATTTTGATGAGCAGTCTCCTTAAGTGATAACTTTGAACCAATGTCATGTAAATTTTAGTTCGGTTTAACTCAGTTTTCTGCATTTTCTTGAATCTGTCTATGATGATATTTTATAATTAGTCATGATAAATGGACCTTTAAGTTTATCTTGTTTTAAACAGATATGGGTGAAGACACCTGAAGTATTAGCACGTGACCGTCTTTTAGGTTCATTCTCGGTAAGTTGATCATTCTTTTGCTGTTATTGTTCAATTTTCTCTTTGGGTGCTGCACATTATTCTTTCTTTACAGTTCACTTCTGTAGAACAGCTTAGCCTTTGTTACACACCCATTTGCTTGTTTTTTTCCAGTAATAAAAAACTGTACCTATTACACCAACATTAACCTTAAAATTTAAATTTCCTGTTTTCCAGTGCTCTGAGATGGATCATCTGCCACCATAAATGCATTTATTTATATTTATCTGAAGTCTTCTTTCATCGTGAGTCTATCATTTTTCATGTCCTTATAACTACTGCTGATGATATTACCTTAGGCCTTCTAATCCTTATTGTTTTATTATTACAAAATCATAAACTACAACTTTTATAATAGGCATAACTTTGAATTTTGAGCTCTGCCCAGATGGATGGCTCATGATTTTATATTCTGTCATGTGTTTCTGTAATTGAATGCTTTAATTTATTTAGCTGTAAGTCTTTATTATTTTATGTGTGAACTCCCCTCAAATATTGATGTTTTGCATTTGTCACACTCTCTTCTCTACTCCATTCAATGTGTGAACTCCCCTCAAATATTGATGTTTTGCATTCGTCACACTCTCTTCGCTACCCCATTCGTCACATAGAAAAAGAATGTGTGGATGTATTTGAGTTCCCATGACCTCAGATCAGTTTTTAAAACATAAATTGTAACAATTAGATTTCAACAAATTTTGAGCCTCGAACAAATTTTTTGTCCATGATACAATCTCTTGAATGAAAAAATATGCTCTTTCTTGAATTCTATATCGATTAAATGGAATAATAATCAATGGAATAGCATTATAAATGCAGACCATTGGATTTAAAGCATTTTATTTAGATGAGATGGGATCGATCGATCAAAAGCCGAGGGCTTGTGTAATTTATTTTTTAATATATAAAAGATTTTAAATATACTTTTATTTATGTATGTATATTCCTATTGAAATTATGTGTTAATTCTATTTCATATTTACCCTTTTGGGATTATGTGAACCACACTTGTGCAATTTGAGTTTATGTATATGTTGTCACATGCCATTTCATGTCATATCAATTTTCATGGGTGAAGTGCGGTTGTGCCTAATCTTACCATGAAATCACCTTTTAGTTATGCCCGTAAAAATGCAAATTAAGAGTGGATATACCAGTATCTCAATTTAAATTTAGCTAATGATTCAAATTATTTAATCTCATCATATTCCTAAATTGAAACTCATATTTGAATTTGGTTAGGGTTATTTAAATTTACTATCCCCTTCCCCAAATGTCACCCAAAATAAGCTCGGCGAAGGCTCCTCTAAAATGAATTTGGCCCAATCCGATAGCATTGAAGAAATCACCATCCAAATATTTTTCCAATATACTCTTTTGTGCATGAAAATTCCTTCATTACGCGCTAGCCAAATAGACCAACATGTAGCATGAGGAACCATCCATTGGAATTTCACTCAATTGCTTCTATCTCCTTGATTTTTACGATCCCAGAACCACTCCACATTCCTTCCATATCCGAGAATGGACAAGAAGCCCCAAGAGCCTCCCCTACCTTCTTCCATATTTGGGTGCTAAATGGGCAAGAGAAAAAAAAGGTGATCTCTCGATTCATTATCAATGCCACACAAACCACAAATTGTATCTCCGCCATTAGACCATTACGCCCGATTCATTTTTGTGAGAATTTTGTTCATTGAAAGGAGCCACACAAAAACTCTAATCTTCAGTGCAGAGAGCATGCCCCAATTCAAACTTTCAAAACTAGTCGATAGAAGATGAGGGAGAGGATCTTTATTTAGTTGCTGATACCATGAGCGGATGGAGAATCCATTCCGAGGAGACAATTTTCAAAGAACCGAATCTTCCTCTTTTAAATGTAGATTAACCTCTTGGAGACATTTAAGAAGAGAAGAAAGATCTTCCATTTCCACCTCGCTAAGATCTCGACGAAGCCTTGGCAACCAAAATATAGAATTGACATCACATGTGAAAGAGTCACAAATGAGGTCATCCTCATTTAGGGCCACTCAGAATAGATTAGGGAATAAACTTGCCGGTGAGAAACCATTGAGCCACGCATCCTTCCAAAAACGGATTTCCACCCCATTACCGGGAGGGAACAAGTTGGATAGCCTCCTTGATCTCCTCGATCCCTTCCACAATATTCCTCCAAACATTAGAGATAGAGAGACTCTGCCTCGGTGCTAGGGAAAGTCTTGTACAATTCGAGTAGTATTTCTCACGAATCACTCTACTCCACAGACCATCCGGATCAACAAGCAACCTCGACAACCATTTACCTAAGAGGGCCTTGTTCATGTTGTGGAGATCTAGGACACCCATACCGCCATCCTTCTTGGCACGACAAATAGTATCCCAATTCACAAGATGAGACTTCCTACTACCTTCCATAGACCCATTTCAAAGAAATCGTCGACGAATTTTCTCCATCTTACCAAGAACCCCGCAAGGAGCTTTGAAGGTTGAGAAAAAATAAAGAAGAAGACTCGTGAGCACTGCTTTGAGAAGCACTAGCCGACCCCCAAGGCTTATAAGGCAACTTTTCCACCCATCAAGTTTCTTATCAAACCGTAGCAGAAGAGGTTCCCATTCAGATTTATGTAGACTTCGAGAGTGAAGAGGGAGGCCAAGGTACTTGATCGGAAATTTGGATGCATTACATCCTAACCTCGAGAGTGAAGATACTTGATCGGAAATTTTGGCTTTCATGTTGATGATTCTCTTCTTATTTTTTATATATGTTGCTTTAAATGTTTTATCTTGTTCCTTTTTTTATCATTCTTTTTTTTATTATAATACTTCGAGCACTATATGTTCCTCTTGTATTTTGTTAGCCTACAAAAATGGTGCATCTGATACATGTCCTTTTGTATTAAAGCTGATGAAAATTCCTTATATTTGTGAGACAAGATCTAGAGGAGGTGTTGACATGTTTTTTAAGATAGACTTGATTCAGTGACTCAAGATTTGACCAGTTTGGTGACCAAAGTGAATTTTGACCAATTAGATAAAAGACATGTCATCCTATCAGAGTGTTGATTGTTCCTTTATTGCTGGTCATATCTTCTAGTAGCTAAATCTTCAACTAGGGTTGAAGATGAAACCATGCAATGCTAGTTTAAGATTTTATATTTAGATCTGAATTCTTCATATTGTTTGTTTTATTGAGTATCAATCTCTCATTCAATTCTCTTTTGAAACATTTCATGTGAATTTCTTATTACCTTCTTCAAAAATCTCTTGTATTTGATTTGATAAAGTATATTTTGATTGAGTTCTATGATATGATATTTTATGCTCTTCTTAACATGTTGAATATTGAGTTGGTAGATTTTATAAAGGTGGGTTTATAACCAAATTATTTATAACCCTAGTTGGTAAAGCTTTGACTGAATCTAGTATACCAAAGGTTTGAGATTTAGGGCTTTTAGATCTAGAAAAACTGGCGCAAAAATGATCCCTCAATTATTTTTTCCAGTAACCCTAGTTTAGAGGGCTCCTAGAGGGTCTTTCATAAGTTTTTCTTAGCTCTCTTTAATTCCAAAATGAGTTCCAAATGATCTCTTTTATACAGATAGCAGGTGAAAAAAAAAATGATTTTGCTATAATCATCGTCGTTTCAATGGGACAGTAAACCATTCAAAAAGATGTATAAACTTAGTAAATGTATCGGGTATTCAAATGCTGAGGACCCCATTCAAAATGACAGAAAGTTCCATTTCTCTAGGAGGCTCTGGTTGTATCGATACCAGCCCATGGTTCGAATAAAAAGTGTCATCAGCAGAGCCACGTGAACGCTATATGCTCCTGTTTGAAATGACAGAGGGTGTCATCATAAATTTGAAGTTATGCCATTTCAAACACCTTGAAAGGCCATTTGAATGTTAGAGCTATCTATCCGACCATACTGGGTTTTTTGTAGTTTCATTTGAATGTCAATCCTAGAATTTTAGTATGCAATGCAATTTTGCTATATTTCTATAAATGCATCAAGGGGCCACTAGCTAGACAAATATTAAAGTGCACCTGTTGAGGAAATTTGAGAATTCTTCAATTGTTCAATCATCACTACAACACGCTCACTTATCAACTCTTTGGTCATGGAATTAGCCAACATAATTTTGAACCAATAAAATTATATATATTGGATAGCGGGATTTAATTTAATCCTACAAGTATCCTACTATCACCCTCATCCTTCTCATGTGACTTTGTCTTGGCAAACCAATCCTTGTGGATGTCTCGGGTTTTATTTCTAATTAATGAGCCTCAGGTCCTCAAGAGACAATAAAGGAAGAATATATTGACTGTATATTTATGGGAGGACGTGGCCCTTAATTCAGCTAAAAGGGAAAAATGATTGTGCAACTGACCCCAAATATCTCGGATAAAGGCTTTGTATTTTGCTGTTATTGTTTGTTGGTTAGTGTTTATTATCAATAATGAGCCTCCATCCCTATTGCCAAAGTTTCATTCCAAATGTTGTTTGTTTATTTTTATGAAATGGTAGGCATGTATGCCTTAAATAAATTAAGGGATCATGCCCAATTCAAAAGGTACATAAGTGGTAGAAGAGAGTTCTACCACCCAAAAAAAGTAGAACTATTCTTCTATTATAATTTGCCCATCGGCAAAACCCACTCTTGAAACACCCACACAGATGATCCCCCACTCTTTAATGAAACCCAAATGTTGTTTGTTAATTGTAAACTGTACAAACCATTGACTGCAGTGCACCCTGGCACTTCAATTTAGCAGCCTCTCTATCCTCTTCTTATCATCAAACACTGTATCCATCTGCAGAAATCAACAAAGCGCATCATCTAGATTTAATTAATTAATTATACATTTACATTTATGACAGTTACAAATGCTGAACAACTTAAAGTCTGCCGCTTTTTTTTTTTTTTAAAAAGGAGGATTCTAAGGATGCCCTATGTAGATTGCGACTTCCACATGGTCTAACTCCATATTATATTAAATACAATGTGATGCTAATTTGTTCCCAAAAGTTTGATTGTTGCATCTATTTTCACTTTTGAAGGTTAAGTACTTTTTCTCCATATCCACTTAAATACACCCTCTTAATCTTGGCATTTCTATTTCTTGAAACTTCAGGTCAAGCCTGTGTTGAATAGGGTGAAGCTCACTTTAATAGGCCTGGCAGTATCTTTGTTGATATCTATATTTCTTCTTATCAACATTGAAAGCTCAAAGGACCACTACAACTCAAATGATTCTGGAGGAAGAACTGTCCCTGGAGTCTACAGTGATGATTCTGCTAAATTATTTGAGCCAGATGCTTTCTGTGGTGAGCCTAATCTAAATTGATCTATGATGCGATCTCACTGTTCTACATAGTACATACTGTACAGTGTTTAGGTTTATGTGAGGCAAGTTAAATGGATACTTCTGTAAAGATTAATGTTTTCCACTATTTATTTTGTCTTGGTATTTTGTAGAAGATGTAAATATTTATTTTTAATTAGATCACAGAATCACAGAAATGTTTAGCTGATGGGCAAACTAATACAGAACTGGACTTTTGTAAAATTTGTTAAGACACGTAAGTGAACACACAAAAATGAAATCATCTCAAGTTGTATTGAATTTTATAAACTGTGATGCCCATATGTTATTTTTGCATTTAAGAGTTACAATAATCAAGACACTTACATAACACACACATCTTTGGAATGGATGATTCTTATTGGCACTTATTGGGATTTGCAGGTGGATGGAGGAAACTGTGATATGAATTCATGTAAGGGTGTGCTTTTTTAATACTGCATTTGCAAGGCATGCATTTCTCCAAATGCCAATAGTAATGCAATAGTTCATGACCCAAAGATTGAAATAATGTAATATTAAATTGGTTAGAAGAGATACCACGCCTATTTTTAGGCTTTGCTTAGAACCAATTGTCAAAAGCTTTTGTAAATTCTATTCTTTGACAATTAGTTTTGGATTTTAATTTTCATGTGTTAAAAAGTCAACAAATAGCTTACTAAAAAAACTCACCTATGGTTTATTTGTAGTTTTTGAACCCCAAAACCCCTTAAAATGCTAAAATCTGAAACCCCGCTAAAATCTGAAACCCCAAATCCAAAGAACGAGAAATATGGAAAACTCAAAAATTGAAAAAAATATAAGAACCCAGTAAAACAAAAAAAAATGCAAAGAAGGTAAAATGAGAACATGAGAACCCAAAAAATCTTGAAAAAGTCCAAATCTCAAATCACAACAAAACACATCTTAAACCCAAATCTTACCATGCACATGGCATTTTTTGTGGTTTTTGAACCCCAAAAACTTTTAAAACTATCCAGAAAGCCAAAATTTTTAGCACATTCTAATGGGACAGCATAGATATGTTATAACGAGGCAATGCCTCCGATTTTGCAATACAAATCAGGATAGCAAGAGTTTATCTTTTCCTCAAAAAATAAGAGAAAAATAAAAGGCAATGCTAAATGGGTATTAAGTTCAAAGTTATGTTGGTTGCAAAAGAAATTACTTAGAAATAAACATAGATTTCTTTGATACATGTGCTATGTGCTCAAGGTGTTTGTAATGTCACAACAATAAAGGCGTAATTGCTCTTACCTCTACTTACAAGGTAGTCCTTCAGATCAATTGGATGTCAGAACTGCATTTTTTGAGAAAGAGATCAATATGCAACCCAGGTGTTTCATTCTACCTAGAAATGAGACTAAATTATGCAATAAGCTAAATTAAAACTGACACCAACGTAGTGGCATGACAAAATTTGACCAAATGGTATGGTTGCATTTGAGGGCTTTAAGATTAGCTATGTTAACAAATGCATGTATTATAAGTTTAGTGGAACACATGATATGTTCATGTTAGGCACAAACCGTAGTCTTGAAACATGGCTATACCCCCATTTGGGTAACGGATTAAACCCGGATAAGAGTGGTATAAGGGTGGTATAAGAATGGATAGGGAAAATGACTGTTTGTTTGCAGAGTATAACTTGATATTACTAAGCCAGTTTAAATTAGTATAAGAGAGTATAACAATTCTAAGTAACCCCTAGGATAAGCTATACTCACTTTATCTATTCTCCTGGGCTCACATGTCAAATCAACTTTTTACACCTTATCACATCAAATCACCTATCAACACCTCTTATAAATCAAAAGGACCACATGTCAAATCAACTTTTTCGCACTTTATTTATATTTTATTATTTATCAACCAAACAACTCAACTTTTATTCTTACGTTTTCCAATTAGAATAAAAAAACACAATTAAACAGAAAATATCTTATTCATGTAGATTTGTTATCTATACTAGCATAGTTATCTATTCAGAATAACTCAATTCCATTATCCAAACGGGGTTTTTTTTTCTTGAAATCCAATACAAAAGACGAGAGAATCTAATGAACCGGTATTAAAAAATGGCTGCTACTGATTTACCCAAAATGTATTAAAGACTTAAAGTGTCAGAGGAGAGAGAAAAAAACAAAAATTAAAATGATAAAAAAACATAAATCCCTTGGGAGGGTTCCGAAGGTAACTGTTACGACCACAACCAAAAACATAAATCCCTTGGGAGGGTTCCGAAGGTAACTGTACGACCACAACCCAAGTCGCTAAGGAGAGCCACCATCTCCCATATGTTCTCCATGTACCCCAGAGTATTTAAAGATTGTGTCATTGCACGCCCACCAAATCACCCACGCAACTGTCGGGACAACCATCAATCAAACGGTGTTGGCCAGTCTCGAGATCTCTAGGCGTCTAAAGGCTCTCTGGACCCACATTTCTTTGACGTCTAGGAAGGAAGGTACAACAATAAAAGATGACCAAATAAAAGTCTTCTTAGGCTATAATACATAGTCCAAACAACAAAATCATGAAGGAAGCTTAGTTGTTTGCTTAGCAGTAAATATGTTGCAAAAAAAACCAGTAAAATGAACCCTGTATTCCAGTAGGCAACAAAAGTCAAACAAGTCCACTTCAAGGAAAATTTTATCTTACTAACCACAATCACATACATCGCGTGAAACATATTTGCAAGAAGATGGATTATAGACTTCTATAGACTTCTCGTGCTTTATGAAATAAGAAAGTATGGTTGTTTGCTTATCTTCAACATTCTCCGTGCTCATCTTTTTTTTTCTTGGGAAACAAACCGTCATTCACCTCAAATTGTTCATGTTCCCGCTTGACACCATGGATATCAACTTCTTTCTTAGCCAGTGGGGTTGCTTCAATTTGATCACTGTCATCCACTAACTCCAACTCTATCAAGGGTTCATTCTTTTCCTTCATTTTTGGTTCATCAAGTTCCTCTTTGATGCCATCATGAGCAGACTTGATACCATGAACTTCACTTTCTTTCTTAACTATTGGGATTGCTTCAACCTGATGACTCCAATCCTGTAACTGCAATTCTGTCAACAGTGAGTTGTTTTCCTCGATTCTGGGTTTCTTCAGATCCTCTTTGATGTCTTCATAACCAGACTTGTCCGAGGATATGTTGAATTGGAATTCGTCATGAGGTCCTTTCCTAGTAAAGAACTTTAATATAGGCTCTGGTTCAGCTGGCTTCAATTGTATCTGTAAACAGTGTACCATTTCATTGATTTTTGTTAGAATGTGGTAGGAGACCATCTGACAAGTCGTATTATCAGCAACCATAACTAACCGATTCAAGGAAACTGAAAGTTTTGGTACTTATAGCTTGTTGCATTTGTGCCTTAAATCACTTTTAATGCAACAAGTGTAGCAGACAACATACTTGACATTATAATATGACCACATCAGCCTCTTAAACTAATATGGGTATATTTCTAAATCTCTTACCCGAACTCCATCTACCAATCCACTGGAATCAACCTCTTAAGATTAATCCAAAAAATATCTTCCAGATCTATGTATTGTGTAAAAAAACCGAATCAATTGCCACAAGCCAATGTTCTCATCTGTAAACACCACATTCATTCTAAAGTATTTATCATTGGCACACACTCATGGCATGATACAAATTATTGGACACGCTACCTCCAGAAGTATTTCTGCTATAAGTAATATTACTTGTGTATCTATTTCTCAGCATCAACCAACAACAATGTTGCCCATCAGACTTGGGTGCTTGAATAACATAATTGCATATGCATAACAATAACAAGGAAAATATAAGACAAATATAAAACATCAAATTTATGGCTTCACGTGATGGATGAATCTCAAGTAAAAAGAACATAAAATAGAAAACTATCATAAAATATTAAACTACTACTCTCTAAGCAGAATCCACAATGCTGGTCTTTAAGACATGGGTCTTATAGATAGCAATACATTGCTACAGAGTACACTTGCAACCTCAACATAATTTTCCTTTTAATTAGTACAACCAAAAGAGGATCTCAAATGTCATTCAACTTCCATGAAAGTGATCATTTCCAAGTCATAAAAATCAAATGCTATTTAAGACTAATTGTCATCGGGGATAAATATATATTTGTGGCGCAAGTCAAAATTCAGGTGAATATATACATGGATGGTTGAGGTCATAAAATGAATAAGCAAAGCTCATTGGAGGAAAATCCAGCCATATTCATCAGTTTTGTCCCATGCATTCGGGGTTGACTACTATTAGATGTTCAAAACTACATATTTTCATAAACTTTTCAGAGTTGTTTTGGAACATTTCCCTATGTAATTATTCATTTATACATACATATTAGGGAAGCTTTTTTTTTTTTATATTCAAATCATATTTTGCACAAATCGACAATATTTATACATTTCATATGCATAATCATATTTTTCATGTAGAGCCATATTTTAAAATTCTAAATTTGGCAAGATCTAAATTTGGCAGGATATAAATTGGGGAACATGTGCACCTAAAAATCTACGGCAAATAAAGAAGGAATCAATAGAATCTTCAATCAAATCAGCATTCACATCTCCACCAAATCAACAAAATCTCCAACAGATTTTGCATTTACAGCACCAATCAGCATTAACAGTTCCATCAAATCAGCCAATAGATTCAGCATTAACAGCTCCATCAAATGACCATTTACAACCAATCCAGCCCTCAAAACCCCTATAAAAAGGGTACTGCAGAGAGAGAGAGGAGAGACATATCTTCATTCAGCCAATAAGAATTTTATTTTCAGTTTTTGTTCTTTCTTTTTTGTTTTGAGTTTTTGTTTTGGTTTTTATTAGAGATACAAGTTTTGTGTTTTATTATAATCAATAGAAAAAGATTCTTTATTTGATTTTCATGGATTGTTTTAATTTTTATTCTAGAATATCACCAACCATGGTAGGTTAGAGAATCATCTCATCAAGGAAAGGATTCCACTCCATGATTTGAGTAATTAGTCCTTTTCTTCGTGCACCGATGTTTTCTGATTTGTGCTTCATGATTATATAGTTTCTTCAACTCAGATTTATTTTAATTATGAGTATTTTTATATTTTCCGTCATTCTACTTAAATAGGATGTGATGGATGTTTATAAACCCTATTTTTAAATTGAGTAGAAGTGAACTATTTTTGAGATATTTTGTTTTCATTAATTGAACATCTTAACTGTCAAGGAAGAAGGTCTTCACTATGAGAGCCATCATTGATCTAGTAGTTAATGGTGTATCAACTAATGAAGTTTTAAAAGAGAACTTTAAATCTATATTTTTCATGTGAGCAAGTAAAATCTTGACTCATGTGAAGTAAGGGAAATATAAGTGCAAAAGAAAGAATCATCATGATACTTGTGGGGTGGATTTCTAATCCTTGGTGACCTTTTTCATATTTTGTCTAACCTTGATTTTTATTTTAGCTTTGAGTAGTTTTCTCATATCAATCCTTCAAATTCTTATTTTAAAATCTTTTTGTTAGATATTGATTTTCTTTTATTTTTACTTGTTTGCTTTAATAGCCTCTTTGTGAATTCAACCTCTTACTACCACTTTTTACCAGGAACAGGTAAGGGTATTACAAATTTCTTCTGTTAGTAAAGACGAAATGTAAGAGGTAATTTCGAGATCATCAAATCTGTCACCAACAACTACTGATGTATCATTTACAAAACAATGTCCAAGATTATATCATAAAAAATGTTACAATTTTTAAATAATTCCACTACAAATAGGCTTCCCATTTACACAAGTTTGTATTAAGCTCAACCTAGGATCAAGCTCAATTAAATATCAGAAAATTCCTGACATCTTTGTATCTTACCTCCCACCTGGAATCTCAGATCATTCTCTCAGACCATTCCAGACTTCAACCCTAAGCCATTCAAGTTTATTGATGTTTGGGAGAATCATCCAATTTTTTTTAATACAGTGCAGTCTGCTTGGGATATTCCAATTCAAGGCACTCCCCATGTTAAAATTTTTTTAAAAAAAAATTCTAACAGACCAAAAGGTAACCGAAGATCTGCAATTCTTCTTTATTTGTTCTGGTTCAGCATCGGGTTGTCTCTGACTCTCTTCAAAGCAAAATCTACAGTCTACATCAGCGTTATCTACAACACAGATACAGTGCATGGCACTGACAGAGGCAAGAAAAAAGGCTATATGGCTGAAGGGACAAGTTGGGAGATTAGTATTAAGCAGAAAAGAGCGCAGCTACATTGAGATAGTCAGAGTGCCATTTCCTCGGCAAAAAATCAGGTGTATCATCAAGCCATACAAAGCATAGATGTCAGATATCACCGTATTCACAAGTGGATTTCGGCAAGTGCCAGAATGAACTCCAGTACTCTAGTATATAATCTGGAAAAGAGACTTTGCTTTATACAATAGATAAGGATACCTCCAGAAGTCCAACTATTGGGGTACTTCTTTATAGAATAAATAACCGTCATATGAACCAAACCATTTCAGTCAACTGGCAGGTAAATAGGGTCTAGTTCTTGTATAAGTGGTACCTTTTGCATCTGCTATTCACAGGTCCTGTATGTGTGGGGAAAGCTCAGTACCTTTTGCATCAAATTCTGTTTTATACCATGGACGGACAATTTTAATAGGGTTGAAATGAAACCAATGGATATTTAGTTATCCTGTTGTATAGTTGTCTGCTATGCCCTAGACGCCTAGGCATGCTTAGGCAACGCATACACATGTTTTTTTAAATAGTGATTTTACAATTGTTAATTCTCTGACTATTCATGATTTATTTCGTACATGTGAATTTGAGATGAATGTTATATTTGTAGATGAAAAACATAAGGTTGGAATGCACTCCAAAGGTTGGGGGGGGGGGGGGGGGGGGGTTAAACATGTTATCAAACTACTATTTTTACATGATTGCTTCCTCGATTTGTCATTTTTTTTAAGAAAAATATAGGAGAATCTTATTTCAAGAAACCCCCGGATTTAGGAGAGAAGCGATCTCCTTACAAATTAAAGAAAAGGTAAATACAATTAAATATTAGGTTATCCTCTCCACCAATTGTTTCCATGATGGAACTAGGCGAAAGCTCCTCCAAGATGAATGTGACCCAATCTGATAACATCACAGAAATTGTGAACCAAGTATTTTCTCAATACACCTTTTTGTGCATGAAGACACCTTGTTGTGCGTTATCCAAATCGATCAACAAGTAGAATGAGGAATCAACCATTGGAATTTTGCTCAAAAATTTTAATTTTTGCCAATACACAGGAGGGACATTAGTGTCACACCCCAGGGCGGCCGTCCCCAAGACATGACAAATATATATATGATATCAGCAATCTATACACGGGATCAAATAAGGACTCCACAACATCAAAGGCAATAAAGCAATAACCAAGTAACTGACATCAAATATATATACAAATAGCGGAAGCTCAAACGACTAAGTCTGTAATTCAAAGACATATTTACATACTAGAATACACAATCAACTGTCCTGTAAGAACCAATATATACAACAAAAGACATCAACAGTCCACATACCGTGCACAAGCACAAGTATAATACATACAAGGAAAAGGGAATGTTGATGGCCTCTCACTCGCAAGACATCCAACGCGAACGCGGCTCTCCTACTCGTACTGCGCCAAAGGGAGCTCTTCTCTTGGATCCGACTCAGCGTCAACTGGAGAAAAACAAAAGCGAGGGGTGAGCTACAAGCTCGGTGAGTGGTCAGAAACCAAACACCAACATAATCATTCGATACTAAGGCAATCTCCTATCAAGGAAAGCCATGGGTAGAAACCCAACGGTTAATAAGGTCACACGGCGGTGCGACCATACCCCGCCCTCGCCCTAGCCCCAACAGGGGTGAGTCTAGGGACTTGAAGGACAAAACTTGCTGTTTTACACCCTTGGTCCACCGATAGCTCTTTCCCCGGGTAGCCTCTACCTGACATACTCCAACAATCAGTACGTCCCGAATGCATAGGTAATACCTACGGATGGGAGCCCGGTGTCAGGACAGCGTTTTCAACGCCGGGAAGTTCCTACACGGATCCAACGAAGGGGAGAACGATTCATGCTCGCAATATCGTCCGGTTGCCCACCGTCATGCAATCTCTACCTGGTATGCTCCCATGATCAGTACATCATCCGAATGCATCGGGAGTACCTACAAGTGGGAGCCTTCTGACCAAGCAGTTTCAACGTCGGAGCCACGACATATGACGATATTGGGAGGAACCACTATTTATTCACAGCGCAAACCCTCTGGGAAAATCATCAACACAAGCTGGTGGGTCGAGTATCAACTCGAGCCCACCACACTCACACCAACACCCTCACCTCCGAAGGGTGACCTAGGTTGTTGGGAGTAAATGTACCAATCCCTCACCTTCACCTCCAAAGGGGTGACCCAGGCTCTTGGGAAGAGACTAGATCGTTTCTAAGCCCTTGGTCCACCGGTAGCCCTTTCCCCAGGTAGCTTCTACCTGACATACTCTCACGATCAGTACACTGTCGACCGCAGCGATGGTACCTACAGATGGGAGCCCGGTGCCAGGACAGCGTTTCCGACGCCGGAAAGTTCCTACACGGATCCAACGAAGGGAAAAAACAATCTACGCTCGCGAATACGATCCTCTTGGATCCGTGTCATCGGCCATCAAACACCGATTAAGCGCAATGAATTCTCATGAATTCCCTCCAGGGCGCATAACTCAGATGCGGGGAAGACATTTTATTCTAAGTGTCAAAGCCATGGTATGACCCCATAGGAGGTCATAAACTTTTCTAATCTCATTAGAGAAGGCTCATGGCCCAAAAGGCATATACATAATATGCAATTAATTACCCAACGATGGCCTACTTAAACATGCATACATGGCATCAAACAGGTAAACACACAAATTACAACCTAACATACGTTGGATAACACCAACCTAGAAGGGGAGGGTTAAGCGCGATCCGCGCAACAACAGGTGCATGCCAATAATTCTAAGCAAGCCTGAATCAAGTAGGAACTACATCTACTTACTCAACTCGCGAAAAGAGGGAGGGCGAGAGAGAGGAAATGTCTCATCCTCTCTCGAGCTGGTCATAGTTTTGCCCCAACAGATGGGTGCAACAACTATACCACACCCTCGAGTCCTAAATCAGAGGAATATTACGCATACACCCCGTTATTAACCCAAATTAAACATGCTTGATAAATAGGGGTAGTATTTCGAACAAAATTACCTAAGTCATGCCATATTCTATACAATACATAGGCAAGTATAAGGTAGAATAGGGTTCTACACAATATACGAGCTATACAACCTAGCATGCATGATATCTAGCATATTTAGGGTGCAATTAAAGCCCCATGGAAGCGCGAAGCACAACTATATGCATCGAGCGCTCCCGGAAGGGTTGGAATCAAACCACTCACCGACGTCCGGATTGACGCGCATCCCATCCAACGAGATCAAACATAAGAGGGGGAGGGAAGGGGAGATGTTGGGGCCCTCGAGCACACCACGACCATCTCGACCACCACTACCACTACCACCACCTCTCTTTGGCTTCTCTTCTTCACATGGCTTTCACCTTGGCATATCAACAAACACATGGGGGCTGTAATCAAAAGGGGGAGGGAAAACAATTGAGGGGGAGCAAGAGAGAAGGGGAAGCAACAACAACCATAACAACAACAACAACAACATACCTTTTCCACTCCTGTCATAAGCTTCTTCTCCATCACCTTCACTTCCTCCACCCAAAACACACACAAGAGGAGGGGCTGGACCAGAAATAGAGAGGAGGAGAGACCCAAGTCGTGCACATTTGGGGGGATATTTATAGGCAAGGTCGGGCTGAATGACCTAGTTGTCCTCGGACTAAAAGCTCTGAACATACTTCACTTAAATGGCCATAACTTCCTCAATACAGCTCCGAATTGCACGATTCCAATGCCATTGGAAAACCAAGAAGATTATCTACAACTTTCATGTTTATACCTAGATAAAATAACATCTCCAGCGATTCCGTAATCTAGGCTAAACATCTTATAGGGCTACTGCCTAGATTTCTCATCTTCAGGGTATACTCGGAAAAATACCCATAACTTTTGATACACGAATTCAGTTGATCCAATTCCACTTCTAAGCTATCTCAAAATGAACATCTCGTGATAATATTGGATTTTTACCTCATCATCGTAGATTTTAACAAAATCAAATCCGAATACCAATCCGAAACTGCATAATTCCAAAAACGTTATCGGAATTAAATGAAAATTTTATGAGCAGTACTAAACAATACCAGGACCCATAATATGCAGTTATATCTTCAATCAGAGTCCTCAAACCCCAGTAGGTAGCTAAAAACTAAAATTTTAGCGACTTCGATCGAAATTAGGACTCTAAATGACACAGGCCTAACATTCCCCCCCTTAGAAAATTTAGTCCTCGAAATTTAAGGAAACCCAAATGGAAGACCGAACGCAGATGTGTCACCCATAGAGTTCTTTGGCTCCCAAGTGGTCCGCGCACCAAACTGGTGCTATCATGCACTTTAACCGAAGGAGCTGTCTGGGTGCGGAGCCTCTTCTCACACCGGTCCATGGTCTCGACCAACTGCTCCATGAACGACAAATCTTGTTCGAGGATGAGCGGCTCGAACGGAATGACATAAGCAGGATCATGGACATAATGCCTCAGCTATGAGACAGGGATGATGTCACGGGCATGAGTCAGCTACAGGGGCAAGGCTTCATGACAGCCATCTCCTCTAATCCACTCAAGGACAAAAACCGGTCCGATGGAAAGCCGACTCAGCTCGCCCCGAACGTCGAAATAGAGGATGTCCTTAATTCAGGACACCTCATGATAACATGGTCACCGAACCCCGAAGGTATGCTCCTAGCGACGATGACCAGCGTAGCCCTTCCGACGGTTCTGGGTGGTGCAGAGGCACGCACGAACCATCTCAGCCACCGCAACGTCAATTAAATAATTTGTGGCCACTCCAACTGGCGCACCAAACATCCCAACACAAGGGAGGTATAAAACTATGCCTGTAGAGTGCCTTTTCCATTTCATCTGGGTGCTCGAATGGCAGTCGTCTCATAGGCAGACCCCTACCCAAAGGGTGGTGCCTCATCCAACTGCCCCAAGTCGAGCACGCAGGCACTTAGCATGTCCTCCAAGGTCTAAATCGTCCTCTTGCCTGGCTGTTCGTCAGCAATGAAACACTATACTTAAATGAAGTCTCGCGCCAAAACCTACCAAAGGCTGTGCAAGCACCTCAAAGTAACACACATGTTTCGATCCGAAATAGCGCCGACCGGAGTGCCATGAAGACGAACAATCGCGAAGGCTCTAACCCGCGTCGAAGCGTCCAGAGACTCAGTCAGCTGGATAGGGAGGAAAGTGCAGACTTAGTCAATCGGTCAATGATCACCCAGACGGCGTCGTGACCCGAACGTGACTTTAGAGAGCCCGCAACGAAACCCATGAAAACTCACTCCCACGTCCACTGAGGAATCTCGATGGACGAACACAATCCAACGCTACGATCTACAACTTCGCCTGAGGGCATGCCAACCAACAACCTCAACGAGGGCTACCTTAGAACAGCCCACGGAGGTCCAATAAAACATTCGAGATCCTTGTAGGCATCTGGCGCATTCGTCTACCCCGACGGCAGTACCCAAAATTCGTAGTGCCCGAAACGATCATGAAAGGCCAACTAAAGAATGCCCAACTCCCGGATCTCCAAATAGGGTACCTTGCGCGAAGATCGATCAATAGAAAGACACCGGCTCCCAAAGCTGGTCAAAACAGATCATCAATTCGCGGCAAGGGGTACTTGATCTTCAACCCCAACGGGGAGATCAAAATAATTCCTGGGACGATTAAGTCCAAAATCTGCTCCTCGAGCATGGCTGACGCTCATGATGACCCTTACACGCTGGGTAAGCCGCTCGACCGTACTTAATCCACAAGACACGCAATAGGAGGTCGTCGATTCCCGACAACGCCTAAGCGACGTCATCTACCTGATATGGCAGTTGAGTCCCATCACGAACGCTTAGCGTCGCGTCTCCTCATTTACGACCCATGTGGGGCAAAACATGACAGTACCGCAAACTGTGCTTCACATGCCGCCACCAACAGGTCACCCAATTATAACCATTGGAACTCCAGCATCATGCACTCAATGGGCAAATTCATCACGGGGAGTCCAAGCTCTTGACGTCATCCAGTAGCACTCCGCCGGTGTGGCCTCCACCTGGTAGCCTCCCATGTCCACTATCTCTGCTATATGGGCACACCAACAAGCGTCGTGGATAGTCCCAGGGAGCACCTCATAGGACTTTGACATCTACCGGACAGCTACAATGCATGATGATATATCGAAGCAACTCTAGATATGGCTATGGAACCCAGTCCATAAGCGATTGCCCACTAAGCCGCACAAGGACGCACTCAATCCCGATCGTATGCTTCACCACTCGCTATCGCACCTTCCAAGTGAGGAAAAATCATCATCAATTGATGCGTCAAAGGTATTCCTTGACTGGGAAAAGAACCTTGGGAGGGCCCCATGAGGTCCCGATATAGGATATCCTGACAACCAAACAAGGAACACGGAGTACCCTAGCCCGGGTCTCAACGCTGACCCTGCAAGGCCCCTTATCCTGAGTAGGAAGATTGGAAGAAGACATCACCCCTTAATAAGCAATACACCACATCCTCAACACTTGAAACTGGTGCCGCACATGAACTCCATAGTACACCCCCGATAAACAGAACGGAGGAGAATACGGTATCCAACCGGTACAAGGGGTATCACTGGCACCACTGGTGGATCTGTAGCTAAGGGTATCTACAGGACCGCCTCGCGGGCCGCTCGCAGCTCCTGGATCTCTCGCGCCTGCTCAGCCAACGCTCTAGTCTGAGTCTCCAGAAGATCCGCCATCCGAGCATAAGCACGCGCCCATGCTGGAGGCTCCTGCGCAGGTCCTGGCCCAACAGCCGAGGACTCTCCAGTAGACTCCTCGCCTCCGGTAGGTTCGCAAACCTCCGAAGCCCGAGGGTGACCACATCCACGCACCCGTCTCTGAGGAGGTATATCAGCAAACTAAAGAACCACACTAGGATCAGAATACTCATATAAAAATCCTAATACTCATCTCAAAGAAAACAATTGGCTCTTACAGGACATGGCTCTGATACCAACTTTTGTCACGCCCCAGGGCGGCCGTCCCCGAGACATGGCAAATATATATATGATATCAGCAATCATACACGGGATCAAATAAGGACTCCACAACATCAAAGGCAATAAAGCAATAACCAAGTAACTGACATCAAATATATATACAAATAGCGGAAGCTCAAACGACTAAGTCTGTAATTCAAAGACATATTTACATACTAGAATACACAATCAACTGTCCTGTAAGAACCAATATACACAACAAAAGACATCAACAGTCCACATACCGTGCACAAGCACAAGTATAATACATACAAGGAAAAGGGAATGTTGATGGCCTCTCACTCGCAAGACATCCAACGCGAACGCGGCTCTCCTACTCGTACTGCGCCAAAGGGAGCTCTTCTCTTGGATCCGACTCAGCGTCAACTGGAGAAAAACAAAAGCGAGGGGTGAGCTACAAGCTCGGTGAGTGGTCAGAAACCAAACACCAACATAATCATTCGATACTAAGGCAATCTCCTATCAAGGAAAGCCATGGGTAGAAACCCAACGGTTAACAAGGTCACACGGCGGTGCGACCATACCCCGCCCCCGCCCTAGCCCCAACAGGGGTGAGTCTAGGGACTTGAAGGACAAAACTTGCTGTTTTACACCCTTGGTCCACCGATAGCTCTTTCCCCGGGTAGCCTCTACCTGACATACTCCAACAATCAGTACGTCCCGAATGCATTGGTAATACCTACGGATGGGAGCCCGGTGTCAGGACAGCGTTTTCAACGCCAGGAAGTTCCTACACGGATCCAACGAAGGGGAGAACGATTCATGCTCGCAATATCGTCCGGTTGCCCACCGTCATGCAATCTCTACCTGGTATGCTCCCATGATCAGTACATCATCCGAATGCATCGGGAGTACCTACAAGTGGGAGCCTTCTGACCAAGCAGCTTCAACGTCGGGGCCATGACATATGACGATATTGGGAGGAACCACTACTTATTCACAGCGCAAACCCTCTGGGAAAATCATCAACACAAGCTAGTGGGTCGAGTATCAACTCGAGCCCACCACACTCACACCAACACCCTCACCTCCGAAGGGTGACCTAGGTTGTTGGGAGTAACTGTACCAATCCCTCACCTTCACCTCCAAAGGGGTGACCCAGGCTCTTGGGAAGAGACTAGATCGTTTCTAAGCCCTTGATCCACCGGTAGCCCTTTCCCCGGGTAGCCTCTACCTGCGGCATATGATGGGACCCATACTGGATGAACCGGCAGAGGAGGACAATTATTGTTTTCCCATATCTGCCATCCAGGAGGGGAGGTAACCGCCCTTTGAGACTGGGAGCTGACTTATCTAAGACAGCGTTGTTGAAGAATAAACCTCTATTATTAAGATTATGACTTCGTATCTCTCTTATTGGAGTGTTTATCTGCCTTATAAAGAACTCATTAACTCAGTATTGATGTAGTCTTGTTTAACTCATTAACTCATTTCTTATCGATAGTTGATCATTAACTCAGTGTTGTCTCTCCGAGGGTTGCCCCTTCGGTACTCCCACGATCAGTACACTGTCGACCGCAGCGATGGTACCTACAGATGGGAGCCCGGTGCCAGGACAGCGTTTCCGACGCCGGGAAGTTCCTACATGGATCCAACGAAGAGAAAAAACAATCTACGCTCGCGAATACGATCCTCTTGGATCCGTCGTCATCGGCCATCAAACACCGATTAAGCGCAACGAATTCTCATGAATTCCCTCCAGGGCACATAACTCAGATGCGGGGAAGACATTTTATTCTAAGTGTCAAAGCCATGGTATGACCCCATAGGAGGTCATACACTTGTCTAATCTCATTAGAGAAGGCTCATGGCCCAAAAGGCATATACATAATATGTAATTAATTACCCAACGATGGCCTACTTAAACATGCATACATGGCATCAAACAGGTAAACACACAAATTACAACCTAACATACGTTGGATAACACCAACCTAGAAGGGGAGGGTTAAGCGCGATCCGCGCAACAACAGGTGCATGCCAATAATTCTAAGCAAGCCTGAATCAAGTAGGAACTACATCTACTTACTCAACTCGCGAAAAGAGGGAGGGCGAGAGAGAGAAATGTCTCATCCTCTCTCGAGCTGGTCATAATTTTGCCCCAACAGATGGGCGCAACAACTATACCACACCCTCGAGTCCTAAATCAGAGGAATATTACGCATACACCCCGTTATTAACCCAAATTAAACATGCTTGATAAATAGGGGTAGTATTTCAAACAAAATTACCTAAGTCATGCCATATTCTATACAATACATAGGCAAGTATAAGGTAGAATAGGGTTCTACACAATATACGAGCTATACAACCTAGCATGCATGATATCTAGCATATTTAGGGTGCAATTAAAGCCCCATGGAAGCGCGAAGCACGACTACGTGCATCGAGCACTCCCGGAAGGGTTGGAATCAAACCACTCACCGATATCCGGATTGACGCGCATCCCATCCAACAAGATCAAACATAAGAGGGGGAGGGAAGGGGAGATGTTGGGGCCCTCGAGCACGCCACGACCATCTCGACCACCACTACCACTACCACCACCTCTCTTTGGCTTCTCTTCTTCACATGGCTTTCACCTTGGCATATCAACAAACACATGGGGGCTGTAATCAAAAGGGGGAGGGAAAACAATTGAGGGGGAGCAAGAGAGAAGGGGAAGCAACAACAACCATAACAACAACAACAACATACCTTTTCCACTCCTGTCATAAGCTTCTTCTCCATCACCTTCACTTCCTCCACCCAAAACACATACAAGAGGAGGGGCTGGACCAGAAATAGAGAGGAGGAGAGACCCAAGTCGTGCACATTTGGGGGGATATTTATAGGCAAGGTCGGGCTGAATGACCGAGTTGTCCTCGGACTAAAAGCTCTGAACAACTTCACTTAAATGGCCATAACTTCCTCAATACAGCTCCGAATTGCACGATTCCAATGCCATTGGAAAGCCAAGAAGATTATCTACAACTTTCATGTTTATACCTAGATCAAATAACATCTCCAGCTATTCCGCAATCTAGGCTACACATCTTACAGGGCTACTGCCTAGATTTCTCATCTTCAGGGTATACTCGGAAAAATACCCATAACTTTTGATACATGAATTCAGTTGATCCAATTCCACTTCTAAGCTATCTCAAAACTGAACATCTCATGATAATATCATATTTTTACCTCATCATCTTAGATTTTAACAAAATCAAATCCGAATACCAATCCGAAACTGCATAATTCCAAAAACGTTATCGGAATTAAATGAAAATTTTATGGGCAGTACTAAACAATATCAGGGCCATAATATGCAGTTGTATCTTCAATCGTAGTCCTCAAACCCCAGCAGGTAGCTAAAAACTAAAATTTTAACGATTCTGATCGAAATTAAGACTCTAAATGACACAAGCCTAACAATTAGCCGAAGACTCGGCACCAAGACTCTATTTGTCATTGCTTGTTGGACACACAAATGTGAAAATCAAAACCTTAATAGTCATTACTCATATCCATTGAACTTATTTTTTACTTTATTTGTCATAAATCATGAATGACATCAATGAAAAAGTCAATTTTTTTTAGTTAGACTAGTTTTTTTAATCAAAACAATTAGGTTCAATATTTATATTTGTATAATTATCTAACCTGTTCATTTCTTTCTAATTCAATTTTAATCAAAACAATTAGGTTCGATATTTATATTTGTATAATTATCCAACCTGTTCATTTCTTTCTAATTCAACCGTTAATTTAATGAGCCAGGTGACACCAACGTGCATATATTCTACAAGCTACTTAGGCGGTCGGTCACCTAGGCCCCAATGGGTCACATAGCCGCCTAGGCGGTGTTGATTTTACTTGGCAAAAAATCAAGTGTATTGTTAGCTCGATTTAATTGTCGTTAAGATTTAGTCTTTACCAACAAAAGAAATTTATAACTCTCTTCTCTTTTTGGTAGAAAGTGGGAGTAAGAAGTCGATCCCACAAGGAGACTACGGAAGCAAACAAGCAATTATAAAAGATATCAATTCTTAAAAAAAAAATTTAAAACAAGAATTTTGAAGATTGATCCAAGGAAGCTACTTTAAAAGTTAAAATAAAACTCTAATTTGAATCAAGATACGAAAAAAAAAGAGCCACCAAGGATTAGAAGCCACCCCACAAGTATGATTGATTAGATCTTTCTATTGCACTTATATTTCCCTTACTTCACATGAATCAAGATATTTTACTTGCTCATATGGAGAATATAGATTTAAAGTTCTCTTTTAAAATTTCCTTAGTTGATACACCATTAACTACTAGATCAAGGACGGTTTGAAGATCATTTTTCTTGACAGTTAAGATATTTAACCAATGAAAACAGAATATTTCAAATAAAGTAGTTCACTTCAACTCGATTTGAAAATCGGGTTTATAAAGTATCAATCATGTCCCATCTAAGTAAAACGATGAAAGATTTTAAAATACTCATAATCAAGATAAATCTGAGTTGAAAAAACTATATAATCATTAAGCATAAATCAGAATAATATAAGATGCACAAATAAAAGAACTAATCACTCATACTCATGGGATGAAATCCTCTCCTTGATGGGAGGATTCTTTAGCCTATCATGGTTGGTGATATTCTATAATAACAATAAAAAGATTCCATGAAAATCAAATAAAGAACTTTTTATTGATTAAACATAAACAAAATATAATAGCATCTATGTCTAATACTAAAGTAATGCAAACTGAAACACAAACTGAAAACTTAAAACAGAAAAGAAAGAATAAAAAAATGGAAAACTAAAATTCTGCTCAGCTGGAAATCTGTCCTCTCCTCTCTTTGCAGGCCCCTTTTTATAGAGTCCTAGGGGCTAGATTGGCTGGAGCTTTTAAAGTTGGATAGCTGCCTAGGAATTGAAAAATCCTTACTGTTTTGGTAGAATTGTGTAGCAGTCTTGGTGGGGATTTGGAGGATTGGCTAATGCTGATTTTTAGTGATTTTGATAAAGATTTAAGACTGATTTGACAAATCAGATTTGCTGATTTGTGGCTGTCTGCTGGAGCTGATTTGTGAGGGAGATTCTCTCTTCTTTTGGCAATTGTGATGATCCATTCTTTCCATAATTGCTGTAGACTTTTAGGAATTTGTTTCATCATTAAATATCCACATGTTCTTTTCCTCCAATAGCATGTAGAAATTTATCTTCATATCCTATGAAATTTATATTAATATTAGAATCTCCATGACAAATATAATTATGCACATGAAATGTATAAATGTAATTTATTTGTGCATATTATGATTTGAAAATAAAATTCCCTAATATGTATGTAGAAAATGATATATTGCATAGGGAAATGTCTAAGACAACTCTAAAAGGTATATCAAAATATGTATTTTTGAACATCTAACATGCATCATACTAGAAAAAAAGCATATAGATGCCAAATATCATCGTATTTACGAGTTGATTTCTACAGGACACTTCTTTCCAAGATTCACACCAAGGACAATAGAGCTGACATGTTGACAAAAATAGTTTCAACAAAGAAGTTCAAGCATTGCTTGAACTTATCCAATTGCTCTCTTAATAACCTTATGGCGGAGCATCTCTACCTTCAAAGGGGGTGCATTGTTGGTACCATGGCTCTGAGGACACCCAGAACTTAAAATCTAACCCTAGAGGTGTCACTGCATCAACAAATATAATCTATTTGACAATTGTCAATCAATTGATAATCCCATGTCTGATTGCACAAGTTAAACATAGAAATGGGAAAATACCAGATCAGAATCTTCATATGGCTTCAAGACATTTCCAAGATTAGAAGAAGGGCAATTTATCCATGCATCAATGGAGCTCATGTTCCCCAATATAACAGGCATTCTATCTGTAATTTTTTATATAATATCATTCAGAGATATTAAGAATACATAGATGAAAAACTGAAATGCTGAAAACCGGAAAATACAAATGACATATGTTATATGAAATTGCTTGCAGTAGACATTGTTGAATGATGGACGGAACTAAAACTTTTTTGTAAGGAAAAAAAAGGCAAAACACTAGGTACAACAGCATAAAAACTAGGCTCTTTTGTAATTAAAAGAAAAATATATCTAATAATCAGCATGAAACAGATGTTGATATTTTTTGTTCTGTTTTAATAGTTTTGCCAAAAAAAAAAACATTCCACAAAAAAAACACAAAAAAAAAGATCTGTTCATTTCCATCACTCAGTCTTACAAACAACCATAAAAAATGTTACTTATCATGGACAACAATTCCAATTTATTTTTAAAATTATTTACTTATCAGGTGATCAGTTTGAGAAATTTTAACTTTTTCTAAAACTTCCTCATAATGATATATGGGACCCAGTACCCCACTTTTCTTTGTCTGGTTCATAGTTTTCTGTTATTTAATGAATAAAAACATTGCACATGGATCTATTTCTTGGCTTCAAACCTGAAGTCTTTGATGCTTTTAGAACATTTCACACATCCATGATTAAGCATCAAAAGAAATCACTGAAATTCTTCTAGAGTTAAGTGCAGAATCCATTGTATTACAAGTTTCATATATATACACTGCTGAACAGAACAGTACACCAGAAACAAAGCATCAACATGTTCTAAACACATGACTCCTTATGTTACCCATATACCTTACTACAGCTGTGGATGTCATTGATATGATACATATTTCACCTTTCAAAACCGTTGATACCAATCAACAAAGAGAATCAAAGAGATAAAAATATAAATAAAAAAGGAATGAGTGATCATCCACTGGCAGAGGTAGTGAGAACATAAACATCTACCAAAATGGGGAGCAGAGATTGCTTCATGGAAAGATTAGAGCTTCAGAGTAGAGCTCTAAAGTATTACAACTATTGGAAAGAAAGGAACTTCACAAGATATTGCATAAAACGTGTAGATACCGGCATAATTGGCATATAGATGGTATTATTCTACATAATTGGACTTAATTGTATCTAATGGTGTAACATAACAAACCATGGAGCCATTGCAATGCAGAAGAGCAACCAGTGGTTAGAATGGTGAAGGTATGTAGAATATCTCCTCCAAATACCATATCACTCATAAGTTAACATATGTTTGAAAGGGTAAATCGCAACAAATAATATTGAACTGTACAGTGTAATATTGTTTTCTATTTGATGGTTGTGCTATAAGGTTCTCGTCTATAAAAACAAAGTTGAGTTGCTGTTGCAGTAGTTTGATAAATTTAACATTTTTCTCTTCAACATCACAGCTTCAAAAAATTTTATAGATATGAAGTCCGTTACTAGAAATAAAATCCAACCTTCTGAATTCCTCCAAGAATTATATAGAGCAGCAAACACAAGAGGCCTATGATCTTTGAAATGTATGTAGTATGGCTGCTTCTTTGATCCAACTTTCTTCCACTCATAGAATCTATAATTTAGGTAGTTATGCATTACTAACATGGTATAAGCATGAAATTCAAACATAAATTCTGAAAACAATAAACATTTTATTTGTGCAATACTCATAGAAATGATTGACCCTTCCAACAAACATTACGAAATAACGATATCAAAGCGTAACTTCTGTTCAGTTAAGACAAAGGACATCACGGCTTCTTTCTCACTCTCTTTCTCATTACATACTGAATGATTTCTTTCAAACATGGAACTGGGAGGATGAAGTGTAACTGAGGGTGAGATTTTTCATTGTTATTCTCCAACATGAGTATTATTTAGTATTATAGAAGACCGACTCCATCAATTCCTTGAATCAAATTTATTTATAGTAGTTGACCAAAAATGCAGCTTATTCCCTTGTGGGATGAGGTTACAGATGAGTTTACAGTTATTGAGGTCAAAAAACTAATGACAAAGATGAGAAAGACTTTGAATTTGATCATAGTTTCAGTCTTTCAGAGAATCAAGCGACGTGTGATACTTATCACATGATATATTTTAAATGCATTCCACCTTTCTTGGAGTACACGTGAAGTGATGAAACTGATGCCCTCAAGTCTACTCATCCATTCATTTGTAGCGCTATAAATGCTACAAAAAAATTTTGCACAAAAACATCATTAATAAACAAAATTTGAAGGAATCATCTTTTATTATTTTGTTCTCATTCTCTTTAATTGTTGAAAATCACAGTAGATGAGAGTGATTTTGCAACCAAACTAAGCGCCCCTACCAGAACTGATAATTAAAGAGATTTCATTCACTGGCTGAAAGAATGAATTTTCAGTCAGAGCAGCTCACATCAATGATTCATGATAGAATCTCGTACTGTTCCAAAGCACCATATGAGCAGTAAAAGGTCCCAACGGAGTTGCTATAAACCCTGATTGCTAACATTTGTAACCAAAAAACCTCCATCGATCTGCCAAACATCATTCACAAAAAATGTCAAACATCTGTTGAGCATTGACGGCTCTCCGCTAAATGTCAAATTGGTTCCTCTTAAGAGAGCACACAGACCCTATTGTTAGAAAATTCAGTACTAGTATAACGAACTATGTTTACAAAACAGTATGAATAAATTGCAGAAACACAGCAGATAAATTCAGAGAAGAAGAATAAATGTACTGGGATGTCGAATCTGTTCTGAAGAAGGAGACCGAGGCTAGAGTTGGACTCTATGTCCTTAAGACGTAATTCGCCCCGCACAGGTGCTCACGGAAGGCGGCGAATGTCTCCCAGGATACAACGGTCGACGTCCTTTGGTAGCAGCACTTCAAACCAGAGGACCAGCGAACCAACTCTTGTTTTGCACACTCTCTCTTTTTGTTTGTATGTACTCAATGAACTGGACTCGAATGCACCCTGAAAATCTATTGCAGTGAAAAATGGATACTCCTAAAAATGCAAGGAATGGGTGATATATAAGGGAAAAATTGGTTGAAGAGACTCTTGGATGAGTCTCTTCCTCTGTTCAGTTTTTTCTGAAACAGAGTCTCAAGCACCCATTAATTCAAAGAATCAACGGTCCGATCGTAACCGTCGATCCGACGGCCCACATCGCATCTGCGGATCCATTCGATCGACGGTCCGGATTCAATCCGATCATCCATATCTCATCTGCCGATCGACGGTCCGGATTTCATTTGATCAGAATGATCTCCACCGTCCGATCAGACAAAAGGTCCAAAAAGAAAAGGCTCCAGCTCCTAGCGACGATGCGTACGTGCGAAGTGCCAAGTGCGCCCTAAAACGCCCAATACGCCCTCGCGCGCGCGCGCGCGACGCGCGCCGCGCGTGGTGGTGCTACGCACCACCCCGCTTGGAAAGGTCCACCATAGGGTGTCCACCAAAAGCAATACACTAGAGTACAATGAGCCCACCTTATAAATCCTCAATACTTTTTCTTTTTAACCGATATGGGACTATAGCTTTTTCTTTTCCATCCCCAATCACCAACCACTTTCATCATGTTTTAAGGAGAACTTTGGATTCAATTTTCTCATTCACCCAAGATGGGTTTTGAGAATATAAATATACTACGTTCATCTACTCAACGAGAGGAACGTAATCCAATGAGTTTCCACTAAACATAATTAGTAGAACCCAAACTCATTTTAACCAAACATGGTCAAAACCCAAGGTTTTTCCAACAATCCCCCACATGAATGAAAATTGGTTAAATTATGCACATGATAATGCTGACACCAGAGAGAGTACATTGGAAAGTTACTGCTTCGAGAAAGGTAGCTTTTGGCCTTGAACCTTCCCTAGTAAAAACTATCGGATTTACAGGCTAACCAGTGAACATGATGTCTTGAACTGTTCAGCCATAGTTGTAAAACTAGACAATAGTTTTTACACAGTTCCTTTTCTAACAGAGTTGGTTCTCACGAATGTGTTCATTTTGGCCCTGAACAACTCCTGGTATTCATGAGTGCTTTAGAGAATTCAGCCTTATAATTCTCATAGAAGCGGCCACACTGCACACTCATATAGGTGAGTCCTATGAAGAGTATCCTGCCATACTCCACTTGGATGTCCAAGATATAGGAATCATTAAAAGCAACACTTAACCTGTTTCACGCTGCAGGTTGCACTGTTTCACCATAGGAACGAGTAAGAGATTTTTATCTCCTCAGTGCCTCGACGGAGTCACACATAACTTAGTTGTCCCATTGAACCTAGATCTTGGGATCTCCAGTCAACTAGGTTGGGTTACCATTATGATGACTATTTGGATATAGGCTTCAATCCCATTCCCCTCGATGATCTGTACACTTGCTCTCTAGTCAAACCTTTAGTAAACGGATCCGCAAGGTTATCTTTTGACTTTATATAATCGATCGATATTATACCATTCGAGAGCAACTGTTTCACGGTATTGTGTCTTCGACGTATGTGTCGAGACTTACCGTTATAGATGTTACTCTGTGCCCTTCCAATTGCCGATTGGCTATCACAGTGTATACATATTGCGGGCACAGGTTTTGGCCAAACTGGAATGTCCTCTAAGAAATTCCGAAGCCATTCAGCCTCTTCTCCTGCTTTGTCCAAAGCAATGAATTCAGATTCCATGGTGGATCTGGCAATGCATGTTGCTTTGAGGACTTCCATGACACGGATGCACCTCCAAGTGTAAAAACATATCCACTAGTGGACTTTGAGTCTTTTGTATCAGATATCCAGTTTGCATCGCTATAGCCCTCGAGAACGGCTGGATATCTCGTGAAGTGCAATCCATAAGTCTGGGTGAATCTTAGATATCTAAGAACCCTCACTATCGCCTTCCAGTGATCATGTCCTGGATTACTGGTAAACCTACTTAGTTTATTCACTGAGTAGGCTAAGTCTGGACGTGTGCAGTTTGTCAAATACATTAGACTGCCAATAATTCTAGAATACTCTAGTTGTGATACGCTTTGACCATTATTTTTAGACAAGTGTAGATTTACATCTACAGGTGTCTTTGCTTGACCATCATCATTCTTATTGAATTGTTCCAGTATTTTCTCAACATAATGTGATTGAGACAATACCAGTCCATCAGATGTTCTAGAAATTTTTATTCCTAGAATCACATCGGCCAAGCCCAAGTCCTTCATATCGAACTTGTCAGTCAACATTCTCTTGGTAGTTTTAATGATATCATTATTACTACCAATTATTAGCATATCATCTACATAAAGGCATACAATGACATATCCTTTTTGAGTGTTCTTCGCATAGACACATTTGTCACACTCATTAATCTTGAAATCATTCGATAACATTACATTATCGAATTTTTCATGCCATTGTTTCGGTGCTTGTTTTAATCCATAAAGTGATTTAACAAGTCTGCACACCTTCCTTTCATGTCCAGGAGCAATGAACCCTTCAGGTTGTTCCATGTATATCTCCTCATCCAATTCACCATTCAAAAATGCAGTCTTAACATCCATTTGATGTATTTCCAAATTATGTAGTGCTGCAATAGCAATCAACATTCTAATGGATGTTATTCTGGTCACTGGTGAATATGTATCAAAATAGTCCAAGCCTTCCTTTTGCTTGTACCCCTTGGCAACAAGCCTGGCTTTGTACTTGTCGATTGATCCATCTGCCTTCATCTTCCTTTTGAAGATCCATTTGCACCCTAAAGGCTTATTTCCCGGTGGAAGATCCACCAATTCCCATGTGTGGTTCTGCATGATGGATTCAATCTCACTATTTATAGCCTCTTTCCAAAATGGTGCCTCAGGAGTGGACATCGCTTCCTTAAAGCTTTGAGGCTCATTTTCTAACAAGTATGTTAGAAAATCAGGACCAAATGACTTTACAGTCTTTGTCCTCTTACTGCGTCTAGTGTCATCCATAGACTCATTAGATTCTTGGTCTATGGTCCCTTGATGGCTACTTGATGCAGTGTCATAAGTTCTCTTGTGAGAACTTCCTTCTTGTGCATTTTTACATGGAAATATGTTCTCAAAAAATGAAGCATTCCTAGACTCAATAATTGTATTAACATTAATATCAGGAATGTCAGATTTATGCACAAGAAAACGATATGCACTACTGTTATATGCATAGCCAATGAAAATGGAATCAACGGTCTTTGGTCCAATCCTAACTCTTTTGGGGTTAGGGACTGCCACTTTTGCAAGACACCCCCACACTTTTAAGTATTTGTAGGAAGGTTTTCTGCCTTTCCATAACTCATGTGGTGTCTTGTCCATTTTCTTATGAGGTATTTTGTTGAGGATGTGATTTGCGGATAGCAAAGCCTCCCCCCACAAGTTCTGGGGTAAACCCGAACTTATCAACATGGCATTCATCATTTCTTTTAAGGTACGGTTCTTGCGTTCAGCAACGCCATTTGATTGGGGTGAATAGGGGGCTGTTGTTTGGTGAATAATTCCATGTTCTGCACAAAATTCCCCAAAAGGGGTTTCATATTCACCACCCCTATCACTCCTTAGTACCTTTATCTTCTTGCCAAGTTGATTCTCTACCTCATTTTTATAATGTTTGAACATTAATATGGCTTCATCTTTACTTCTCATTAAGTAAACATAACAGTATCTAGTGCAATCATCAATGAAAGTAATGAAATACTTTTTACCACCTCTAGTTTGCACAAATTTCAGATCACAAACATCACTATGAATTAATTCGAGAGGTTGAGTACTTCTTTCTACAGATTTGAAAGGGGTTTTTGTTAATTTTGATTCCACACAGATTTCACACTTATGATTTGAATCAATAGTAAACTTAGGCAATAATTCCATGTTAATTAATCTACGCAAAGTATTAAAATTAACATGTCCTAGCCTATCATGCCACATATCACTTGACTCAAGCATATAAGCGGAAGCATTCACTTTATTAATAGTAGGAATAACAGTTATTACATCCATCTTGAATAGTCCATCACTAAGGTACCCTTTTCCCACATACACCCCACTTTTAGTTATTACAAACTTGTCGGATTCGAAAACCAATTTGAACCCATTCTTGCTCAACAATGATCCTGAAACTAAGTTCTTTCGGATGTCTGGCACATGTAGTACATTGTTGAGTGTGAGTTCCTTTCCCGAGGTCATCTTGAGAATAACCTTTCCCATGCCTTCAACCTTCGACGAAGATGAGTTCCCCATGAATAGTTGTTCACCATTCTTCACTTCTGCATAAGAAGAGAACATCCTTCTATCCGAACAAATATGGCGAGTAGCACCAGTGTCGACCCACCATTCCTTGGTATTGACCACCAAGTTCACTTCGGAGACCACGGCTGAAAGTTTGATATCAGAAACTTCGGTTGCAAGTTTCTCCTCCTCGGTCACGTGCACTTGTCCGGCCTTCTTCTTCTCGTTCTCTTGTGCCTTGCGGATTCTGCAATCCTTAGAACGGTGACCGATTTTGTTGCACGTGTAGCACTTCCCCTTGAACTTTTTGTTAGGCCCTCCATTCTGATTTGGACCTTTTCCGGGGTGCTTCCTCTTTTTGTTGGTTTTCTGTCCACCATCCTCCACAATGTTGGCTTTGGACTCCATGGAGTGATTTACCGTCCTCTTTTCAGAAGTCCGGTTGTCCTCCTCGATCCTCAATCGAACTATCAAGTCCTCAAGCCCCATCTCTTTGCGCTTGTGCTTCAAATAATTCTTGAAGTCTTTCCAAGTTGGTGGTAATTTTTCAATCAGAGCAGCCACTTGGAAAGATTCACTAAGCACCATACTTTCTGCACTTATTTCATGCAGAATGAGTTGAAGCTCTTGGACTTGACTTATGACAGTCTTTGAATCAACCATTTTGAAGTCAAGAAACCGGCCGACAACGAATTTCTTCGTTCCGGCATCTTCTGTCTTGTACTTCTTTTCCAAAGACTCCCAGAGTTCTTTAGCAGTTTTGATCGGGCTATACACGTTGTACAACGCGTTGTCCAATCCATTGAGGATATAATTCCTGCACAGGAAATCTGCATGTTTCCATGCATCTGCAGCACAGATCAACTCCTTGTCGTTGTCTTTGTCCTGCAGTTTCGGAGCCTCCTCCGTCAGAAACCTGGCCAAGTTCAAGGTGGTGAGATAGAACAACATCTTCTGTTGCCATCTCTTGAAGTCTGTCCCGTTGAACTTCTCCGGTTTCTCTCCATGAGAGACATGAGTTGGAACTGTGACAGGTACAGGCACAGTCACAGGGGATGGGTTGGTCACAGGGGTTGTTGGGTTGGTAGACATCTGTTACAACCAAAGTTATAACACAGAGATTAATCACAGGATATTTAAGCAGAATCGAAACAGACTTCTCTGAAATAGAATTGTGAATATTATACTATCTTGTAAAACCGAAGGAATTACGTCTTAAGAATGTTAGAAAATTCAGTACTAGTATAACGAACTATGTTTACAAAACAGTATGAATAAATTACAGAAACACAGCAGATAAATTCAGAGAAGAAGAATAAATGTACTGGGTTGTCGAATCTGTTCTGAAGAAGGAGACCGAGGCTAGAGTTGGACTCTATGTCCTTAAGACGTAATTCGCCCCGCACAGGTGCTCACGGAAGGCGGCGAATGTCTCCCAGGATACAACGGTCGACGTCCTTTGGTAGCAGCACTTCAAACCAGAGGACCAGCGAACCAACTCTTGTTTTGCACACTCTCTCTTTTTGTTTGTATGTACTCAATGAACTGGACTCGAATGCACCCTGAAAATCTATTGCAGTGAAAAATGGATACTCCTAAAAATGCAAGGAATGGGTGATATATAAGGGAAAAATTGGTTGAAGAGACTCTTGGATGAGTCTCTTCCTCTGTTCAGTTTTTTCTGAAACAGAGTCTCAAGCACCCATTAATTCAAAGAATCAACGGTCCGATCGTAACCGTCGATCCGACGGCCCACATCGCATCTGCGGATCCATTCGATCGACGGTCCGGATTCAATCCGATCATCCATATCTCATCTGCCGATCGACGGTCCGGATTTCATTTGATCAGAATGATCTCCACCGTCCGATCAGACAAAAGGTCCAAAAAGAAAAGGCTCCAGCTCCTAGCGACGATGCGTACGTGCGAAGTGCCAAGTGCGCCCTAAAACGCCCAATACGCCCTCGCGCGCGCGCGCGCGACGCGCGCCGCGCGTGGTGGTGCTACGCACCACCCCGCTTGGAAAGGTCCACCATAGGGTGTCCACCAAAAGCAATACACTAGAGTACAATGAGCCCACCTTATAAATCCTCAATACTTTTTCTTTTTAACCGATATGGGACTATAGCTTTTTCTTTTCCATCCCCAATCACCAACCACTTTCATCATGTTTTAAGGAGAACTTTGGATTCAATTTTCTCATTCACCCAAGATGGGTTTTGAGAATATAAATATACTACGTTCATCTACTCAACGAGAGGAACGTAATCCAATGAGTTTCCACTAAACATAATTAGTAGAACCCAAACTCATTTTAACCAAACATGGTCAAAACCCAAGGTTTTTCCAACAATCCCCCACATGAATGAAAATTGGTTAAATTATGCACATGATAATGCTGACACCAGAGAGAGTACATTGGAAAGTTACTGCTTCGAGAAAGGTAGCTTTTGGCCTTGAACCTTCCCTAGTAAAAACTATCGGATTTACAGGCTAACCAGTGAACATGATGTCTTGAACTGTTCAGCCATAGTTGTAAAACTAGACAATAGTTTTTACACAGTTCCTTTTCTAACAGAGTTGGTTCTCACGAATGTGTTCATTTTGGCCCTGAACAACTCCTGGTATTCATGAGTGCTTTAGAGAATTCAGCCTTATAATTCTCATAGAAGCGGCCACACTGCACACTCATATAGGTGAGTCCTATGAAGAGTATCCTGCCATACTCCACTTGGATGTCCAAGATATAGGAATCATTAAAAGCAACACTTAACCTGTTTCACGCTGCAGGTTGCACTGTTTCACCATAGGAACGAGTAAGAGATTTTTATCTCCTCAGTGCCTCGACGGAGTCACACATAACTTAGTTGTCCCATTGAACCTAGATCTTGGGATCTCCAGTCAACTAGGTTGGGTTACCATTATGATGACTATTTGGATATAGGCTTCAATCCCATTCCCCTCGATGATCTGTACACTTGCTCTCTAGTCAAACCTTTAGTAAACGGATCCGCAAGGTTATCTTTTGACTTTATATAATCGATCGATATTATACCATTCGAGAGCAACTGTTTCACGGTATTGTGTCTTCGACGTATGTGTCGAGACTTACCGTTATAGATGTTACTCTGTGCCCTTCCAATTGCCGATTGGCTATCACAGTGTATACATATTGCGGGCACAGGTTTTGGCCAAACTGGAATGTCCTCTAAGAAATTCCGAAGCCATTCAGCCTCTTCTCCTGCTTTGTCCAAAGCAATGAATTCAGATTCCATGGTGGATCTGGCAATGCATGTTGCTTTGAGGACTTCCATGACACGGATGCACCTCCAAGTGTAAAAACATATCCACTAGTGGACTTTGAGTCTTTTGTATCAGATATCCAGTTTGCATCGCTATAGCCCTCGAGAACGGCTGGATATCTCGTGAAGTGCAATCCATAAGTCTGGGTGAATCTTAGATATCTAAGAACCCTCACTATCGCCTTCCAGTGATCATGTCCTGGATTACTGGTAAACCTACTTAGTTTATTCACTGAGTAGGCTAAGTCTGGACGTGTGCAGTTTGTCAAATACATTAGACTGCCAATAATTCTAGAATACTCTAGTTGTGATACGCTTTGACCATTATTTTTAGACAAGTGTAGATTTACATCTACAGGTGTCTTTGCTTGACCATCATCATTCTTATTGAATTGTTCCAGTATTTTCTCAACATAATGTGATTGAGACAATACCAGTCCATCAGATGTTCTAGAAATTTTTATTCCTAGAATCACATCGGCCAAGCCCAAGTCCTTCATATCGAACTTGTCAGTCAACATTCTCTTGGTAGTTTTAATGATATCATTATTACTACCAATTATTAGCATATCATCTACATAAAGGCATACAATGACATATCCTTTTTGAGTGTTCTTCGCATAGACACATTTGTCACACTCATTAATCTTGAAATCATTCGATAACATTACATTATCGAATTTTTCATGCCATTGTTTCGGTGCTTGTTTTAATCCATAAAGTGATTTAACAAGTCTGCACACCTTCCTTTCATGTCCAGGAGCAATGAACCCTTCAGGTTGTTCCATGTATATCTCCTCATCCAATTCACCATTCAAAAATGCAGTCTTAACATCCATTTGATGTATTTCCAAATTATGTAGTGCTGCAATAGCAATCAACATTCTAATGGATGTTATTCTGGTCACTGGTGAATATGTATCAAAATAGTCCAAGCCTTCCTTTTGCTTGTACCCCTTGGCAACAAGCCTGGCTTTGTACTTGTCGATTGATCCATCTGCCTTCATCTTCCTTTTGAAGATCCATTTGCACCCTAAAGGCTTATTTCCCGGTGGAAGATCCACCAATTCCCATGTGTGGTTCTGCATGATGGATTCAATCTCACTATTTATAGCCTCTTTCCAAAATGGTGCCTCAGGAGTGGACATCGCTTCCTTAAAGCTTTGAGGCTCATTTTCTAACAAGTATGTTAGAAAATCAGGACCAAATGACTTTACAGTCTTTGTCCTCTTACTGCGTCTAGTGTCATCCATAGACTCATTAGATTCTTGGTCTATGGTCCCTTGATGGCTACTTGATGCAGTGTCATAAGTTCTCTTGTGAGAACTTCCTTCTTGTGCATTTTTACATGGAAATATGTTCTCAAAAAATGAAGCATTCCTAGACTCAATAATTGTATTAACATTAATATCAGGAATGTCAGATTTATGCACAAGAAAACGATATGCACTACTGTTATATGCATAGCCAATGAAAATGGAATCAACGGTCTTTGGTCCAATCCTAACTCTTTTGGGGTTAGGGACTGCCACTTTTGCAAGACACCCCCACACTTTTAAGTATTTGTAGGAAGGTTTTCTGCCTTTCCATAACTCATGTGGTGTCTTGTCCATTTTCTTATGAGGTATTTTGTTGAGGATGTGATTTGCGGATAGCAAAGCCTCCCCCCACAAGTTCTGGGGTAAACCCGAACTTATCAACATGGCATTCATCATTTCTTTTAAGGTACGGTTCTTGCGTTCAGCAACGCCATTTGATTGGGGTGAATAGGGGGCTGTTGTTTGGTGAATAATTCCATGTTCTGCACAAAATTCCCCAAAAGGGGTTTCATATTCACCACCCCTATCACTCCTTAGTACCTTTATCTTCTTGCCAAGTTGATTCTCTACCTCATTTTTATAATGTTTGAACATTAATATGGCTTCATCTTTACTTCTCATTAAGTAAACATAACAGTATCTAGTGCAATCATCAATGAAAGTAATGAAATACTTTTTACCACCTCTAGTTTGCACAAATTTCAGATCACAAACATCACTATGAATTAATTCGAGAGGTTGAGTACTTCTTTCTACAGATTTGAAAGGGGTTTTTGTTAATTTTGATTCCACACAGATTTCACACTTATGATTTGAATCAATAGTAAACTTAGGCAATAATTCCATGTTAATTAATCTACGCAAAGTATTAAAATTAACATGTCCTAGCCTATCATGCCACATATCACTTGACTCAAGCATATAAGCGGAAGCATTCACTTTATTAATAGTAGGAATAACAGTTATTACATCCATCTTGAATAGTCCATCACTAAGGTACCCTTTTCCCACATACACCCCACTTTTAGTTATTACAAACTTGTCGGATTCGAAAACCAATTTGAACCCATTCTTGCTCAACAATGATCCTGAAACTAAGTTCTTTCGGATGTCTGGCACATGTAGTACATTGTTGAGTGTGAGTTCCTTTCCCGAGGTCATCTTGAGAATAACCTTTCCCATGCCTTCAACCTTCGACGAAGATGAGTTCCCCATGAATAGTTGTTCACCATTCTTCACTTCTGCATAAGAAGAGAACATCCTTCTATCCGAACAAATATGGCGAGTAGCACCAGTGTCGACCCACCATTCCTTGGTATTGACCACCAAGTTCACTTCGGAGACCACGGCTGAAAGTTTGATATCAGAAACTTCGGTTGCAAGTTTCTCCTCCTCGGTCACGTGCACTTGTCCGGCCTTCTTCTTCTCGTTCTCTTGTGCCTTGCGGATTCTGCAATCCTTAGAACGGTGACCGATTTTGTTGCACGTGTAGCACTTCCCCTTGAACTTTTTGTTAGGCCCTCCATTCTGATTTGGACCTTTTCCGGGGTGCTTCCTCTTTTTGTTGGTTTTCTGTCCACCATCCTCCACAATGTTGGCTTTGGACTCCATGGAGTGATTTACCGTCCTCTTTTCAGAAGTCCGGTTGTCCTCCTCGATCCTCAATCGAACTATCAAGTCCTCAAGCCCCATCTCTTTGCGCTTGTGCTTCAAATAATTCTTGAAGTCTTTCCAAGTTGGTGGTAATTTTTCAATCAGAGCAGCCACTTGGAAAGATTCACTAAGCACCATACTTTCTGCACTTATTTCATGCAGAATGAGTTGAAGCTCTTGGACTTGACTTATGACAGTCTTTGAATCAACCATTTTGAAGTCAAGAAACCGGCCGACAACGAATTTCTTCGTTCCGGCATCTTCTGTCTTGTACTTCTTTTCCAAAGACTCCCAGAGTTCTTTAGCAGTTTTGATCGGGCTATACACGTTGTACAACGCGTTGTCCAATCCATTGAGGATATAATTCCTGCACAGGAAATCTGCATGTTTCCATGCATCTGCAGCACAGATCAACTCCTTGTCGTTGTCTTTGTCCTGCAGTTTCGGAGCCTCCTCCGTCAGAAACCTGGCCAAGTTCAAGGTGGTGAGATAGAACAACATCTTCTGTTGCCATCTCTTGAAGTCTGTCCCGTTGAACTTCTCCGGTTTCTCTCCATGAGAGACATGAGTTGGAACTGTGACAGGTACAGGCACAGTCACAGGGGATGGGTTGGTCACAGGGGTTGTTGGGTTGGTAGACATCTGTTACAACCAAAGTTATAACACAGAGATTAATCACAGGATATTTAAGCAGAATCGAAACAGACTTCTCTGAAATAGAATTGTGAATATTATACTATCTTGTAAAACCGAAGGAATTACGTCTTAAGAATGTTAGAAAATTCAGTACTAGTATAACGAACTATGTTTACAAAACAGTATGAATAAATTACAGAAACACAGCAGATAAATTCAGAGAAGAAGAATAAATGTACTGGGTTGTCGAATCTGTTCTGAAGAAGGAGACCGAGGCTAGAGTTGGACTCTATGTCCTTAAGACGTAATTCGCCCCGCACAGGTGCTCACGGAAGGCGGCGAATGTCTCCCAGGATACAACGGTCGACGTCCTTTGGTAGCAGCACTTCAAACCAGAGGACCAGCGAACCAACTCTTGTTTTGCACACTCTCTCTTTTTGTTTGTATGTACTCAATGAACTGGACTCGAATGCACCCTGAAAATCTATTGCAGTGAAAAATGGATACTCCTAAAAATGCAAGGAATGGGTGATATATAAGGGAAAAATTGGTTGAAGAGACTCTTGGATGAGTCTCTTCCTCTGTTCAGTTTTTTCTGAAACAGAGTCTCAAGCACCCATTAATTCAAAGAATCAACGGTCCGATCGTAACCGTCGATCCGACGGCCCACATCGCATCTGCGGATCCATTCGATCGACGGTCCGGATTCAATCCGATCATCCATATCTCATCTGCCGATCGACGGTCCGGATTTCATTTGATCAGAATGATCTCCACCGTCCGATCAGACAAAAGGTCCAAAAAGAAAAGGCTCCAGCTCCTAGCGACGATGCGTACGTGCGAAGTGCCAAGTGCGCCCTAAAACGCCCAATACGCCCTCGCGCGCGCGCGCGCGACGCGCGCCGCGCGTGGTGGTGCTACGCACCACCCCGCTTGGAAAGGTCCACCATAGGGTGTCCACCAAAAGCAATACACTAGAGTACAATGAGCCCACCTTATAAATCCTCAATACTTTTTCTTTTTAACCGATATGGGACTATAGCTTTTTCTTTTCCATCCCCAATCACCAACCACTTTCATCATGTTTTAAGGAGAACTTTGGATTCAATTTTCTCATTCACCCAAGATGGGTTTTGAGAATATAAATATACTACGTTCATCTATTCAACGAGAGGAACGTAATCCAATGAGTTTCCACTAAACATAATTAGTAGAACCCAAACTCATTTTAACCAAACATGGTCAAAACCCAAGGTTTTTCCAACAATCCCCCACATGAATGAAAATTGGTTAAATTATGCACATGATAATGCTGACACCAGAGAGAGTACATTGGAAAGTTACTGCTTCGAGAAAGGTAGCTTTTGGCCTTGAACCTTCCCTAGTAAAAAACTATCGGATTTACAGGCTAACCAGTGAACATGATGTCTTGAACTGTTCAGCCATAGTTGTAAAACTAGACAATAGTTTTTACACAGTTCCTTTTCTAACAGAGTTGGTTCTCACGAATGTGTTCATTTTGGCCCTGAACAACTCCTGGTATTCATGAGTGCTTTAGAGAATTCAGCCTTATAATTCTCATAGAAGCGGCCACACTGCACACTCATATAGGTGAGTCCTATGAAGAGTATCCTGCCATACTCCACTTGGATGTCCAAGATATAGGAATAATTAAAAGCAACACTTAACCTGTTTCACGCTGCAGGTTGCACTGTTTCACCATAGGAACGAGTAAGAGATTTTTATCTCCTCAGTGCCTCGACGGAGTCACACATAACTTAGTTGTCCCATTGAACCTAGATCTTGGGATCTCCAGTCAACTAGGTTGGGTTACCATTATGATGACTATTTGGATATAGGCTTCAATCCCATTCCCCTCGATGATCTGTACACTTGCTCTCTAGTCAAACCTTTAGTAAACGGATCCGCAAGGTTATCTTTTGACTTTATATAATCGATCGATATTATACCATTCGAGAGCAACTGTTTCACGGTATTGTGTCTTCGACGTATGTGTCGAGACTTACCGTTATAGATGTTACTCTGTGCCCTTCCAATTGCCGATTGGCTATCACAGTGTATACATATTGCGGGCACAGGTTTTGGCCAAACTGGAATGTCCTCTAAGAAATTCCGAAGCCATTCAGCCTCTTCTCCTGCTTTGTCCAAAGCAATGAATTCAGATTCCATGGTGGATCTGGCAATGCATGTTTGCTTTGAGGACTTCCATGACACGGATGCACCTCCAAGTGTAAAAACATATCCACTAGTGGACTTTGAGTCTTTTGTATCAGATATCCAGTTTGCATCGCTATAGCCCTCGAGAACGGCTGGATATCTCGTGAAGTGCAATCCATAAGTCTGGGTGAATCTTAGATATCTAAGAACCCTCACTATCGCCTTCCAGTGATCATGTCCTGGATTACTGGTAAACCTACTTAGTTTATTCACTGAGTAGGCTAAGTCTGGACGTGTGCAGTTTGTCAAATACATTAGACTGCCAATAATTCTAGAATACTCTAGTTGTGATACGCTTTGACCATTATTTTTAGACAAGTGTAGATTTACATCTACAGGTGTCTTTGCTTGACCATCATCATTCTTATTGAATTGTTCCAGTATTTTCTCAACATAATGTGATTGAGACAATACCAGTCCATCAGATATTCTAGAAATTTTTATTCCTAGAATCACATCGGCCAAGCCCAAGTCCTTCATATCGAACTTGTCAGTCAACATTCTCTTGGTAGTTTTAATGATATCATTATTACTACCAATTATTAGCATATCATCTACATAAAGGCATACAATGACATATCCTTTTTGAGTGTTCTTCGCATAGACACATTTGTCACACTCATTAATCTTGAAATCATTCGATAACATTACATTATCGAATTTTTCATGCTATTGTTTCGGTGCTTGTTTTAATCCATAAAGTGATTTAACAAGTCTGCACACCTTCCTTTCATGTCCAAGTGCGCCCTAAAACGCCCAATACGCCCTCGCGCGCGCGCGCGCGACGCGCGCCGCGCGTGGTGGTGCTACGCACCACCCCGCTTGGAAAGGTCCACCATAGGGTGTCCACCAAAAGCAATACACTAGAGTACAATGAGCCCACCTTATAAATCCTCAATACTTTTTCTTTTTAACCGATATGGGACTATAGCTTTTTCTTTTCCATCCCCAATCACCAACCACTTTCATCATGTTTTAAGGAGAACTTTGGATTCAATTTTCTCATTCACCCAAGATGGGTTTTGAGAATATAAATATACTACGTTCATCTATTCAACGAGAGGAACGTAATCCAATGAGTTTCCACTAAACATAATTAGTAGAACCCAAACTCATTTTAACCAAACATGGTCAAAACCCAAGGTTTTTCCAACACCTATCACTACCTAACAATAGTTCAGGCAGATCAGATGCAAGTCCAAGAGTAAAAATGTAAAATGGGTCACACGTGGATCAGGCAAGAACGGTTCGAGCATTATTCATCGATACAGGTGGCCAACCCAGCTGCAAACCTAGAAATAGACATAGACATGTTATTGTTGATCCAATAAAGTTACTTTTGGCTATATAGGCACATTGCAAAGAAGATTCTTTGTTGGCACATGACATTCTACATGATCCAATTATTTACCAATGCAGCAAGAAGAATCTCTTCTTCTCTCTCTTTAAGGTGACCAAAGCCATTCTAGACAAGATTGCTCCATCAGTAGGAGATTCTTGTGGAACAGATCGAAACCGAATTCCAAGAGAAACCACTTGGTGGATTGGGATTTCATTTGTGGGAGGAAGCGACAAGGTGACATGGGCATCATGAATCTTAGAGAAATGAACTCGGCACTGCTACGTAAGTGGCTCTCGAGATAGTTGGCCGATCATAGCATTCTTTGGTGCAAAGTCATCAAGACGAGATATTCTCCAGTCCTCCTTCAGGTTCATTGTTGCCGATTGTTTCCCATAATACATCTAGGATTTGAAGAAATTGGACATTTGGCAGATGATTTCTCCAAGACGATAGCATGGAATATCGAGAATGGAGTTTGGATTTGGTTTTGATCTTCTTTTTGGTGAGATTCGAGGCCATAGAGAGTGTCCCCCAAAACTTTTGTGGTGGTAGCAAATAGAGTCGGGCCTGGTCCAGGAGTACGAGTGTGTTGATGGTGGAGGGAAGCACTGGAGGTGGCTATGAGGAGAAGCCTCCAAGAGGAGATCGAGGAGTATGTTGGACTTGCTGTAGAAATCCTGTATCGTGGAGGGCTCCAAGACTCGATTAGGTGGGTGCCTCATCCTTCAGAGAGCTTCACTATCAGAAGGGGCTATGATTCATGGAGAAGAGGTGGGCCTTACAATGCCTCCTTGGCCTCTAAAAGCAGGGCGATTGGGGAATCAAGGCCCTCTTCAAATTCCAAGATTTCATGCAGCTTCTACTCCAGGAGGGGCTTCTCACTAAAGCGTTTAGAGCTCAGTGGGCCCTAGAGGAGCCCATGGATTGTGGTATTTGTGATGCTCAGATGGAGTTTACTGCACATCTATTTGCTTGTCTCCAGTGACAAAGCTTATTTGGAAAGCCCTTGGCAAGCGTTCGGGCTTCTATCAAAATTCAATTCCTTCAAGTAACTATGGGAGGTCGGGAATGGACTTGAGAAGAAAGGGAATTGAAGCAAGAAGGCAAATGTCTCTCATATTCTAATCCCGGTGGAGGCTTGGGCGATTTGGTTCATGAGAAACTACTTTGACTTCCACGGCAACACCTTTCGTCTAGATAAGGCTAGGGACTTGGTGGAAAGATTAATATCAAATGGGGTTATTGTGTGGGGGCAACTTCCATTTATTCTAAGAGGAATAGACTTGTGATTGAGGAGTAGGCTGTGAGTTTCTTTGATTTCAGAGGGCGTAGCATTGACAACTTGTCTTCCTCATACGCTCATTAGCTCATTTGATTTTCCTTTTTGCCTTGGGCTATGTACTACTTGAAAGTGTTTTAAATGTGGTTGCACATGCCTCCACGTGCGGCTGTACATACCCTTCCCCTAATGCACTTGATTAGGCATGTGCTGAACATATGCACTCAAACTGGGGCGAATGCAGGTGTGGCACATGTGAGATGCATTTTTTAACTATTCTATTTCAGGCCATTCAAACGGAGCATGTCCTTTTGAACAGACTCAAGATGAAGAATTTTAACTAGAGTTTTTAAGATCCCGTTCAAATGCCATTGGCGTCATTCCAATGCCACTCGAAAGACACTTGTTCCAAGAGAACCCATTTTTGGGCGTTTGAACTACTATTCAAACTCCAATCGGATGGAGTTCAAATGATAGTTCAGAAAAATAACGACCATTTGAATAAGCTTATAGGTTCGTTACAATGGTCTACATGTGGCTGCATGTACTTTTGGACACCGCACATGAAGACCACATGTTACATTGAAACATTTACTACTTGAATTTGAACTAGTAAACGGCAAATCTTTTTCTTCAAAAAAAAATATTGTATTCACCCCTAGGCACCTGTATATCCAAGTACTTTTTAAGTTTTTATATGTAAGATTTTTTAATTTTGAAACTGACAAAGGCCAATCATCAAGGATAAGATATAGGCTTGATATAAAAACCTCTCTTCACAATCACAATGCCTTCATTATATAGTGCTTTGGTCACCCCAAACACATTTGAAACATGCTTAAAAGGTTACAACCATCCATACCTCCATACATGGAGAATAATACTTCATGAAAAATATTGGACTTCATAATTGTGAAGGCAGTATGAGGTGAAAAAATCAAAATTGTGGATTAATGCTTTCAACATGAAAACTCCACATCCACCATCCTATCAAACACCAGTAAGGATGGAGCTAAGGGGGTGTCAATAGTGTCACTACCACCCCCAAAAAAACCAAAAACAAACCCGAAATTTATATAATTTTCCCCTCATGTGCATGGGTTTTCCAAGTATAACCTCCTTAATTTCATGCAAGTTCTACACTGGCATTGATTACAGTCACATCCAAGGGAAATTCTGACTCCAACCCCGAAAACCAGGCGGTTATGAGATTATTCCACTGTCGTGGAGTGGTGATTGAATGTCATTTTGAGCATTATCCGACAAAGAAAATCCCTTTGGTGTGACTAAACAATGTGGCTGGTTCCCAAATAGGAGATTCAATAATACAATTATTGATCCCAACTGGATCTTCCAATGTGATTACGAGGTACTTGCAAGATACTACTTATAGATTGTAGCCATCGTCCCCAACCCACAGTGTGAAAGCAGTTAATGAGGTAGTTACTATTGACAACTAGAATATTCTAATTGTCGGCCACTGAAAGTATGTAAAATGTAATCCTCTACTCTAACAAATCCCCAATTCACATTTTAAAAAATCTTATCCTTTTTCATCAACCTTCAGTATAGAAACTCATAAATAGAACCCATTGATGGATGGGAAAAGCAACAGTTCATTTCATTAAGTTGTTAAGTGAAGCCTTCTAGCTTCCTCAGCTTGTAATTCAGATTTTGCTGAAATAGTGAGATTCCTATTCACCTTTTTGAATGTCTGAAGCCAAGTATATGGCTTACATCAGAGGATGAATAGGCCACACAGAATTTTCGGCTGGATTTCACGAATTATCAGTAGATGGGGGTAGAGGAAGGTTCCATGCCAAAAACACTCACACCCAAATTAGATTTGATGGAGGAAAAAGAGAGAATGTCTATACCTTCTTTAAATTTGGTGGTCGCATTAATACCTTTTGTGATGGGGCATTTCTCCAAGTAGTTCAGGCAGCTAATTATGCATACGTAATATCCATAACACTCGGGGGGACTTTCTGTAATCCATGGGCCTAGTCCATTCAGGATGACATTATGGGCCTGGTCCACTGGCCCATTCGTCTAAACAAATGGCTATAAATGATAGGCCATCTCAAACAATCAATTGGTTTCAGCTACTGGATGGGCACGTGTGGTCAAGGTGGCATCCGTTCTTCATGTCCTTTGAATTGTAGGAACATATTTGGATTATAGGGAAACATGGAACGCTAGGGTGGCTTAAAAGAAAGGTCACCATGACTAATTTATTTAAGATTTTGATAAAGAAATAAACAAAGCAGAGAGCCACACAATCACATAGGAAGGCATGACTTTTTAAGTGAAAACACAACTGGGAAAATTACAGGACACTTGGCCTAGAAAACAGCACTAACTCAAAGGAATCGAGACTTAGAAATCAATACACTGACCTCTACGGATACCTGACTTCTCTACCAAACTCCTTCAGGTCCTCTTCGTCCTTGTATATGCTCTATCCTCTGTTCCCTCCTAAATATTTTCTGCATCTTTCTCCCCACAACAAGTGTGATTGTAGTCCCTGTGAAATCACATGGTCCGGCTTTGTTCCGCTCCTCAAATCAAGGCCCACCACCAGATAAAAGTTGAAGGATTGGTGGATGGTGATATAAGATTTAGCCTAAATGAATGTAGATTTAAACCTTCATTTAATGAATGGATAATTTCAAAAATCCCCAGTGAAAAACCCTCTCCTTTTCTACTCCCTGATTACTCACTAAATTTTCTTGCAAAACACTTTGACCTTCGACAGCGAAAATTTAATTTCCAATAAAGTAATGAAAACGCTTATAATTAACTTCTCTGTTTTCTCTCTCAATACTGGTTTTCCTAAAGCTCAGATTGATAGAAATTTTGGAAATAATGAAGTGTTTAAATACGAAAACAAAACAAAACATTTGAAATTTTTTGAACCTGGAACTTGTCATTCAAATAGAGGAAAGGACATTCGAAAGTCCAAGTCTGATAGGTGGGTGCTAGACCTAGTCCGTGTTGGCATGCTTATTCCAAGCGTTCGGCTCGTGCGGGGCGTTCGGAAGGTGCAGGACGTTGACGTGCAAGGCTGGCAGTCAAATCTCCTTGAGATTTGACATGCTGAATAAGAGAATATTCAAATTCCTTCTTGTTTCCTTCTTGTTCTTCTTTCTCCTTCTCCTCTGAATCTCTTTAACCGCTTCTTCTTATTATTATTTAGATCGCAGCTGTTTGATAGGTCTCTTCCTATCAATTGGTATCAGAGCCAATATGTCTACCAACAACCGCTCCACCTCCGATGAAGATCGATTATCGAAACTTGAAGTTGATGTGCATGTCTTACATATGACTCTACGCAAGCACACCGATCAGCTTGAAACAATCTCTAACCATTCGACACGATTGCTATAAACATGTCCGCCCTCATGAAGGAGAGAACGCTGGAGTCACCGAGTAGCTTGGACCGTGACAACCGACCAAACCGTTTTCAGTCACCGGAAAACGGGAGCATGCAATTTCGTTATGCTCGGATTGATTTTCTCCGTTTATCGGGGGAGGATCCGACGGGATGGATCTACAAGGCAGAACAATTCTTCACTTATCAGAGGACCCCTGCAGATCAAAAGGTTCTCTTAGCGTCATTCCACCTACAGGATGAAGCCCTGCAATGGTTCCAGTGGTATTCATCATACCATCCACGCGCGACCTGGCAGGAGTTTACCAAAGAATTATGTGTTCGATTTGGGCCCTCTGAATATGAAAACTTTGATGAAGCATTGGCCAAGCTCCAACAAACCGGAACCGTCCATGAGTACCAAACCCAATTTGAGCGCTTAGCATCTCGGGTTCGAAACTGGCCGGAAGAGGCGCTCCTCGGCAGTTTCATTGGTGGGTTAAGGGAAGACATCCGGATAGAGGTGAAACTATTTCGACCGACGACAATGGCACACGCTGTTGGTCTTGCGCGACTGCACGAGGACAAGATCTTGCGTGTCCGAAGGTCCAACCCACGGATGGGGCTCCTACCTACACCTCAACAACAACCAGCACTACAGTCCCCCGTGAAAACCGCGACAAGTCATGCACCACCGGTTTCCACAACACCAACCCGATTTTTCCAAACACCAGGTTCTCCACGACGGCAAGCAGGGGAGGGGTTCAAAAAGTTGACATGGGAACAGATGCAAGCGCGACGCGAGAAGAACCTCTGTTATAATTGCGACGAACGATTCGTGCCGGGCCATGTTTGCAAGACTCAACAGTTATTCTTATTGGATGGTTCCATAGAGACGATCGAAGAAACTAATGTTGAGGAGGAGAATTGGAATCGAGAGCCCCAGGAGACAGATGGCACATTACTAAGACCCGAATTGCCCAAAATCTCGATACATGCATTGCTAGATTGCATGTCCCCACAAACAATGCACGTGTCAGGAGTCGTGGAAGGTCGACGGGTCTCCATTCTAATTGATAGCGGTAGTACGCATAACTTCATCAATGATCGGTTAATCAAGAAGCTCAGTTACGTTGCGTCACCCGCAACACCATTCTTAGTCATGGTGGCCGACGGTAACAAGCTAGCGTGCAAGGGGATATGTAGAGAGGTGGGAATTCAAATACAAGGATATCGTTTCTCTACTGACATATATCCTTTGAAACTCCAAAGCTCAGACATTATACTAGGCATCCAATGGCTAAGGAGATTGGGTCCTGTGATTTGTGACTGGGAGAAGCTCACCATGGAATTCACGATGAATGGGGATCACTACCGGGTTGTGGGAGATACTAGCGAGCCGGTGCTACCAGGAACAGTGCAATCCTATTCTTCTCCTGCCCTGCTGGTCAAGAAAAAATATGTACTCTGGCGATTTTGTGTCGATTATCGCGTCCTTAATAAGATTACCATAAAGGAGCGATACCCAATTCAAATGATCTACAAGATGTTGAATGAACGACATGCAATAGAGTACTACACTAAACTGAATCTGAAATCTGGTTATCAACAGATACGGGTTGCGGCTGAAGATGTGAACATGATCGCTTTTCATACTCATGATGGACATTATGAGTTTGTGGTGATGCTGTTTGGCCTTACCAATGCTTTAGCCATATTCCAAGCCTTGATGAACGACACAGTCAGGCTCGTGGCGAACCATAAGAAGTGTACCTTCGGCCAAATAACGAACAACTTTTCAGGGCTATCGTTGGAGAATGCTATTTGGGAACCTTACGAGAGATTGAAGCTTCAATTTTTTCATCTAAACCTTGAGGACAAGGTTTGTTTGGAAGGGGAAGGGAGTGATAGGTGGGTGCTAGACCTAGCCTGGGTTGGCATGCTTATTCCAAGCGTTCGGCTCGTGCGGGGCGTTCGGAAGGTGCAGGGCGTTGACGTGCAAGGCTGGCAGTCAAATCTCCTTGAGATTTGACATGCTGAATCAGAGAATATTCCAAATTCCTTCTTGTTTCCTTCTTGTTCTTCTTTCTCCTTCTCCTCTGAATCTCTTTAACCGCTTCTTCTTATTATTATTTAGATCGCAGCTGTTTGATAGGTCTCTTCCTATCAAAGTCAAACACTATAAAACGTAAATTAGTCGTTAGAATATATCATTCATGCCATCTGAACACCCTTTCCCACGCCCCATTTAAAAAGTTTGTTTTGATGTTTTGAAAGCCTGTTCAAAATTTTGGGTCTCACTAAGCCATTGCTGTTCAAATGCCAAAGTAGATCGAATCATTCAAATGCCAAGCATTCAGTAAGAACTTTTTGAAGAAGGTTGAAACAAAGAATGCACATATGAAATATTCAACTTTTTTGGACTATGCCCTTTTTTGCCAAAAGAGTTATTCAGAAACTTAGTCAAAAATAGTTTTTCAAAAACATGTTTTTGAAATAAACATGTGAATTATTAAACAAGCATGTAGGGCTCCTATTTGAACTAATGCATAGTTGGTCTTGACTTATACCTTATGATGAAGATCATCTAAATATCAAATTCAAATTATCTTCATTCTTCGATTGTTCGTCAATTTGACTCAAAAGATATTTACAGCTCAAATTTAGCCCTTGTACATTTTGATTTACAACTTTTTTTAGAGAATAGATAGGAGTATCTTATTAATAGAAACCCCCAAAAAGAAGGAGACAAGGGATCTCCTTATACAAATGAAAAAGGAGAATAAAAAAATGAAAGATAAAAAAACCGAGAACTAACTCTTTGCATGGCTAACCACCCAAATTGCATCATCCGGATCACTATAAGCTAATAAGAGATGAAATTAATAAAACAACCAAAAAGGGGCAAAACCGAAACAACCTCCCATAATCAAAGAAGGCGACGACTCCTCTAATATGATACTGACTCAATCTTTAAGCGTAGAAGAAATTGTCGCCCATGTGTTCTCCCAATATAGCCTTTGTATTGAAATACTCCTTCGTTGCGTGCGAGCCATATATCCCAAGAAGCCGTGTGAGGACCAATCATTGGAGCTTTGCTAAATTGCTTCTATCCCTCCGCTTTCTTCAATTATGAAACCACCGCGACATTCTTTCAAGATCAACGAAAGTGCAAGGAGAACTGAGAGTCATTCCCAACTTTTCCCAAATTTTTATGCTACAAGAACTACAAATAATAGCCCACACATTTAATTTACAACTAATTTTGTACACGACTTTTTTTTTAAAAAAAGAAGAATAATCATTCAGTAGTTGAAAACTCAAGTAGTATATAATCCAGAGGGGAAATTAAAGAAGAAAACAATGGAGAAAGAGAAACATAATATTATGCTACCCCCCACCCCCAATCCAAAAGGCATACTCAAAGGGGTTACTCCTTACAAGTCTACCCCTTTCAAAGAGAACTGAAACACCTACACAAAATTGACCCCAATTGAAGATCAATTCTCCATGGAATCCCAAACTTTTTCAAAGCAAAATGTGTTGAAAAAATGACTGAGACTTCAAGAGAACTTCGAGTCGCGTTACAGAGTCGCTCTCCTTAAGACAATATTTGCCCCCAAACAGTGTACAAAGGGTTGCTGCAAATTCGTCTCTAGGATAACTCGAAGTGTTATTCCACCAGCGTTTGCACCAACGATGATGGATCGAATACTGAAGAAGAACCCAAGTAAATCAAGACCTCTGTATTAGGTTCTGCAGAAACCCAACACAAGAAACTTTAAAGAAAAAGAGGAAGCTTGTTTGATGAATTCGAAGTGATTTGAATGGTTGAATTTCATGTCTATTAATAGACACAGGAGCACCCTTTCAATGCATCCCATGAGGCTTAACCACCTCCAATCTGGACCGTTAGATCTTCAGTTACAAGATCGACGGTCCAGATCGATCACCATCCGATGCACCCTTTCCGATTGCACCCCTTCGATCAATGTAACCGATTCTTGATCGATCCAACGGTGTACGTTGCATCGGACGGGTCCACCATTTGGACGGTCCAGATCGCATCTGATGGAACGATCTCCACCGTTTGATTAGCCAAAAAGAAAAGGCTCCAGCTCCTAGCGACGATGTGCACGTGCGAAGTGCTAAGTGCGCCAACAAAGCGCCACATTGCGCCTATCGCACACGCACACGCACACGCGTGTGCGTGTGCGGACGGTGCTAAAGCACCGTGTGCATAACACCTTACCATTCCTAAAGTAAACATTACTTTATACACACCTCACTTTATATAGTGCCAAACTTTTTCCTCTTTAACCGATGTGGGACTAAAACCCAACTTAAAGTTACAAACAAAAACCCAAGTTACAAGACACATGAAATACATTTTGAAAAACCTCTAACAATCCCCCACCATTTTCAAATTTACATGACACTAATTCTTGATTTACTTGATAGTCTTATGCTTCAGTGAGGGGTGTCTCGCGACTTGAACCGATCACCTAGCGATGCACATCAAAGTCAATAAGGATTGCTTGGTAGACTTGTCTTTGAACCAACGATCCTGTATAACCAACCGGACATGCATTACTCATAAAACAATATATCTTCAATATTCAGAAAAACCGACACATGGATTGGCCTTGTGTCCATATCCTGTTTCATGAATGTTTTAGAATTCAAGCCCATTGAATTCATAGGAAGCGGCACCACCTCCACACTCATATAGGTAGGTTATCAAGAGTACCCCTGTAACTTTAGTACTCTAATAAAAATGAAACCTATTAAGAGTTAAACTCATCCTCCTTCCTTGTCATTACAGGTTCCAAGCACTTTACCCAGGGATGACATAAATTAAGTGCTTGCAATCACAACATATGATGTACTTTGCTCATTGAACTCAAGAACTTGATGTTTCAAGTTTTGAGTTGAGTTTCCATCAAGAGTGATTCTATATGGGCTTAAGTCCCATCCCCTTTGATGTTTTCCACACCAAATCCCTTGCAAGTCCTTTTGTTAAAGGATCAGCCAAGTTTTGACTTGACCGCACATAATCAATGGTGATAACACCATCAGTAATCAGTTGCCTGACATAACTGTGTCTAAGTCCTATATGTCTGGACTTACCATTATAAATCTGGCTATAAGCCCGTGATAGTGTTGCTTGACTATCACAATGCAAAGAGATGGGTGGCATGGGTTTTGGCCACACATTAATTTCCAGAAGTAGGTTTCTCAACCATTCTGCCTCTTTGCTAGATGATGCTAGAGCCACAAACTCAGCAGCCATTGTTGAGTCTGTAATACATGTCTGTTTCTTGGATCCCCAGGAGATAGCTCCTCCTCCAAGTGTAAAGATCCAACCACTCGTTGATGAGTGATCCTCACGGTCAGTTATCCAACTGGCGTCTGTATACCCTTCTATAACCGAAGGATATCCACTATAGATTATTCCATAATCCATAGTTTTCTTCAAGTATTTTAATACTCGATCAATAGCATGCCAATGCACACTACCCGGGTTACTAGTATATCTACTAAGTTTCCCCACTGCAAAAGCAATATCAGGTCTAGTACAAGTCATTGCATACATTAAACTCCCAATCACTCTAGAATATAATAATTGATCAACAGCCCTACCAGTGTTAGGATACAATTTCACTTGTGGATCAAAAGGTGTAGACATGGGTTGACAATCGAATCTATTGAATTTCTTCAAAATTTTCTCAATGTAATGAGACTGGGTAAGGATTAATTGGTTGTTATCCCTCTTAATCCTAATACCCAAAATAACATCAGCAATGCCCATATCTTTCATATCAAAATTAGATGACAAGAAATTCTTTGTAATTTCAATTATATCTAGGTTAGTACCAAAGATAAGCATGTCATCTACATATAGGCATATGATCACACCTTTACCACCAGAAAATTTGCTATAAACACATTTATCAGATTCATGTATCCTAAAACCATTTGATATCATAATCCTATCAAATTTTTCATGCCACTGTTTAGGAGCTTGTTTAAGACCATAGAGTGATTTAATGAGTTTACATACCTTATTTTCTTGACCTTGTACAACGAACCCTTCCGGTTGCTTCATGTAGATTTCTTCATCCAACTCTCCATTTAGGAAAGCAGTTCTAACATCCATTTGATGTATTTCGAACTTATAGATGGAAGCAAGGGCAATTAATACTCTAATTGTGGAGATCCTTGCAACCGGTGCATATGTATCAAAATAATCGATACCCTCCTTTTGAGTAAACCCTTTGGCCACTAACCTGGCCTTAAATTTTTCAATTGTTCCATCGACCTTCATTTTCTTTTTGAAAATCCATTTACAACCAATCGGTTTGGATCCAGGAGGCAAGTCAACAAGAATCCAGGTTTTATTCCCATAATTGAATCCATCTCATCATTAATTGCCTCTTTCCAAAAGGCAACATCTTGTGACTTCATAGCCTCCTCAAAGGTCAATGGATCAGATTCCATATTTAATGAAATCATTGTTTGTTTACAATGAGATTCCCTTGTTCCTTCCACTAGGTAAACAATGAAGTCAGGACCAAAAGATTTCTCAATCCTAGTCCTTTTACTTCTCCTTGGTTCAATGGGTTCACTAGGTTCATTTTCTTTATTGGAAACCAAAGACTTTGGTTCCTCATCCCGATTTGATCTCGGAATAGTATTGAACCTATTTTCATAGAATACTGCATCACGAGACTCTATGATGGTATTTACTTCCACTGAACTATTTTGTTCAATTACCATGAACCTGTATGCCTTACTGTGTAGGGCATAACCAAGGAATACACATTCGATTCCTCTTTCTCCCAATTTCTTCCTTTTGGGATCCGGCAATCTTACAATTGCCCTACAGCCCCAAGTTCGCAAGTAACTTAGATTGGGCTTCTTATTTTTCCACAGTTCATAAGGAGTTACATTGATCTTTTTAGAGGAATTCTATTTAGAATATAACATGCAGTCAAAAGAGCCTCCCCCCAAAAACCATGAGTAAGACTAGAATTAGAAAGCATAGCATTAATCATTTCAGTTAAAGTTCTATTCTTTCTTTCAGCAACTCCATTTTGTTGAGGTGTATATGGTGCAGTTAATTCATGAATAATACCCACATCTTCACAAAAATCTGGAAAATGAAATTCACCACCTCTATCGGATCTAAGCCTTTTTATTTTAACATTACATTGATTTTCGACTTCTGTTTTAAAAGTTTTGAATTTTTCAAGAACTTCATCTTTTGAATGCAAAAGATAAACATAACAGAATTTTGAAAAATCATCAATGAATGTTACAAAGTATTTTTTACCTCCTCTAGTAGGGGTAGCATGCATGTCACATACATCAGAATGAATTAATTCAAGTAAAGATGTGGTTCTCTCTACTTTATGAAAAGGCTTACGAATTATTTTTGTTTGCATGCACACTTTACATTTTCATCCATGTCATTTCATACTTAGGAATTAAATCTAATTTAACCATATCATCCAATTTCCTAGTATTAACATGTCCTAATCTTGCATGCCATAAAGAAAGAGAGTCAACCATATAAGCAGAAACATTCACTTTATTGATATTGAGTTTGAACATTCCCTGGTACAAATAACCCTTCCCAACAAATATTCCACCCTTGGACAGAACAAACTTGTCCGACTCGAAGACTAACTTGAAGCCATGTTTATTCAGAAGGCTTCCGGATACAAGGTTTTTTCTAACATCAGGTACATGACATACATCAGTGAGAGACAAGACTTTTCCAGAAGTGAATTCAAGATCCACCTTCCCTTTGCCTTTGATGATGGCAGTAGAGGAGTTCCCCATATAGAGAACTGATCCTTCACTCACTGGTTCATAAGTGGTGAAGAGGTTCTTGTCGTTGCAGATATGTCGTGTCGCACCCGAATCAATCCACCAGTCTCCACCATCTTCGAGCATGTTAACCTCGGATATAACAGCCACGAATTTTTCTTTGGCCTGATCTGGTGCATTTTGTTTCTTCTTGAAATGACGACAGTCTTTCTTGAAGTGTCCTGGTTTTCCACAAAACCAGCATTCAACCTTCTTCTTCTTAGGATCCGCGTTGTTGGGTTTGTTGTTCTTCCCTTTACGCTTGTCTTGTTGGGCTTTTGCCATCCTCCACCACGTGGACCTTGGGAACTTGAGTCCCCTGTTCATCTTTACTCTCTGTAGCCTCGTTTCTTCTTCAACTCGAAGATGTTTGGCTAACTCCTCCAGAGTAAGATCTTCCTTCTGGTGCTTCAGATTCTTTTTGAAATCTTTCCAAGAAGGGGGCAACTTGTCTATTATAGAGGAAACTATAATAGACTCATCCATATTCATATTCTGTTGTCGAAACTGACTAAGAATATGTTGGATCCCATGGAATTGTTCAATAACAGATTTGGAGTCAATCATATTATAACGCATGAAATTTCCAACAAGGAACTTCTTACTTGTAGCGTCTTCAGCGAGGTATTTGGACTCCAGAATCTCTCATAACTCCTTTGCAGTCTCCACATGTTGGTACACATCAAACAGTGAGTCGGAGAGTGCATTGAGGATGTGACCCTTGCAGATGTAGTCATCCATCTCCCACTTGGTCCTTGTTCGAGACTCGTTGAGAGTCTCATTCTCTTGCTCCTTTGGATACGCCGTCTTCAGTACGTACACCACTTTGAGTGTGGTGAGGAGGAAGTGCAGTTTCTTCTGCCAGCGTCGGAAGTTCCCACCATCGAAACGCTCCAGTTTCATGAAGTCTTGAGTCATTTGTTGCACAGAACGAGCCATTAAATATTGTCTTAAGATTGTTGAAAAAATGACTGAGACTTCAAGAGAACTTCGAGTCGCGTTACAGAGTCGCTCTCCTTAAGACAATATTTGCCCCCAAACAGTGTACAAAGGGTTGCTGCAAATTCGTCTCTAGGATAACTCGAAGTGTTATTCCACCAGCGTTTGCACCAACGATGATGGATCGAATACTGAAGAAGAACCCAAGTAAATCAAGACCTCTGTATTAGGTTCTGCAGAAACCCAACACAAGAAACTTTAAAGAAAAAGAGGAAGCTTGTTTGATGAATTCGAAGTGATTTGAATGGTTGAATTTCATGTCTATTAATAGACACAGGAGCACCCTTTCAAGGCATCCCATGAGGCTTAACCACCTCCAATCTGGACCGTTAGATCTTCAGTTACAAGATCGACGGTCCAGATCGATCACCATCCGATGCACCCTTTCGATTGCACCCCTTCGATCAATGTAACCGATTCTTGATCGATCCAACGGTGTACGTTGCATCGGACGGGTCCACCATTTGGACGGTCCAGATCCCATCTGATGGAACGATCTCCACCGTTTGATTAGCCAAAAAGAAAAGGCTCCAGCTCCTAGCGACGATGTGCACGTGCGAAGTGCTAAGTGCGCCAACAAAGCGCCACATTGCGCCTATCGCACACGCACACGCACACGCACACGCACACGCGCACGCGTGTGCGGACGGTGCTAAAGCACCGTGTGCATAACACCTTACCATTCCTAAAGTAAACATTACTTTATACACACCTCACTTTATATAGTGCCAAACTTTTTCCTCTTTAACCGATGTGGGACTAAAACCCAACTTAAAGTTACAAACAAAAACCCAAGTTACAAGACACATGAAATACATTTTGAAAAACCTCTAACAAAATGTGCCACCATGAAAAGTCACTTAGTTTCTAGCCAACCATCTTGTCCACGCCTTCACTGGGATAAGAATTCAAAGGATTTCATCTATAAGCTTTGACAAGGAGTCATTTTGTACATGGAACTTTACCAATATAATTATAGAAATTATAGAATTTACCAATGTAATTATAGAAATTATAGAATTTACCAATATATTTATAGAAGGGATTTTATGTTAGAAATGTAAGTTTAATCAACATGAACTGAATTTTGGTGAGACATTCAAATTGTTGCAACTGACATAACACAATGGTCTAAGAAGTTTAAGCATGATTGACTTCAAGCAAATTTTCTTTTCGGGGGGAATTGATGCCCCCAAGGTTTAATCCCCTGACCTCCTTTATGAAGAGGAGGGTGCTAACCGGCTAATCAAAACTAGAAGAGGGAGGTGCTAAACTAGATTCCCAGCAATGAAATATTTATCTCATTCATGAATACTCAAAAGCATTTGGTGAAATGTTGTGGCAAAACATACCCATGCAAAGATAGTTAAAGAAAAAATAGATATAAGTGATGAAGAAAAGGACCATATGTTTCGTAATATTTGTTCACTATTAGGTGCATTAGAATTTTAAAAATTGTTGCATTGATAAAATAAAACTAAAAATGAAGTACAAAATTCTAGACAAAATATGAATATAGTAAGTACAAGTTTAAACTTCATCCAAAAACAACCGACATTTATATGGGGTTTGAAAAAATTGTCTAAACTGTCATCAACCTTTTAGATAATTTTTAGATGGTACAAAAAAAAATTATGGTAAATATTGTTGTCAATTTTACTTGAGTGTATGTTAAAATGAGTTTCAACCCTTAGATGAAAATCAAATGGTTCATGATTTAGGACAAAAAACACACCTATTTAATCATATTGGATACTTATTTAACTATATTAGGATTTGTGTTTTATATTTTTGGTGAATATCTATTTAACCATGTTAGAAAAAACATTCATGTAGAAATATAATTCACAGCTTTATTGCATCAGAAATAGCTAGTTGCTTTGTTTTTAGAAAAGCATTATATGGGCTCAGAATTGTTTAAAGGATAATTTTTTTTTTAGTGGCAAGGTTTATGATGACACTTCCACAAGGACAAGATGACCCTTGCTTCATTGAATCAGAGATGACTGATTGCTTCATATAGATAATCTGAAATAGTACAGGAAATGTTATAATAAATGAACAACATTATTTGGGTCTAGAACAACTTTTGCTTTTAGGTCATGAATCTAGATCAAACAATATATAGAAAATTTTCTTTTAGATTTTTCTTTCTATCAATGAGAGTGAGATAAAAACTTTCACATGGTACATATGACTAGTTACTTTATTTCATTAGAAATTCCTCACATGGATACCAAAAATCACAAAAAGAAAATTTCTGAAATAATTGTCAAGCCTCTAGCCCAGAAAGCCTTTAGCATATATCTAGCATATAAAGAGGGAGTATGATGAACACACATGTATCAGTGATAAAAGATGAAAGGAACACTTGCATTAACAACAACAAACCCTTCAAAAACAGAGAAGGTCAATCTTATGCAGTACATGAACAATAAGACATTATAAATATCTTCATGGAAGGGAAAAAAATATATATTGGTGTTAAGCATACCCTTCTACAGCAACAAGGCATCTATTTTTGGGAACAAGCCGGCGAAAAGAAGTTTTTTCACATATGGATTCTGACCGAGCATTGAACTGCAAAATCAACTCAGAAACTACTTAGGCTTCATGCCAGCCACTGCAAATGGTTTCTGACTATGAGATCATGAATATATACAGAGAGAGAAGGCAATATTGTGTGTGAGTGTGTGGGGAAGTGGGGGGGGGGGGGGGGGAGAGAGAGAGAGAGAGAGAGAGAGAGAGAGAGAGAGAGAGGAACAATATATAATATGTCATCGGAACAATTTAAATCAATATTTCTACACTCAATATAAAAGGCTTCCAAACAACAGAATAAAATTATTAATTCCCCACTTAAAAAATGGTTCAGTACATGCATGTTGCACTGGCATTCAAGTGATCTGGTCCCTCAACCCCCAAGAGAGATGCAACGACCGGCCATTGCAAAGCCCTAAATTAATTCATCCAAACTACTTCAAACATGCAAAAACATAAAGAGCAGGAAAGGGCATAAAAAACTGAATTCATATCATTTTGTTTTCTTATGATTGCATCTGACTTGGGCATGGCTTATATGAAAAACATGAGAAATGAGAAGAAAAACAAAAAAACTTTCCATAATAGCGTGCTTAGACGACTGAATTACCATTCTGAAGTTATAAGGCTTCTCATTTTTCTTAGTGAAGCTTGGCACGAGACCCCACTTCATGCAGTAAAGAATAGCCCCACCATCGTTTCCCCTTACCTCTTCTCGATGGGCCCTTTGGGAAATCCTTGAATTATTTTTAGGTCCCTAGCATATCTATCTCCCCTTTAGAACGGGGATAGGTTTTATTCTTGGGTATACATTTATCCAAGTATAAGTGAGTATAAATAAGGATAAAATGATTTTGTATTTGGTTCTGTTTTGAATTATTTTCGTTGGTAAACGTAAAAATAAATGTTTTGTTGTTAGGGTAAAATGTGAATAAAGTATTGATAAATATTTATAAAAGGTGAAAAAATAATGATAGTTGATTTGACATGTGATTTATAAAAGGTGGTGACAGTTAATTTGACAGTATGCCCACATATTCTTTGAGTGGAATAACCTAAGATAACTTTAATTCCAGGGGTTGGTTGGAATCCATATACGACTTTATACTAGTTTATTCTAGCATAATTTATCAAGGGTTATCCGGGGCAAACAAACACCATTTATCCCTTATTCGAGGTTATCCGGGGTTTATTCCCAAAATAAACGGGTGCCTAGAACATCTGAAATTTTTTTTTAAGTCTCCACACCCCATTGTGTATTATTTATGGGTCCTTCTTTCTTTACATCGTTAAATTTACCGTAATGTTTTTTTATTTTTATCCCTCCTTAATCATTTGTATACATTGTTAACAGATTTGTGTACACTGTTAAACTATCTGAGTATTTTATTTATTTATTTTATTATGAATGTCATTATATTGTAATATAATAAAAATTTATTGTATTTTTAGAGTTGATTGTGTTATGTTTATCATCAAATTTAACGCACAGGGGGAGAATGTCTAGTTGTTTGTGTGGATAGAAGAGAGAGGACATAAAGAAAATGTGAAGACATGGGTAAAATTGAATTAAAAAAAAGAGGTAAAAGATGACCCTCTTTGGATGAAAGAACCCATAAATAATACCTCAAGTAGTCTGAGGATCTTAAAATAGGTTTAGATGTTATAAGATTCTAACAATAATTTTCTTCGGAGGACCTAGAATTAATTTCTCCAAATAAATTGCCACGTGGTTTTTGTAAGAATGTTTTTCTTATGTAGTTCACATAGTGCAATTGAGCGGGAAAGTATGACATATAAAATGACAAATTAAAAAAAACTTAGACTTTAATCAAAAGAAAATGAAAGAAGAGATAAAGTTGAATGACTCATGATTGATTTGGAGAGAACAAGATATTAATTAGGTTATTATGTTTAATTATTTATATTATGATGAATATTAAGTTGAGGTTATTTCTGTCATTTTTACTTCTTGGTTAATAACTAATTATGGTTAAATTTTATTTTGATTAAAAATGATAAAAGAGGCACGTTTTTTAATAAGAAAAATTTTAATGGTATAAAAATAAATAATATATTTTTGATGGTATATATGCAAAAGAACCTAGATAAAACACCTTTCATTTGTTTGTTAGTAATAAATTTTTGTTGTTTGGTTGATGTAGATAAATTGTTAATATAATGTGAATTGGTTTGATGAGGCAAAATGTATTTGAGTTTTTTTTATAAAAATGACTACGTCTAACATTTTTCATCAATTAAATATTTTTTTAATTTCATTTTTCACTTTCATCCATGTGCTATTGATCATTTCAAATGAAGAATGAAAATGTTAAACTTAATCTATTTTACCATTTAAAACACAGATCACACATATTTTCATTTTGTTAAAAAAATATATATCTCACCTAATGAAATATGTATTTTATAAAAAATGAATTATATATTTCAATAAATTGAATTATATATATATTATTTATAAAAAAATATAATTTTTTTAACAAGATATATATACACACACCTCAATACAATTAGTGAAAGGGGCTAATGAGATTTATATGATTTGTATTTACTATTGTAAACAATGATCAAAGAAATAACGGAGAAAAACTTGAGGAGGGTTGGTGAACTCATCTGAAGATGGAGAAAAAAATGAAAGAATTTTGTCTCTATTACTTTCTCTACAATCCAAAACAATCAACAAAAACAAAATAAAACAGTCATCAGTGTCGAAAAAAATGACAGATGGTCCAAAGCTTTTCACTCACAAACCCCGTAAAGGTTCCATCTTTTTTATTTTTTTTATTTTTATTCTTTGTTCTCTGCAATAAACCGTGTTTTCCCCCTTGTTTTTGTTGATCACCTTCATTAGGGCACCTAAAAGAAAAAGGCAAACAATCAGCATCAGTGACTCCAAAATCTCCTCTGATGGACTCTTCTTCAGCCTCTGCGCCTCCTCCGAAGGAATCCTTCGCCCACCGCTACAAGTTCGTGTGGCCTGTCCTCTTGACCGTCAATCTCGCCGTGGGAGGTGCATTCGTTTTTTTTTTTTTTTTTTTGCTTTCATTTGAATTTATTGTGATTGTTACAAACATAGACAACATTTTGATGTCCGTCACATAAGGATGCGTATGATCTCACCATTTCTTGATTTTTAGAGTTACACATGAGGTGAGCAGTAGATATTTTTCGCTGTGGAGAGTTTTAGAAACAGTCATTACATGAAGAGAAAAAATGGGTCATCTAAGTTTTGAAATCAAGGCAGCACATTGATTCTGGGTTAACCATTTGGAGGTCTAATTGGTGGAGAGGTAGGGTTGAGTGGTTTTCGTTCTCAGATTTTTCATAGTTTTGGTTTTATTAGTGTATATGTACTTGTTTGGACATTTGCCTTATGAGGCCATCTCCAACCCTTACTCAAAACTATGCCCAAATTTCACTAATAATTTGAGCAAAAGCTTCATTGATATAGTGTGTCTCCAGCCATTATTTTGTATTTAAAAAATCTTTTCTCTGCCCAATTATTCTTTGATTTTACCTAAAAAAAGGAGCCATTGAAATTTTGGATAAGGTTTGGCTCTCCTTTGATTTGGGTAAAAAAAATTGAGTTTTTTTTATTAGTATGGGTAAATGGTTGGATAGATATTTGGGTGAGTTAAATTTGGGTAAAAATTTGAGTTTTTATTGATTTGGTATGGGTATGGGTAAATGCTTGGATAAATATTTGGGTGAGTTAAATTTGGGTACTCACTTGGGTATAGGATTGGAGATGGCCTAATGTGGCTCAGTTTCATATTTGAGTTTCTTGATCTTTATTTCTTCACCCCATGTCGTCATCCTTTCTTGTTTTTTTTTTTCTAGAGAAAAAAATCATAACTAGCGTACTTGACTTGCTTATGCTTCATACTTGTACTATTTAATATAACTAATTAGTACTAAGTGTTGTGCTCTCATTTATGGTTGCATGGTTTATGAATTATGTTATGAGACCTCCTCAAGATTTCATTGGAACATGATTCACGACCTTATGTAGAATGAAATTCTTGTTTTTTTTTTTTTTTTTGAAAATTGGTGTCCCCAAAGTTTGATCTCTTGACCTCCATTATGGAGATGGGGGTGCTTGCCGACTTTCAAAATGACCTCATTTTATAATGGGTGTTAGAGATGCCCTAATTTATGTTTCTAGCTTGAGCTATATTAAAACGATAATGTTATGTGTTTTGAATTTTTTTAAAATAATATACATCATCTAATAATGTACATGTTTTTATAAAAAAAATGAAGTTTATACTCTAATGAATTGCATGAATGTATTTATAGAAAATATAAAAAAATTCTTCTGAAGCTTATACATTGTTAACATGAGTATATGCTTCGTTAATTTTCTATCGGCACATATAGGACTGGAATTGGGGTTGGAAAAAGACCTAGGACATAATATTAAAAACCAAATTATTGGGACATAATAGTTTCATCGATTTCGAAATGCTTAGTGCAATGGAGGTGTACATATGTTTGGAAACTTGGTATTAGATAGTCATGGTTTGATCAATAGTATTAGTATTACCATGTATGTTAACAATCATGAAACAAGATATTCCACGATTGAAGTTTCTTAGCTTATGAACCCCCTTTTTTTTTGCAAAGGAGATTGAAGTCTTCATATTAAAAATGATGTCCCTTCAACATAAGGAGATGAGAGGTCTCTAAACAAAATAAAGGATAACAAGAAAGTATAAAAACAAGGGAAATAAAGAGTGATCTCTTCTCTCCCAATTAACTCCACACACAATCCCTCACCAAGAGATAGTAGAATTTGATTCTTCACCAAAGAGCACCATGATCCAATCTCAAAGCGAAGTTGTAATACTCACCTATGAACTCAGATCACTAGTAACAATCATCTACTAACATCACCACTTATAGGTAGAGCTATATGTAAGAAAAATTAGTACGGAGTTATTATACAAGACAGAGACGAAGAACACAACGTATTGAATTGGTGAGTCTATTCTGATGAAGAGTAAGACCAAGGGTAGAGTTTAACTCTATCTCCCTAAGACGGTATTCACCCCGCACTGGTGCTCATGGGTAGCGGCGAATGTCTCCCAGGATACAACGGTCAAACGTCCTTTGGTAGTAGCACTTCAAACCAGATGATCAGCAAACCAACTCTGTTTGTGACACTCTCTCTGACACATTGAACTGGACTGGATGCAATAGACAATATGCAAGAACTGGAAGGACTTAGTGATTTCGGTGGTCTTCAAAATGTAGGGACTCGGTGGTTTTTGTAGAGGAGAAATTGTTAAAGAGATTGTTGGAGGCACCTACTCCAGTATTTAGTTTTCACTAAAACAAAGCCGTACGTGCGAAGTGCCAATTGCGTCTCTAAAACGCCCAATACTCCCGCGCATGCTACGCGCGCTGTCATAAGGTGTCGATCAAAAGCAATTCACTAAAGTCCTCTAAAACGCCCAATACTCCCGCGCATGCTACGCGCGCTGCCATAAGGTGTCGACCAAAAGCAATTCACTAAAGTACAAAGAGCCCATCTTATAAATCTTCAATACTTTTTCTCAACAATCGATATAAGACTATAATTTTTCCTTCCCCAACCATCAATCATTTTCACCATGTTATTAGGAGTACTTTGGACCCAATTTTCTCATTCACCCAGAAATGGTTTTGAAAATGTAAATATACTATGTTCATCCCCTCGACGAGAGGAACGCAATCCAATGTGGTTCCACTATTAAAAAATAGTGAAACCCAAACTCATTTTGACCAACAAACCCAAGTTTTTCCAACACTATAAATGAGTATAATTTTTTGGATCCATCCTAGATCCAATCTCAAACCTGAAGTTGTGTTTGGATGTGTGGTTGAAATGGTGAGATTCTTAAAATCCCGCGTTTCAAACTCAGCTTTTGAAAATCGTTGTTTTGTTAGCTTTTCAATCATTGTATTTTTTGGCATGGAAAACCAAGAGAGGGGTTGAAAGGCTAAACGCTAAAAATGTGTTTTGATCTACGTTTGAGAATCGTTTGCTTTTTACAGGTGAAATTTGCCCAAATGCACATCCCTTGAATTTGGTGGTCCCCACTTTGACTTTTTGAAAGAAAAAGTTGGCCTTGACTAGTTGTGGCATAAGAAGTACAAAGTCATGAGGACTTCAACAACAGAGAAAGTAGTCTTCTGCATTTCCCACACACAAATACAAAGATTATTCCTCAATTACAAGTTTTCCAAACTTGTAGCGAACCGAAGAAGCCCCTATGCAGTATTGACCCCAATCAATGATAGATCTTTCCACCAAATCCCACACCTTTTCAAAACAAAAACTACCCCCTTTGGAACACCATATGATTCCTTAAGAGCCAGATAGTCCAAGTTCGCCACTGGAATCAAAATTTGAGAATTTTTTACGTTTTTTTACTTTTACCCCCTTTTTGTTTGATGTACTTGCCCGCCTTTCACATCTGCTCAAGAGATGAGAAATCTTGATTGAGCCTGGTTGACTCCCTCAGGCCCTCCAAACCAACCTCACTGCCATACAGAACAGGAAAAGATGCACTGTGTTTTCCTCCTCAGAAACCACACACTCTCTAGAATCCTCCAAGGTCCATTTAGCTTAGTAGGCTTTGGTGAGATGACCATTTTGTTAAGAATATGTGGGATTTTGAACTATCGGACCATCTTCAGCTACTTCATTCAAAACTCCCATGAGAAGGAATATTTTGTTATCTAGTCCCCTGACCAAGAAACTCTTTTCAGTCAAGAATTGTTGCCCTTGGTTGAAAAAAATAGCTCCGTGACTGTTGTCACTATGCATAGAGAAATTTGGGGCAAAAACTCCTTTATAAGTTCAAGTCTTTATGTGGCTATTATAAAATAAAAGATTATTAAACAAGTTTCAGTAAAAAAAAAGGTTATTAAATAAATCATATATCAATAAGTGGGCCATTGGAGAATTCACACTTTGCCCACAATGTGAGATGGAAAAAGAAATAGAGTTGCATTTGTTTTGTGGCTGTCAGCGAGACCATAGTGCGGTTGCATATATCAGTGTGCAGCGCGCAATGCCTGATGCCTGGACGAATCTCGCTCGAACAAGGTTCATTCCCAGAAATCTTCCTCGAGAACCCTCTTTACCTATGAGCCCCATTCGAATGGGGTTTGAACATGTGAGGGTAGGGACGAACCCCATTTAAATGATGTTCGAACACAAGGCTGGAACAAACGACGTTCGAATAATGACCGCTACAAAAAGGCCATATATAAGCCTTTTATCATGTATTCACATTGTTTCCATACATTTCATCATGTATTATCCAGGTTTCATGACTAAATGACTCATTTCTACATTCCTTCAATATTAGCAACTAGTGAATACTTACAATAAAAAAGGATGAAAAAAATTCCTAGATTGAAGAAAATCATAATGAATGCTTCCCAATCACTTCACCAACTTTGTAATTGAAAATATGTAAGAAGAAATTGGTATATCACAGGATTTTTGAAGATTGAGTCTTTTTGAAAGGTGAAGAAATGGAGGAGGAAAGGGGGATTTAGGTGGTATGATCCCAAGTCTGTTTGAACGAGGGTAAAATCAGAAATATCGGATATTCAAATATTTAAAGTACGGATATGTATATCAGTGTATCCGATCCAAAAATATCCGTATCCGACATATATTATAAAAATATATATTTATTTGGATATTTAGTTTTAAGTTTCCGTAAACTATAAGATTTAGCGATCGATCCCTTACTTCTTCATATTTAAGTTTTAATCCCTACATTTAAATGATAATTTAGGAATAGATCCCTCCCAGGGACTATAAAGCAAATTAAATAATTTAGGAATAGGTCCCTCCCAGGGATTAAAAAGGAATATATCATTTAAATGTAGGGACTAAAACCTAAATATGAAAAAATAAGGGATCGATAGCTAAATCTTATAGTTTACAGGAACTTAAAACTAAAAATCTCACTTTTATTATATATTGTTAATATTTGTTTTCTTGTGTGATTAATCACAATAATGATATGGTATATTATTATTAAATTTTCAATGTATGATATCTAAAAGAGAAAATAAACCTTAAAATCTCAATTTGAATTTTCATCTCTCTAATATATCATTTGATTATCCAATTTAATATTAATATTTAAACATCTCAATTATCCGAAAAATATCCGTATCCGAAGATATTCAAATTAATATCCGTATCCGAATCCAAAAAGTTAAGATATGAATATTAGCATATCCGATCATTATCTGTCCGATTGACAAGCTTAGCTGCAACTTGGGCGGGTTGGGTTCAAGCAACCTGAACCTAACCCAAAATTGAAATTGTTCAACCCAAACCCGACCCACCCGATTTTCAACCTAATAAACTTAATTTGAACCCAACCCGAGCTAAAAGCAACTTACCCGATTCCAACCCAAGGAATCTGAATCACATATGAAGAAGACGATGTAGTGGATCTCACGGCAAAATTACCCTCCGAGAATTTCAGTCCTCGCCCACTCTAGATGAAGTGCAGCACATGAATTGGGGAATAATGAACACGTAGTAATGCACAACAAAGAGGAAGATGAAATAAACATAAGAGCTCCTTTGATATATGGATTAAAAAAAATGAATAGGCTGAGCAGAGAGAACAAAGAGGATGAAACAAACAAAAGAGCTCCTTTGATTTATAGATCAAAAAAAGGTGAATAGGTTGAGAAGAGAGAGAGTCATGGGTAATTTATATTCAACCCAAACCCAGTTTTTTTTATTCTCATTTCATTTAGTTTTGTTTCCACCATATTTTTTATTTGCATCATATGGTATTATGGTGTATTATGTAGGTGTTCTCTGTTGCTCACTTTATGTTTCCCATTGCAAAATGCATCTTCTCATGCCCATGTTCTATGTCAGGCTAAGCTGGTATGTCCACAGCCAAATAACATTGCGTAGACTCGTGATGTGTGACATTTCTCCTCACATCATGGGGATGGTTCGCTTCTGGTAACAAAACTTACTGAATAGATCATGTTGCATTTTTCTAGATTTTCTTTCCAATTCTTTCCATTATTATTCTGATATTTGCTAGTATTGTTTTAGCGTAATTTCCAGGTGTGCATCTCAACTGTTCATACATGGTTAGGTCAAATTTTACAATTTTCATGTTTTCACAATAGAATGAGTTGGGTAAAGGTAGACATTGGTTTCTTGGATTCTATGTTCTATTCATATAGCATCATGGTTATATCCACATATCTGCTGTTTCTCTCCCTGCCCCATGGACGATTGGTTTAATGGACACATCTCCATTATATTTTAATGAATATTTTTTATTTTTTTCCCGAACTCCACAGACCAACTGTACATTTGCATTTCTGATCACCAGCAGTTCTTTGAGCTCTCTTTAGTTGCTGAATCCTTTTGCTTACATCTCACGGTACATAGCCAATTGTTGTCCACTTGTCAAACCACCAAATGTACAGCTGGAGATGTCTGCTCTCTGCCCACATCCTGTTCAGTATCTACAACTTGTTTTAATGTAGGATAGATCTGTGGAGATCAGATGGTGGTGTAGCTTCAGTGCATCCCATCATATTATATGCTGGGTGCAACATTCAGTACTCAAAATAAGAAGAAAAAAAAAACTAACCGAAAGAACCTAAATGGATCGCTAATGTACAACTCGAGTGTTTGAATATTTACTTACAAACAAGGACCCGATATGGAATGGAGAAAAAGTTCCTTCTGAGCTAGTTTTTATTGACAAGCTTTATGAAGTTGAGTTATCCACTAGTGTGTAGGAGCTATTTTTTTTAATTTAGTCCTCTGAAGTATTCCATTGAGCAACTGAAACTCTATATAAATAGCTGCTGAAAGTTCAGAAAAAAATGATGTTGTATTGAATGGGCACACCATATGAAGGGTTTAGAAATCATGCAAGATTACTAACGGTAACAACACGGAAATTATTGGGCACCAAAATGGGAAAGATTACAATGCGAATAGGAATTATTTTTCATAATATAATTGGAACTTAGGTCATTGGTGTTAATTGAGGAACACCATTATCTTGGAGAATCCATGGAAGATCATTGGATGAGTGTCACATGAGAACTTCTATTGTTTATAAACCACCACCCATATTGTGATATTATATATATTAGTTGCTTGTTTTGGATTTCTATTGAAAGAACACACACACATTGAGCAGCTGGATTCCTTGAGGATGAAGACAGTTGTGCCAAAACATTATGATGTGTTATATCATGTAGGCCAGTTTCTTGGAAACATAGATATATGTAAATTATGTTAAACCAATTATCAGATAAAATATGGATCCCATGGGTCACTTATTTTGTCATAAAATTCTGATTTCTCATGAGAATCATGCGATTATGCAGCTTATCTCTTCCTGAGGGCGAAAAATAAGGATTCGAGTGTAGAGGATGGAAAAGTTGGTTAACTCCCTGCCTCCTCCCCAGCTGAAAGCACAACAAGCATGACAGTGCTTGCTGATAAGATAGAAGTCCCAGTTGCTGAAAAAATCACAGCCCCTCCACCAATCGTCAAGTTGTCTGAGGTCATATCGCCGGATGAGTGGAATGGAGCTCTGAAATGGATGTTGGAGGAGAAGAGGAAAGCCAAGCCTGCAAATTCCTTGGAGAAGAAGAAAATCGATGAACAGAAGGCACTTCTGAAACAATATATCCTTTCAAAATCCATCCCAAGCTTGTGAGGATTACATCATTTGGGAATTTCTGTGATCAATCTGATCCACAATTCTGTGAAAACTGGTTTGAACATGAAATGAGTCTTTTTTTGTTGATTGTAGTGATTGTCTTTTAATCCGTAAAACATGTAAAAACGTTGGTGAAATCATCAAGTGATGTTCACAATGGCCTGTCTTTTTTTCTAAGCGTTAATTCAATTTGGGGATGTTTGGTAACACTAATTGAAAATCGGCTTTGGTGTAAAAGCAGCTGTGGAAAGTATTTTTTGACCATGGACATTTTTAGTAGAATAATGTTACGTATAGTCCTTTTTCTAGTCTTAAATTCGATTTATGTGTGTGTTTTTTTTTTTTTTAAATAACATATCTCATATAATAAAGTATATGTTTTTATAAAAAAATAAAACATATGCACTAATAAATTGTATGGATGTAATTATAAAAAATGTAAAAAATTTCTATATGAATATATACCTTATCAATATGAGCATATGTTCTGATAAGTTTCTATTGACGCATATGAAACTGGAATTGAGGTTGAAAAAAAAAATTGTGTATAACAATACTCTTTTTAGTATGCTTGATAAAAATGAAAAATGCATAGAGCCTCCTAAAAGTTCGCTAATATCCATGCCCCCCTCCAAAAAGTAATAATAATGATTTTTTACATTAAACAAAAGCTCCAAAAATACATAGTTTGTTTTGCAAATAAAAAATAAAAAAAACTGCAAAATAAAAGGCCAACGGGCCATTTTACTTTACTACCCTCCGCTCGACATCCCTTCTCCCACCCGTCCCCTTCCATCCACTCTTTCATCCTTCCTCACATTCTGAACCGCAATGTAGTGTCTATGGTGGAGGCTCACCAATGACAAGATCAAGTGAGAAATATAGATGACATCACCCTTTCGCCAGTGGCAGCCTCCTTGTCCTTCTCAGCTAACTTTTGGCTATGTCCCGCGGGAACTCTTGACCACCGCAGATTCCTTGGATTTGAATCGAGTCAGTTATGAATTTGATCAGTATTATCAGTATCTAATATGAGAGTGACACTTGTACCTAATAATTGAACCTTAACCTATGAATCGAAATGTAATATCAATTGTTGGATATAAATGTCACTCTTGTACTGGATACTGATGGTACTGACCAAATCCAGGTCTGATTGGATCTGAACCAAGATTCCTTAGCGCGTATAGCATCTTGTTGTCAGTCTCGTCAATCCTCATCGAAGTCTGAGATCCAGTCATTGCACGGCTTATACGCCCCCACTAGAGTTAATAGTGATCATATAAGTACGTACTGATGAGAATCTCATCAGTACATGTTCTAATGGATGACACATGTCTATTAAAGAGTTCAAAATATTTCATTATCATTAAATAAAAAATTATTGATAGAATTCTCATGAATGCATTTTGATAGACACATGTCATCCATTCAGTCACGTACTGATACAAACCTATCATTACATGCTAATATGAAATTTTTTCTCACTTAATCACATTGTATAGTTTGACATAAATTCATACTTCAGTCGTCCCCGGTGGAGGCACATCCTTTTGATTAGTGATGATGGCCAACATAATGCCCGATTGGGCCCTTTTAACAAAAAATAAATAAATGTTTTGATCACAGTGACCATTAGTTCGTGGATGTTCAATGTTATTAGATCTTTTTTATCCTTTAATTGTTAATAGTGTATGATGAATGTACAGTTGTCACGCCCCAGGACGGTCGTACCCGAGACGTGGCAAATATATAAATGATATCAGTAATCCATACACGAGGTCAAATAAATACTCCATAAGAAAAAAGGCAATAAACAAGTAACTGACATCAAATATATACAAATAGCGGAAGCTCAAACGACTAAGTCTGTAATTCAAAGACATATTACAGACTAGAGTACACAATCAATTGTCCTGTGAGAGCCAATATACACAACAACAGACATCAACTGTCCACATACCGTGCACAAGCACAAGTATAATACATACAATGAAAATGGAATGCTGATAGCCTCTGTCTCGCAAGACATCCAACGCGAACGCGGGTCTCCTACTCGTATTGCGCCAGGGGAGCTCTTCTCTTGGATCCGACTCAGCGTCAACTGGGGAAAAACATAAGCGAGGGGTGAGCTACAAACTCAGTGAGTGGTCAGAAACCAAACACCAACACAACATTCAATAAAAGGCAATAAAAGCCAGGGGGTAGAAACCTAACGGTTAACAAGGTCACACGGCGGTGCGACCATACCCTGCCCTCGCCCTAGCCCCCACAGGGGTGAGTCTAGGAACTTGAAGGACAAAACTTGCTGTTCTACTCCGTTCGTCATCCGGTAGCGCTCTCCCGGGCAGCCTCTACCTGGAGCCGGCCACGGTCAGTACACTGTCGACAGCGTCGATGGTACCTACAGGTGGGGGTCCACCCAGGGCGGCTCGTACCTAGGAAGCATCCACACGGATCCGGCGAAGGGGAGAACGATAATTCATGCTCGCAATATCGTCCGGTGGTCCACCCTCGTGTAGCCTCACCTGGTACACTCCCATGATCAGTACATCCGCCGAATGCATCGGGAGTACCTACAAGTGAGAGTCCTCTGTCAGGGCAGCTTCAACGTCGAGACCCCGGTACGACGATATTGGGAGGAACCTTTACATGTTCGCAATGCGAACCCCACGGGAAAACCATCTATACAAACTGATGGGTCGAGTATCAACTCGAGCCCACCCCACTCACGCCAACACCCTCACCCTCACCCCGACGGGTGACATAGGATCTTGGGAGATTACACAAACTGGCAGATCGAACCAACGCCGACCCACTACACCCTCACCCTCACCCTCACCCCCTCCTCGGGGTGACATAGGCTCTTGGGGAAGAGGTCGATTGTTCTACACCACTCGTCTTCCGGTAGTCTCTCCCGGTGTGGCCCATACTACCTGGCAGCCTCCCGGCACCTCACAGGGTTCAGGCCTCTACTGGACTAGCCTTCCACGATCACTACCTCAGCCGTATGGGCACGCCAACACGCGTCATGAGTAGTATCTGGGAGGGCTCCTCACCAGACTCTGCTACGCCGGGTAGTCTCTACTCGGAGCCGACGAAGGAAAGAACACTCGACACCCGCGAATACGATCCCTATGGATCCGTCATCATCGGTTATCAAACACCGATAAGCGCAATGAATTCTCATGAATTCCCTCCAGGGCGCATAACTCAGATGCGGGGAAGACATTTTATTCTAAGTGTCAAAGCCATGGTATGACCCCATAGGAGGTCATACACTTGTCTACTCTCATTAAACAAGGCTCATGGCCCAAATAGGCATATATATATATATATATAATATGCAATTAACTACCCAACGATGGCCTACTTAAACATGCATACATGGCTTCAAACAGGTAAACACATAACTTACAACTTAATATACGTTGGATAACACCAACTCAAAAGGGAGGGTTAAGCGTGATCCGCGTGACAATAGGTGCATGTCAATAGTTCCAAGCAAACCCGAGTCAAGTAGGAACTACATCTACTCACTCGGTTCGCGAAGAGAGGGAGGGCGAGAGAGAGGGAATGCCTCATCCTCTCCTGAAGCGGGTCATAGTTTTGCCCCAACAAGATGGGTGCAACAACTATCCCACACCCTCAAGTACTAAATCAGGAATATTACGCATACACCCCGTTATTAACCAAAGTTAGACATGCTAGATATGTTCAAATAATAATAAGGTAGTAATTCAAACAATATTATTAAGTCATGCCATATTCTATACAATACATAGGCAAGTATAAGGTAGAATAAGGGTTCTACACAATATACGAGCTATACAACCTATCATGCATGATATCTACATATTTAGGGTGCAAATAAAGCCCATGGAAGCGCGAAGCACGCCTACGTGCCTCGAGCGCTCCCGGAAGGGTTGGAATCGAACCACTCACTGATACCCGGGTCGTCGCGCATCCCAACCGACGAGGTCTGCAAGTTAAGGGTACCAAAAGGGGTGAGTAAAACCACATACAAACATATAAAAATCAAATAGGGATGCCTAAGGTTGGACATCCACGCATACGGGCTCGAACGCACGCAAACGTGCACGCACACACGCGTGCCCGAGCCCCCTGGACACCCACCCGAGGTGCCGACCCTCAGCAGCCCAAACCGGGCCACGGCAGCCCCGCACGCCCCCCCCCCCCCCCGGGGAGCCCCGGGCGCCCCCGCGTGCAGACGCGCGCTTCCGCGCGTCCCAGCACGCCCCCGCGATCCCCCTGCGCGCACCCGGCGTCTGCACCCGCGCGCGCCCGTGTGCAAACCCGCGCGCCCAAGCTCCAAACACTCCCCCCAAGCCCCCACATGCACCCAAACTCTAACACCCCACATGCATGCCCTCCCAAGCACTTTAACATGAATTAAAACCAACAAAAGAAAAGGGAAAACTCACTCAAGGAGAGGGGGGAGGAAAGGGGGACGTAGGGGCTTGCAAGCGCTCCCTCGGCCACCCCGATCACCACCACAGCTACCACCACCTCTTCTATGCATCCCTTGCTTCTTCTTCTTCACTTGGGCATTTCAACAAACACCTAGGGGGACTGGTTTAGAGAGGGGAAAGGAAAATAGGCTAAGGGAGTGGGGGAAGAGAGAAAGGAAGAATCAACAACAACAACACAACAACACACCTTCTTCAACTTCTTCTTCTCCATCACCAACACCCCCTTCTCCTCCACCCAAAACACCCTTCAAAGGGGCTGAACCAGACCAAAAGAGGTGAAAAAAATGGCTAAGGTCGTAACATTTTGGGGCCTTTAAATAGGCAAAGTCGGAGTGAAAGACCAAGTCGTCCTCGGACTAAAATCTCTGCGCAGCCTTCACTTAAACGGCCATAACTTCCCAATACAGCTCCGAATTGCACGATTCCAGTGGCATTAGAAAGCTAAGAAGATTATCTACAGCTTTCATGTTTACACCTAGATCGAACAATCCCTCGAGCTATTCCGAAATCTAGGCTAAACATCTTACAGGGCTACAGCCTGGATTTCTCAACTTCGGGGTATACATGGAAAAACACCCATAACTTTTAATATACGAATCCAGTTGATCCAATTCCACTTCTATATGGAAGCTATATCAAAACTGAACATCTCGTAATAATATCGGATTTTTACCTCATCATCTTGAATTTTAACAAAATCAAATCCGAATGCCCAATCCGAAACTGCATAATTTCAAAAACGTTATCGGAATTAAACGAAATTTTTATGGGCAGTACTAAACAGTACCAGGACCCATAATATGCAGTTATATCTTCAATCAGAGTCCTCAAACCTCAGAAGGTAGCTAAAACCCAAAATTTTAGCGACTCCGATCGAAATTAGGACTCTAAATGACACAGGTCTAACAACAGTAGCTGTAGAATTTAAGATTGTTAAACACGGATCACATGGTGGTCTTAATTATGCTTAATTTTTTTCATAGCTCCATTCACAGCCGGCACATAAACACGTCACTAACGAAGTACATTCATACAATTACTTTATTATTAAAATTAACAAAATATATAGAGATAAAAGGAGAAAGCATAGCCATCTCCCTTTGCCTTCTCACTGCAGTTCTTTTGAGATCAACCTGTAAAAAAATGGAATGAGTAGATAAAAGCATTTAGTTTTTTAGCTTCCATGTCATATATTCAGAAATTAAAGATTTAAAAAAACACAAAATACAGCCATCAAATCAATATGCATGCTACTTAGTCCAGATCCAATCAGGACTGACTTCGGTCAATCGGGTCAGTATCAAACTGCACAATCATCAATTATTGGGTACGATGTCACTCTTTATGCAGTTCGATACTGATAGTACAAATAGTACTACTATGTGAGTATTAACTTACTCTCAGTAATTAGGACACTGATAGTCTGAAGGACAGTGCTTCCCGCAGTCGGCAAGTAGTTGAGGGCAACCGGCAAGACCAGATTAACATTCAAAGCTTTCACTCTAATTGCAGTGCAAAGACAGAGCGCTGCGTCCAGGTCGGCCAGTCCCGCGAGAACTGGGCAACAAGCATCAGTAGCTTGACTACCTATAACGACGTGAACCAAATCATTCAACAAGCTCACACACGCATCCAGCTTGAGTGTGTTGATTGGGCATGACTGACTGGCTGGCGGCCGGAGAACAGGAGGCTTTGGGACTGCAGGTGTGTAAGGGATCGTAGGGGGCTTATGGACTGGAGGTTGCTTTGGAACTGGATGGAAAGGTGGGTGTTCATAGGTGGGGGGCTTTGGTACCACAACAGGTGCTGATGGTTCATGCACTGCTGGAGTTGGGCAGTATGAACAAGCATGGGAAGGAACGACCTGCTGTACTACTACTTTAAGAGTCACAAAGAAGATGAGGAGATTAACTAAAATGGTCTTTCCCATGCCTTGATGAGATTTATTATAAGTAGCTGCTACGAAGTGGTTTAATTTGAGTGTTTTGAATTCATGGCTCTTTGAGATGTCCTCCCTTTTATATTGTATTCATATTGATATTGATTGGATCACAGGTAAATATAATTCTCCCTTTATGTCTTTAGGATGTGTTTGTGCATAATGGAAAATGAAGAAAAATAGGGGAAAACTAAAATTTTCCCTTTGACCATTAAAAAAAATTGGTGCTTGTGCTACACAAGGAATGAAAAAAAATTTCCATCACTTTCTCAAGATCGGGTTAGGTTCAATGAGTGTTAGGCAATCCAACGCGTTTGTGACTGTCCAATCTTCTCACTTTGTTGTGATTGAAATATTTTGTAAGATTTCAAAATTAAATTTATAATGCAATTACATTCTAAACCTTCCTTTTTATGATTCAATTAATTTATTTATATCAAAATTATAAAATCGGACGGTTACAAGTGTGTTGGACAATTAAATTGAACATCAGTTGAACTTAACCCGATTCCAATTTTCTCTTCTATTTTGTCTTATTAGGAAATGTGGGAAAAAAAATTCTCTTTCCATGGATAAGAATTTGTGAGAAAATGAAGCAAAATTTTTATTACATGCACAAACACTAGGATAATTGGTCAAAGAGAATTTTTTTTATTTTTCATCACTTTCTCTTTGACCCAAATTCCTTCACTTTCCTTCATTTTTTCTTTGAAATTATGTACAAACACACCGACAATGCGAAGTACATTATTGATGAACGTGGTAGTCGACATAGCTGCAGATAAAATGTTTCTATGACTTCTGGTCAGCATTGTTGGCCCTACCAACGAAAAAGATTTATCATTTTTTGTCACTATATATTGTTCTTAATTTCCCAGTAAGCAATCCTTTTCCGTAACTAGATTTATCATTTTTTGTCACTATTGTTCTTAATATCCCAGTAGGCAATCTAGCCTGAGTCGACCCATCATGTAAAACTACACTGCTGAAAGTGATCGATTTTGTTTGCGTTGTAGTGGTTTGTTTTTTCCTATAAAACACGTACGTTGCAGTATCAGAATAAGTCTCTGATTCAACTCATTTTTTATTGTTTATATGAAATCACAGTTTTAGATATGATTGATTAATTATAATGCGGTTGGGATTCACAAATGTTGGATTATCTAGGCTTAATGTTGAAAAATTATGTAGTTAGCTTGCATAAATATTGCCGACATCGTAAATCCAGGAAATCAATAATCGAGCTTTTTGGCATAATGTGAGTGAGCTCTTTGACTTTCGCAGGCCACGACGTCGTAAATCAAGGATACCCAATATTCCAAGTCTTGCCCATTATGCTAATTAAGTTTTTTTTTTCTTTTTCTTTTTTTTTTTTGTGTTGACCCACTGTGAAACCCCAACATCATTAATTTTTTTAAAGGATAATGTTACATTCAACTTTTTTTTCAACCCCAATTTTAGTTTACATATATTTTAAATTTTTTAAAAATATAATACCTTATATAATGAAGTACATATATGTTTTTATATAAATAAAAAAAACATATGTTCTAATAAATTATATGGATGCTACATTTATAGAAAATATATTAAAAAAAATTCGTACCGTATATTTCGTTAATGTGAGTATATGTTTCAGTGATTTTCTAATTTCTATCGACGTGTATAAGATTGGAATTAGGCTAAAAAAAAACTGTGTAGCAACAACACTATCATGGATATACATATCACTTACAAATCCTGTACATCAAATAAAATTTCAGAATTTTACAAATAAATAAGTAAAATTTCAGATTATTTGAACCGGAGATTTATGAAAGTAAACTCATATTTTTGGTAAATGCCAACCCGGGTATAGGTCCATTAAGCAAATTCTTGACTTCACAAGGCACTGATCAGAGTCTATGATTGAACACCCATCTTTTCACAATTTATCTGGATCCACCCCGGAAGACCCGCATACATAGTTTTTTCAAATGAGGTCATCTCATGATCCGTCTTTAACAATTTCAAAATTCATTGTAGTTTTTGCAAACATTTTCCACCTCTATTAAAAGAGGTCAAGGGAACAAATTATATCTCAATTAATGAAATATGTATTTTTATATAAGATGAAATATATGTTTCAATGAATTAAATGATATCATTTATAGAAAATGTAAAAAAATCTCTAACAAGGTATATATATCAATGCAGTAAGTAAAAGACTAACGAGATATATATATAATTGTATTTTAAACTATAAAAATGATTGAGTATAACAAAACTTATCAAATAAATTATATCAAATATCCAATAGCATTGAACATGAACATCCAGGGTCGGCTCGATATATTACATGGCCTAAGGCGATTAAATAATATTTATTTTAATTTTAAGTTATTAATGTTTTACTTAAAAAATATTCTTCTTGTTCTTTGAGGTGCAAAATTATTAATGAAATTTTTATATGCAAGTTTTATTTGATTCAAATAAAAGAAAACCTTGTTATTTGTTGTCTATACCATAGAATTTTTTTTTGTCTATAACAAACAGAAAGTCCGGAAAGGTTTTCTTTTTATATAAAGAAAAAATAGAGTGAGAATAAGGGTTTTTTGAAATAAAGAATAAATAGATCAAAAAGAATTAAAAAAAAGAGTACGAAAACCAATGACACTTTTTTAGGCCTAACCGTTTCATATTCCCATTTTTTGAGGATTCAGAAATGCATTTAAATCCTATTGGTTATGTGAAATTTTTTTTGCTATTTTTAGGGGTTTTTTTTGCTATTTCTTAGGTATCATAAAATGTTATCAATTTTTTTATTGGTTATTTTTTAAATGGCTATTAATTGTTTTAAAAAATAAATATTTTTTGCAATGTGTTAAGTTATTATTGGTCAACAATCTAGACCTACTTATAAATAAATAAAATTTAGGGGTCTTTATGTATCTGGAGGCCTTAGGCAATTGCCTAAATTGCCTAATAAAAGAGTCAGCCCTGTGAACATCAATGAACTATTGGTCACAGTACTCACAGGGATCACAACTTTATTGAGTATAGTATTCTCGCCAGACGTATACGGAACTGCCCTAAAAAATGAAGCTTGATATGGGACCCGTCACCGGTTTGGATGTGGAATAAGGGACTGGATAATATGGTATAAAGCGGAATAGGAGAATTTGGATGTTTGGGTGCATTGAATACCCAGGGATAATGGATGCCTGGATAAACTAGTAAACCCTTGTAATTAAAGTTATTCCAAATTATTCCACCCAAAGAATATATGGGCCCACTGTCAAATTAACCGTCATCACCTCTTATAAATTATCTATCAAATCAACTATAATAATTTTGTCACCCTTGAATAATCTTTATTCACATTTTATCCAAACAACAAAAACTTTATTATTACGTTTCCAACTAGAATAATTCAAAACACAATCAAATACAAAATTATTTATTCAACTACTATACCCACTTATGCTGGTATAACTGTATACCGTTGAATAAGCCTTATTATGCATTCAAACATGGCTAAATGGAAACGGTCTTCTCTACACAATTTCAAGAATGGTTGAAGCCAACTTAACTGAATTGGATAAATGAAAAAAGTTTGAAGCAAAAAATAAAAATAAAAAAATCTACACTTGACTAAATGGAAAAGGATAATGTTATGTCCAACTCTATTTCCAACCTTAATTCCAGTCTATATGTATTTTGAATTTTTTTAAAAATAGTATATCTCATCTAATGAGGTATATGATTTATAAAAAAACGAAGCATATACTCCAATGAATTGCATAGATGTATTTATAAAAAATATTAAAAATTTCTTGAAGCATATGTCTTGTTTACCTGAGCATATATGTCGTTAATTTTCTATCGAAGCATATAGAGCTGGAGTTGGGGCTGGTAACAAATCTGGGTGTAAATGTTGCGTTCAGCTCATTTGTAGGCCCATTTGTAGCCCACACAAGTTTTGAGTTTTTTAGAAATATATATTTATCTAATGATATACATTTTTTATACAAGTTAAAGAACATACTCTAATTAATTGAATACATACACACACACCATGCGTCTGGTGATTTCATACTCTGTGCCAACTGCAGATGGTGCCGCAAAAACAGATTCAGGAAAAAAAAATGCAGGCGACAAGCGGAGCTGAAAATAACATTTTTCAAAAATTTAATTGAAGCAGCTAATTGTGACCTGGAACTCAACCAATCTGGCTATATATATTACTAATTTTATGGAAGTATAAAAGAAGAAAGATTATGAGAAGATTAGAACACTCCGGAAAAAGAGAGTGAAATGAGTGAGAAACCTGAACATTGCTCCTGTTTCATGTCAAATCTTAACAATACTAGCCATTTATTATAGTATCCTGAACTCACAAAGGATGATCACAAATCAATCAGCATTAGCAGGCATAAGCTTCAAACAATCCTACTTTTAGCACAACCCCATCTCAACTAGAATATCATAAGCTTTTATTTTATTGTTGTTTTTGTTTGTTTTGTTATAATAACACAAATGCTGCTACGTCATCCAAAAAAAAAAGGCATTACACTGAACTTCATTTATAGTCTCAAATACTTCATTAACCAATTTCACTCACTATAACGAGGTATATACCTCGGTTTTTGTTTGCATATTCTATAAATGAACTCACACAATTCATTAAAGTATATACTTCACCTTTTTTAAAACACACACCATATTAGATGAGGTATACTATTTAAAAACGATAAAATTTGATATAAATTGTAATTGGGGCTAAAAATTGGGTTGAGTTTAACATTTTTCATGACCAATTTTTTTTTAAATGTAGTTAGGGTGTAAAATTGTAAGAGATAATTTGTGAACCCAAAATATGACTAACAAATCAATATAAACATAACAATTTATCCTTTCAAACCTTCAAAAAAAACAATTTATCCTTTCAAACCTCACCCAAAAATGATTTGATGACATATTCCCTTTTAATTGATTTAGAATGTGTTTACTTAAAAAAATTGATCAACTTTTTTGTTACAAAATCCACGCCCAAATGTAAACCACGAGAGCTATAATAACAGTTTAATACATCATCTTGGAGGATGTTAATCTTGTTAAAGATTGAAGATGTTTATATGTGACTTTCGGATATGTCATGATGGCATGTGTTTCAAAATTCTTTTAGGCCTTTGTAATGTTTCCATGGGTTATAAACCCTCACTTCAAAATTCACAGTTACAAATGGGCCCGTCTATCCCCACCAAACAATTTTTCAATCCCACTAATCAAAAAAAAAAAAAAAAAAACGGTGTTTGTCTGTTTCTACCGATTCAGTTCGACCGAATTCGGTCGCCATTTCAAGTTTTGGGCGACCGTAATGGGTCGTCATTTCAGGTTTTGGGCGACCGGAATGGGTCGAACAGGGTTCAGAATTATATCTACTTATTTTTTGTAAGCAAATAAATTTTTGGATTTATCCATCATATTTTACATTTATTCTTTCATCCAAACAACAACTAAGGGATTAAAAAAAATGTAAGTAGGTATACTTTCAATTAATTCAAATTTTTATAAAAAAATATCTTATTAGACAAATATATATCATTTTTAAGTTTCGTTTGAATTCGTAGTTAAGATGAATTTTTGTTTGAAAACAAAAAAACGTACCAGTTGATTCAAACACATTTTATATTTGGCTTTTGAAATTTGTCTGTAACTTATATAAAAAAAATTGTTCTTATATTCTACATTTATGAATAATGATTTATTCTCCCTACATTACAACTCAGACTTGGAGTGATATGAAAGATTCAAGAGGATACACGTCGTGAGATTATGTTTTCAAAAAAAAAAAATTATAAACTTTATTACAAATCCTGTTCGACCAGATTCGGTCGCGCGAAACCTGAAATAGCGACCAAATTCGGTCGCGCGAAACCTGAAATGGCGATTAAATCCGGTCGAACTGGTCGGATCGGTGGGGATAGCAAAACACCGGGTTTTTTTTTTTTTAATTGATTGGTGGGGTAAGAAAATAGGTGGGTGGGGCTAGACGGGCCCGTTACAAACCCCAGTATAAGTCGCTTACAATTTTTGTACCATGAAATCAATTATGAGCTCAATGGACACTCAAAGAATAAAAATTCTGAGCACAAGTAATTATGATTTTATTTTAAGATTTCAAATTAAAAACATTGGACATTGTTACACTCGATCATATTTTCAACTCAAAATACAGTCATATATATCTCGTTAGAAATCTAGTGAATACCTCTTTTAAAAAAAGTTCTTACACTTAGGTCCAACATAAAAGTCACCAAAAACTGTAATTTTCAGGAAAATTAGTTATATAAGGATATTTGGGAGCTTTAGAAAAAATAAACTATAGAAAAATTATTTCTTTAACGGTTTTCAAATTCCGATTTTAGCATTCATGCCGAGGAGTACATACACCGTTTCCGGGATTGAGAACTTTACTCAAAAGTTCTATATACCTTCGTTTTTACATGAATATTACAAATTCAAATATTTTAGATCAACTTTTTTAAATTTTTAAAAGATGTAAAAATATTTTAGATCATTGAATAAGATGATATTTTTTAAATTTTAAAATTATTATTTGTAATTTAATAATAAATTTTTAATATAAATTCAAATTTTAAAAATTAGGGAAATTTTTAAAAATAACCCCCTGAAAATTTTTAATTTCACTTTTAACCCTCCCCCAATTTTAATTACAAAAACTAACCCTCGACCCGGTCAGCACTGCCACGTCAGCGCTGACTGGGTTTTTTTATTTTTGAATTTTTTAGGGAGGCGTGCTATATATAACACGCCTCCTTTGTAAACATAAAGGCATGTTACCCTATAGGGCTCGTCGATACGAACGTGTGGACATATTATAATAGCGATTCTGATCTACGGTTTGAAAGTTATGACCATTTGAAATTACGACGCTCCCAAACCATTTGAAGTTATGACCATTTTCATTTTTTTGTCATTTTTTTTTCTTGAAATTATTTGTTATATTTTTTTACACTAAAATGGTTTGAGTTCAAATCTAAATTGTACACATCCATGTCATTACATTGTGTAGGTTGTTTATTGAAATTATTTGTATTATTTATTTACTTTTTTCATCTATAGCCCTAAATTTTTTTAACATTCAAATGGTCGTAACTTTAAATGGTCATAATTTTCAAACCGTAATTCAGAATCGCTATTATAATATGTCCACGCGTTCATATCGACAAACCCTATAAGGAGGTGTGCTATATATAACACGCCTCCGTATTTACAAAGGAGGCGCCCTAAAAATTCAAAAATAAAAAAATCCAGTCAGCGCTGACGTGGCAACGCTGACCGGGTCGAGGGTTAGTTTTTACAATTAAAATTGAGGGAGGGTTAAAAGTGAAATTAAAATTTTCAAGGGGTTATTTATGAAAATTTTCCTAAAAATTATGTCCTATGATATTATAAAATGTCATAAATTTAAATATAGATACGAAATTACATGGAACCCCTCATGTTATTAGGTCTGAAAATAAAATGTAAAACCTTAAAAAATCTAGATTTAATTAAAGCTTAACAATTTTTTTTTATGATAAATATTCTAATCTGCATTAGAGATATATATATATATATATATATATATCAAAGACAAGTTTTTGTAACCAAACATCAGAAAATAAATTCATGTAAATATTTTCTGACAAAACAAACAATGGAAATAATTTTCTATAATGTAATATCACCAAACATCGAATTTAAATTTCACTTTTTTGAAAAAGTTTCTCCATGTAAAGTAATTTTCAAAGGAATTCAATCTACATACAATCAAACAGATTACTAAAAATATTCATTCAACTCAAAATAAAGCGATATACACTTTTTCATTAAAGCATACACATCATTAGATAATGTTTACTATTTTTTTTTAAATTAAAACGTGTAGTCTACGTTTTGCACTGCAAGAAGGACCGAGTAACATTTTCCAAAAACATTTGGGGGGTTTTGGAAAAATTGTAAAAGTGAGATAATTAAAGTAAACAACTAGAGTGGGGCGCCACTAACTATGATCCAGTTAATATCCAATCCCATCAACATATATCAGTCCCTAATTAGGCGTTGAGGCATGTCAGTCCTGGAACAACATACACTCTCAGTCTACATGCTATAACGTTAACAATTCACAATTCTTTTTTCAATTGGTGATCATTCTAAAAATTATTCATGTAGTTCAAAGAAGATATAGAAAATTTCTCAAGTATATCTTTAAAAAAGGGCCCTCACTGCAAAGAAGATTATGAGATCTATCCTGAGTGAGTACGCACCCAACCGATGTTTCCACCCTGATTCAGAGGGTGTAGAGCAGAGGAGATCTCTCCTGCAAGGCCACATTGGGGAAATTGCCTCCTGCTATTAATTTGGAGCATCTGGACCATTGCAGTAGGTATCAAGTAAAGTAAGTTTATTCACCTCGTCACACATTATTTATAAAGGTAGAAATTAGTACAGTCAATGCATGAACTACAGAATTAATCTCAGTTGGCTAAGATTTATCGACATAGATATCAACTGCCCCATTAGGGGGCAGATGGAAATAATTTGAAGCCTAACCTTTCTTTACCACTGATTTTAGAAGAATGCTACTATAAAAGCTGGTAGAAAGTTCTGGCATAAATTTTACAGCATGGCTTTGACATCTTGGCTGTGCATTCATGTCTGGAGCCTCTATCCGGTGCATGACGTTTGTAGACATGTAAGGAGATAAACAACCACTCACCTACAGGAAGTTACATCTCTGTGAGAATGGAGGACTTCATAGCATCACAAAAAAATGAATGCTAAATCTCGTCTTTCTTCTTCATTAATCTTGCATATCATAAGAATATACAACGACCGACAACACAAGGGAATATGAAGAGGGTAAAATGGTCAAAGTGGAGGAAAGTTGATCCAATTTATAGTAATGATGAAATTTTGTTCCAGTAGAAATTCACAATAGTATTGATGATTTAACAGTCAAATTTAACATGGAGCGCAAACATCCTCATGCCTGTGAAGTGCAGGACAATCAATTTGTGGCTGCATAGGGTAACATGTGCATGCAAGTATGTCATAGAAGTGATTTGACATGGTTAAAAAATCTTTAAATGTCATAACTTAAATGGTGTTTGGTTGAGGTGAGAATGTTTAAATATTTCATAACAATTATCTCAAAAAATTGGGGTCAGCTACATGTATCATTTTTACCATTCAACTCCATCAATTGCCACCAATCAACATATCTTTTCTTATTGTTGTTATCCAAGTTCATTTTGGTCTGACACCTATCCTAAAAATCTATTCAACAATTTTCCTCCTAATCAGAGCACCTATTGGTGTCCATCACGCATGTTCCAACCATCTCAAACAACGTTCCCTCATCTAGAGACTACTCTCTACGAATATACTCATATCTTACATAATTTGAGGGAACAAATGGAAGACTTAAGTAAAATCGAAGAGAAGATATTAGTAGAAGTTTCAGAATATCTGCTAATTGGGTGAAAACACATTTGAACGAGAGATTTCCTTGATATCATAGCACGCATTTTGATACATCAACACATGCATATGGTCCATCTTATGGGGCCAAGTGAAAAGAAATTCCATGGACCAGCACAGAGAAAAATAAACTATTTCAAGAATATATATGCATCAATATTACAAAAATGAAGCATGAAAAGAATGTAGAAAATGAAGTATTGAAATAAAGAGCAGTATTAAGGAATGCTTACCTGCAACAAACATGTAGGGATTTCAATGAACCCCTGCAAAAGAAGGTCAACCTTTTCCAAGCTGCAGCGAGGAACAGGAGTGATGATATAAAGTAGACCATTTGAAACATCAATGCTTCTCACTATCCCTGATTCATAATGCAACACAAGATATTCAGCATTCAAGTAGCTCATTGGGATTTACACTCATCCAAAAGATAAGCTTACAAACTCCTTATGACTAATGGATACTGCACATAAATCTCTATCAAAATTCTTTGAAAAGTGATATAATTTCCTGTGGTTTGGTATTAGATTACATCAGATCAAAAACTGCTTCATAGAATTATTGATGTTGTTCAGCGGAGTTTACTAGTTGCATCAGATAAGTACTTTATATCAGCAGGGAGATTAGTCAAGTAAGGAGCTGACATCACCACCAAAAATTTAGTGATATGCTTGAGACAAATTAATCAAATTATTTTTAGGTGTAAGGCTGAACGAAATGATCTAAAGCTTTCCAGAATCAAACTTCCCCGAATCATTGATGATCGAAAGAGGGTATAACTTACAGATTTTCAATAAATCATTAAAATTAAGGGCCTGTTTTATTGTAACAGGTTTAAGTATGTAATATATTATTACATTTGTGGTCTGCTTTTGACAATATATCTATATATAAGATAATAGAAAGTGATAAAAGTCTAAAATTATCTAATTTTCCAACATAAAATCATATCCATATTGGTCCAGACAACCTCCTATGATAAAAAGAACAACGTAACTATTGCATTCATTTCACACTATTATTCATATAAGCAGCAAAATCTCCAATATGTAATATTAAATGAATGTGCAGATATATTCCACCTTAATATTAGCATCAGTATAGCATTAAATTAACAGATTCTAATTCCTAAAGGAACAAAAGTTATTTCACTGTAAATTTCCATTCCCATCACGAGGTCAGTGACAAATACTGAAATATATGCTAATTATGATTCTAGATCAGCAAGCCTGCCAACTTAAAACAATCATAATCTCTAAAGCCAATGCAAAGCTGCATCCAGCAGATCCACCATAATTTCCAGACAGAAAAAAAAATGGTCCAGTATTTTATTCATATAATGACTTTCATATAATGACTAGATATTACTAAGGAATTTTAAATTAGGCAAGTGCAGAACCATAGTTAACTGAACAAAAGAGTTAGCTAAACAAACACATTTTCTTTTAATGACCGTTATCCTAGGAAGCACGAACACTTCAATGGATATCTTGTGTTTGTGTCTGACTCATTTCCGGCATGCGACAAACCAGTCCAAATTTCAAACATATATATATTTTTAATTTCAGAAACATTTTGGACGCAGTGTAGACACAGTTCGGAGGCACGACCTTGTAACCTTTCTTCTAAATTTGATATAGTTATATCATAAGCGTATGACCTATGGGGCTATATGATGTTAAAATCTTCATAAAGTTGATAGTTGACACACTACTATAGTTATTTCTTTTAAAAGTTTGATGGATTTGTGTGTGTCTTAGTTTTTTAAGATTTGCCATGTTTCACATCTGTGTCAATATCTCGTGTCTCTATGGCTATTATCTATTTTATAAATCTTAAAAAGATTATTTCCGTAAATGCAAATTTAAGAAGAATATAATTGTGTATCTAGTGGGAAAAAACATTATGGCATATGAAACAACTCAAAAGTTAATGAATACATGGTCTATCTAATTCAATTCCTGGGCTAAATATTGTAACAAAAACCAATAAAAATGTATATTTATTTTTGTATGGAAGAGAAGAAAATCAAAAAGTTTTTCATGGGCCTTCTTAATCCCGACCTAAGCCTAGACACCGGAACGTGAAAGGGAGGTCTATTGTGGACCATGGCCCTTATTAAGCCCAGTTCAAACCCTAAAATCCTCTCCCAATGCAAAATTGAGGTCAATAAACTTGACACCCCTCCATATTACAGAATGGCCTTGTCGGTGGTATCTCTTAATCAATTCCACAATTTACAGTTCAGTACTACAACCAGAGGTTGGGTTTTCATGTCAGTGGGTTTCCTGGTTTTGATGATGCATGCACATTGAGGGTGGAGTTTGGGTTATTTATTAGAACTGATAAAAATAGGATAAAAATATCTGTGACGTTTGAATGCGTATGATAAACCATAGAAGAAATCAGTAAGACTATAAAATATTACAGATATAACAAAAAACCAAATAAGTATTACATATGATGGAAATAATGGTATTTATATACATAATGCAACATACCAAGGCCAAAGCACCAAGGTACACAAGGTTCAGAATCTGCTGACTTTCCATAGTTCATTGCCAATCCAACAATTGTTGCATTCAGACTATGGAAATTTTCATCGTTTGGAACCTGCAAAATCTCGATAAAATGAAAAATAAATAGAGATAGCAATATAAACTGAAATCAGTACCATAACAAAGTGTGCTCTAAATTTAAAAATTCAAGTAACAGTAGAATACCAACCTTCAGTACTGAGATGAATCAAATGAATATAAAACTCAGTATCATTCATTGGAAGAACATCTAATGCTATGGAAAAAATTGTCATCACCAAGTGGTCTGGAAATGAATGAGGTGCAAACAACAAGATGAATTGATCGTTTGGTAACCCCAATCCTAATCTTACATAAATTCTCAAATAAGTATACTGAAAAGAAATGCCAAGCGCATAATCATTTTTTAAAAAAAAAATCATTGTAAAGCCTTCACTAGACTAAAAACAATAATATGCCAAATATTTTTTAATTGTCCAAAGTTCAGATCATATTTGGTGGCCTGATACAGTGAGAAGAAATTTCAAGGGAGTCCTACTTTGATTTGAATTCACAGATTTCTGGAAAATGTATAGAGGTTATAAGGAAAGAAGACAATAATTTTCAGGAAGCCTTGTAAGCCATGCAAGAGAATTTGATTAGAAAACCTAGAAAAAGAAGGTTTACTTATTATCAAGTCAATTGTTATATCATATAATGTTCAAATAATTTAGTAGATTTATTAATGAAAAATGATAATGAAACACTTACAAAAGCTCTGCTTTAATTTTGAAAGCATATTGTAATCCACATAAAAAAGTGAAAAGAAAATGTCGGATTTCCAGTATGGTGAAATAATTTCCATTGAAGTGAGTGAGAATACTTCAAAAAAAATTAAGGAAAACTTTTCTAAGTTTCTAAAGATCTCGATTTTAAAAAAAATATGCTTTTGTAGTATATAGAGTTCCTACTTCCTAGTAACCAAATGTTGTTTTCCATTCCATTCATAAATCATCAAATTTAATAAGAACTGAAAAAAATCTAAATCTAATAGTAGAACAGATGATCTCCATATCATAAATTAAAAAAAAAACACTATATCCAAACAAAAACTACAAAATGCATTGTTAAAGATCCCTTAGTAAATATAACCAACCTTGCAATGGAGATGCATAACTTTAACAGCAGAAATTGGAACTTGATAAGGAGGAAGAGAAGCCAAGGCATGTGCAAGTTCTTTGTATGTCATAATATTCATGTCACTAGGAAAACACTGCCTAAAGTAAGCAATCAATCGAAGATCTCGCATTAGACGTGCATCTTTTCGTACTAAAACCCTGTAAAACACAACCACAATTTTCTGATATGGTTACCATAAAATAGCTTCTGAGTGGCAAGAATTCCACTTTTTCTTAGAAATAATGAAGTTTTTCATGCATACTTTTGTGTGTGTGAGAGAGAGAAGGGGGGGAGGGAGGGAGGGTGGGAGTACATGTTTTTTTATTATAAACAACCGCAAAGAACTAGAAATCGCTTAGAATTGGAAAAGTACAAAGATGCAACACATGCAGCTTCTAAGGATTTTTTTTTTGAAAAGATGGTAGGTTTCTGCACTCGTATTAATAGGAGGGAGAAAACCCAAAATAATTACAAACAAGGCCCCACGTAGGACGTCACACATATACATCTTAAGCACACATACATCTTAAGCAGAGGAAGTCACAAGCTAAGATGTCATCCCCAACACTTCTAGGTAGAATTCATTACACAATTACCACCCAAAAAGCCCAAGGAGGCAACCCCCACGAGACGTCTTCCCCAATCCAGTACAAAGCGAACCACCGAGTCCCTAATATTCTCAACATAAGGTCGACTGCCATGAAAGATGGCCTAGTTCCTTGTCAACCAGATTGCCCAAACCACCGCCGGGAAGAAGAGCTGAGTCACCTTGCCATAGGGACTACGATCCCCCTGCCCACAGAGCCGTCTACCTGCTTTCCAAATCTCCTCGAGAGAGGAAAGGGGACCTGCCAAACCGGATGCCTCGCACATCCACATCCACACCTCCCGTGCCATGAGACAGTGGACAACAGATGTTCCGCTGACTCCTCCTCCAAACCACACAGCACACAAGTCCTATCCATGATGGGTGCCCAACGAGCGATAGTCACCTTGGTTAAGAGTTTCTGTTGGTACATAAGCCATAGGAAAGCCCTGACCTTCAACGGAGCCTTGCAGCCTCAGACCTCCTTGTGCATACGGCCCACCACCAATCCCATCAGGCGTAGTCTCCGCACCCATGCATAGAAACTCCGAACTGAGAAGCCCTCCGTAGGTTCCGGAACCCACGAAATTCTATCCCTTGCGGACTGATCAGGCATCGCACTATGGAGTAACGCCAGGATCCTCAGATAATCATCCACCCCTTCATCGTGTAGGTTGCGACGTACCAAAACCTCCCAATAGCCAGTCTCCCCTCTAGCGCACCAGAACTGATGGACCATGCCCTCCTTGTTCCTTGCGATTTGGAAGATGTGAAGGAATTGCTCCCGAAGGGCAGAGTCACCTACCCAGATGTCGTGCCAAAAGGATATCCTGACCCCATCGCCTAACACCCACTGAACCACTATGTTGAACTCAGCCAACCCGAAACGATGCCACGCCATATTCTGGAGAGCCTGCCCGAGACACGGGGGAATCTATCCTCAAGAGTTTCCCCACAACTATACCTTTCCTTCACTATCCGACACCAAGGGAGTTGTTGGTTGTCTAACCATCGCCACAGCCATTTGTTGAGGAGAGCGCGATTCATGTCTTCAAGATTGGTGATACCCACACCCCCATTTTTTTATATTGACACACCACATCCCATTTCACATGATGTACCCTCCTCTTAACCACCTTCGCCCCTCTCCAAAGAAAACGCCAACGTAACCCATCCAAGCGCTTGAGGACCCCTTTCGGGACCATGAACATAGACAAGAAATAGATGGGGAGGTTTGACAGAACCGATTGAAGAAGAGTAATCCTGCCTCCCAAGCTCAAGAAGCGGCTCTGCCATCCCTCTAGCCTCCTCTGTAGGCGTGTAATCAGCGGAGACCATTCTGCCTTTGGCATCCTCCCAAGTTGGAGTGGAAGGCCCAAATGCCTCAGGGGGAAAGACTACACTTCGCACCCCAAGATGCCCGCGAAACTCCTCATGGTGTTGTTCTCCACATTATTCCAGACATTGAGCTTTTGTGGTAATTAATTTTGAGACCCGATACCAGCTCAAAGAACCTACAAACAAACTTGATCCCCCTTATGGACCTTTCCTCAGCCTCGCATAATAAGATAGCATCATCCGCATATTGCACAAGCGAAGTACGAGAACCACCCACCACAGCTTGGAGACCGACCACCCAACCCTCCACTTCGGCCATCTTCAACATTCTATTGAAAGCGTTAGCTACAAGCACAAACAGAAGAGGAGAAAGGGGGTCACCCTACCACAGTCCCTTGTGGAGATGAAAGAATCCATGTGAAGAGCCATTCACGAGAACCGACGCCTTAGCCGTAGTCACACAAACCTTCACCATTCGGATCCAGTTTGGTTCGAACCCATGGCAACTCAACAAGTGGAAAAGAAAATCCCACCTTACGTTGTCGTAAGCTTTAGCAAAATCCAACTTAAGGACAATGCCTTTCCTCTTGTCCTTATGAACAGATATGATGCATTCTTGCACGGTCATGAAACCGTCTTGGAGAAGGCGTCGTGGAATGAATGTTGTCTAACACTCATCAACTAGATAGTCGATCACCTCCTTCAGCATGTTAGCCAAGACTTTAGAGATGATCTTGTAGCCACAGTTGACCAAGCTGATCGGCCTAAAATCCCCGATGGCTGCCGCTCCTTCCTTCTTTGGAATCAAGGCAAGGAAAGTAGCATTAAGGCCTCCAATCCCCTGAGAAGTCAAGAAGAATTCCCCTAGTATATCCATGACATTGCTCTTTATACAACCCCAAAATTCTTGACAGAAACACAAGCCGAACCCATCAGGATTTGGGTGATTTGTCCGCATCCGCCCCAAAGATCGTTGCCTTTACCTCTTCCTCTGAGAAAACAACCTCTAGTTTAGGCAAACAATGGTCAGGAATCTTACCGAGCTCTTCATCAATCCAAGTGGGGTGCCACCCTTGGTGCCATTGGAATGCATTTGTAAAATGCGCAACAACTGAGTCCCGAATCTCCTCCGAACTCTCAATCTGCCTCCCATCCACCATCAAGTGCACAATAGAATTGATTCTACGTCATTGGCTCGCAACTTTATGGAAAAATTTGGTGTTGTTGTCGCCCTCTTTGAGCCACACCGCCCTTGACCTCTGTCTCCACTCTGTCGCCTCCAAGCACATCAAAGAAGCCCACTCCCCTTTGCACACATTACAAGCAGCCCAATCCTCCTCGTCTAGAAGGCCTGCCTCCTCCCATCCATCGAGAACAGAAATCTAAGCAAGGAGACTTCTCTGTCTTGATCTGCGTCTCCGTAGTTCCTCACGGTGCCAGCACTTCAATGCCAGTTTCAGCCTTTTAAGCTTAAAAGCCACCTTCTTAGCACCTCTAAGGCCTTGCACCTCCACCCTCCAAGACTCCGCCACCATATTGTGAAACCCTTCGCACTGCAACCACCAATTTTCAAACCGGAAAGGGGTCTTCCTTCGCTCAGCAGCACCCGCAGACAATAGAAGAGGTGAGTGATCAGAGAGAATTATGGGCAAACATCTCAAAGAGCAAAGGGGAAGGCATTCCTCCAACTCCGAGTCAATCAAAACCCTATCCAGCCGCGCCAAAGATGGCACCTCTCGGAGATTGCTCCAAGTAAAGAACTGGTTTGATTAGGCCACATCAATCAGCCCCTCCTCATCAATCCAGGCCAAAAAGGCATCCATAACCGTTGAGACCCGACCCACCCGGTTTCTATCCTCCACCCACCGAGTCACGTTGAAATCCCCAAGTATGCACCAAGGAAGATTCCAATCCTCCTTTACCTTGCTAAGCTCCAACCACAATCGAGCCATGTCACTGTCCACCTGAGGTCCATAGACCGAAGAGCAGATCCATCTCCAATGAGACGCCTCGTCCTCCAAAATAACAGAAATGGAGTTCTCATCACACCTAAAGTCCAGCATGTTCCATAACCTCTCGTCCCAACAGATAAGAATTCCCCAGACGCACCCACCGATGGTTTGAAAACAAACCCCTGAAGCTTTCCACCACTAATGGCCCAAATAACCCCCTGATCCACCACTTCCAGTTTAGTTTCTTGGAGACAACAAACAAGATATATGATTGGCTACAATGTGATCTTGTAAGGTTGCCTTCTTGGAGCGGTCATGCAAGCCGCGAATGTTCCAATTCAGAGAAGTCTCATACATAGGGAAATAGAAAAGGTCACCTATAGTTGGATGGTTATACTTGTAGAAGTAGAAAAGGCATTTTGGAAAATGGATAAAGCAAAGGCATCGGGACACTATGATAAGCACCAAAAGAAGAGTGGAAAATTATTGGAAAAGGTGAAAATGGTTAACAAGTTTGTTTACTGGGATACTCTCAACAAAAATGGATACCAAACCAACCAGGGTGGTTCAACTAGGTATAGCTAGAACTGATTCATGTCCTTTAAGTCAGTTTAAAGTTTTCTTCAACATTAGGCAAATTCTTCTAATTTATTACCTAAATGTTTCCTTTAATGGTCATCAATTTCTTTGTAAGTTTAATGATTCAATGAATAGTCAACTAAATCTTATCCCCCCTAGTTACATTGTCACGGGAATGGATATAGTTTAAAGTACGGGCAAACATACCTCTGCAATTATCTCAAAAAAAGAAGGGCATATGAATAACCATTCCATTAAAAATGTTCCAACCAATGTGCAAGAAATAGCATATAAATAACCGAACAACACATAGCACACCTATAGTTTTCTCCTTATTATAGAAGATCAAATGATAAATGGAAACAAAACAGACCCTTAAATAATCAATCAACAGCAAATATGTAGCAATTTATATTAAATATCCTATCACACTATTGCTAGAGTCAATTTTGTTGTCCCAGACAATAGGTGGATTGTTTAAACTTACGATCTATTAGAAGAGTCTTGGCGTGCTGCATCAATATCAATCACATTAACTTGCACTTCTTCGTTCTTGTCTAACCAGAATGCACCAGGTGGAAGATTTTTACTATCAACAGTAATGCGTATCTTCACCACATGGGTGGGAACAACATATCTCAACATCTCCACCAGCATATCATAACCAGTACCTTGGATATAAAAAAAGGTCAACAGTGCGGCATGACTGTTTAGATGTATTTGTCAGAGTTGTTTATGAATGCCAGGACTACAAGGAGCTATGAAATTATGACTATATGCTCCCAGTATCTGTAGCTATCATAAAAAAATGAAAAATGTTCCAGAACATACCTTTGATCCATCCAGGTGTATTTATAACAAGAGGCAACATAGCCTTTCTAGATATTTCAGATCGAGAAGAACGATACTGCATACGGAAGTAATCATACAAACTGAAGATATTGTTTAAATAAGTTTTTGGATCCCTTTTTGAAGACACATCACCATAGAAGATGCACCTGACAGTGACATAAAAACCATCTCAGAGACAATGGAATTTAAAGATGATTGAATCAAGAGGTGAATGCATAAAGAACATCTGGAATGAACAAAAAATGTATATATTTGCTTCTATAAAATGCCACAACAAGGTAATGTGTACTGTATCATGTTCTTAAATGGAGAGGACATAACCCGCTTCTGTGTTGGCCATAATTGACCATTTGACCTTGCTGTTAGCTTCATTGTCTCCATGGAATGGTAATGTAAATGAAAAAACAGGATGGTGTTTTTTGAGATTAGGGCTGTCAATATACAAATCATGAATTCTCAACATCAGTATTAAATGTTACAGGATAATATCAAGGAGCACATAATAACAATCTAACTTGCACCAAACCTCCTCTTAATAGGATGTGAAAGGTACCCCCTCTTTAGGGGACTTGAGTTTGAGTCTTGCCGCCTTGACCAAGAGAAAAAAATTACCAATAAAAAAAAAATCTAACTTGGCTAAATGGATTATCAATAACCATTCAAACTCCACACAAGGTCAACTTTTGTGCAGATTCTTGTGTGTTGGAAGTCATATGCAAAAGGAAACGGGGTGGAATGGGGTTCCTTGATATGAACAGGGCCTTGTTGTGTACATGGCACTGGAGATGGCTGATGGTCCGCAGCATGTTGTGGACTAATATAGTAGGATTGCAGCTTGCCAGTTCAGATTCTTCCGGCATCCAGCTTCCATATTGCATCTTACAAATCCTCCAAGCAGGTGAAGATGATTATTATAGTAAGAAAATCCACTTCACACAATATGAACCTTTTAGTTTCAAATGTAGGACAAGTGATTAATATGTTTCTAACTGAAAGCAAAAAAATGTTGATATAACAGAGATGAAAGATACAGGACTCGATGCCACAACAACATTGTTTCCATATTTAATCTAGAGACTCACATCTCTGAAATAGGAATAAATTCATAACCACCAATAAGAGAATCAACCCCACAGCTCTACCATCAGCAACTAACTACCATGTGTAATGATGTGCAAAAATGCAGAACAAAATGAACATTTGCATGGAACCATCGAAAAAACGGCTACAATATGCAGCTAAACTACCCTCATTTGATTTTCATAATCTCATGATGATCATCTTATTTATCAGATTTTGGGTTGGTTGCCAAATCATATATGGGGTGTCAAAACACATTCATTTTCAAATGAATCTTTTTAAAAATCTAATACCACATGAGCATGTCGGGACTCGGGAGTATAAGTTCCTCCTCGTCCTTTTCTAAATCTACATCACATATATGCATGTTCCAATAGAGTTCATTGTGTCGTGGAACTAGAATCCACAGACAGAAAAACCTCTCAGTGATACAAAATAAGTGAACCACAATTAAATGATTATTAAGATATAAAAGCCAATTCATATAGCAAGTTCAGTCATCAATAAACAATCAAACAACACATGAGCCCAAGAATGACATACCTCTCTGGGGTTTTCACACATAGAATTGTCAAATCTGCAAACATGAACACACCCACTCAAAATATAACCAATGCAACAAAACCACCCATTGAAGACATAATGTTTCTCTAAAACTTACAGCCAAACGAATTTAAGCATAACAAAACTACCCCTCTATTAATAAATATAAATATAATAAATAAATAAAAACCTGGAGTGGGTTTGTCAATGACATGAAGGGAGAGACAACCAGGAGCAGTGAATTCAGGCTGCCCCAAATCCGTTTCCAAGTAAGCCACCCTCTTATACCTGCCACCCCCATCAAAATAACAATACACGTCAACACCCCTCCATAATACAGACCAAAACTAGTCCAATCCGATTCAAAGGAAAATTATCAGATGAAAATCAAATTACCCACTCTGCCGAATCCAAAACAGGACTTATTACCTGGTGAGGAGGGTGTTGAGGAGGTGGCGGGAGAATGTCGACTTGCCGGTGTTCTTGGCGCCGCATATGAGGGTGACGGGCGGCGGATAGGTCTCAGCGTCGTAGGCTATGGCGTCAGCCTTCTCCGCCCACGCGTCCGGTATGAACACCGTTGGACGCTCGATCGACGGTGATGAAGAGCCGCCACCCCTCGTCGTCTCGGCCATCTCTCACGCCTCTCTCTCTCGTTGAGTCTGTGTTTTTCGCATGTAACGTCGGTTCATATGTTGGGGGAGGAGGTGTATGCGCGTACGGGAAGGGATGTTTTTCTCGTGATCGATCGAATAATTTTTAAGAACGCCCTTTTGAAATTGGTATGGTATGGATTTTTATTAAATTTTATTTGGGCACGGATGCAATGATTAATGATTATTTGTACGTGTTTTTTTACACAGAAAAATCTTACATTGCACGTGCAAGAAAACTTTATAAATTATTTACATGTATTTGTCTGTTTTCATGTTGTGCTATCATGTACACACATGTTTTATTAGTAGTCGTTTGTCTTACACATGTGAAACTGTTTGTATACGTGCTAATTTATTATATTAAAAAATAATAATATTATAAATAGATAAAATATTTTTTTCAAATGATTATTAAATATATTATTTTCTTAAAACCCAAAAAATTATGAAAAATATATTATATATAAAAAAATTAAATTTAAATATTGCATATATTAGTTTTTTAATTTATATATAAGTTAATGTGATTAAAAAAAAATTCTAATATAATAGAATATAAACAAAAAATAATCTGATTTCAACTAACAAATAATCCTACAAGGTTATTTTTATATTTTATAAATAACAATTTTGTTAGATAATATATATGATAGTTGGTTAAGATTTCTTGATATATTTTAATATTTTCATGTCCACACAATTATATTATTGTAAGTCATATAAATTTATAAAATATAATTATCTATTTTATTACTTAAGATAAGATTAGGAGATGAATATTTGTTTTGGATAATATGGATTTTAATAAATTTGTTAGGGGGTAAAAATATAAAATTGCTTTACATACATTTGAGAGGTGTGAAAATAAAATCTGTTACAAATAAAAACACATGGGTTGGTTGGGATTTTGTTTGCTCCATTTAATGGGACAAATGAAAACCCTGGGATTTTATTTGTTACACTTTAACATCATAACCAAACAAAATATTATGTTTGATCATGTACAAATGAAAACACACCCCCATTTGCACAGTATCCAAACATGCCCTTATAATTTTTTAATCCAACACATTTTAAATCAATCAAAATCAACAATATCACTCAATTATTTTTTAATTAATATGATTTAAAAGGATGGGTTGTCATATTTAGCAGCTTAAATCACATTTTTATTGGGGGGCAGTTATTCCAACCCCATTATATATTCACCCCACCCCGTTTTTTTCCCACCCAAACAATTTTTGACATGTTACAACCCCACCCTCTGATATATATACATAACCTTATAAACTGTAACTCACCCCCAACCATTTTAGAAAACTCTTCCTCTCTCTCTTCACTCCCCTTCTCGATCTCTTTCTTCATCCCCACGAGAGGTGCCGACGAGTCCCGCGGCGGTGGACGGGGGAAAATGAAGGTAGAGAAGCCCGTGGATTTCTGCAAGTCGGTCACACCAAATGGGCCCTTCAGGAGTGTCGGTATCGGATTCGTCGGTGTTGAAAAAGAATCCGCAGGGAGGGTGCGTGTGTGGGGGTTCTTCGGGGATTCGGATCGGATGCGTGCCCTGGCGGGCTCGGTCGGATCGTCTTCTCGAAAAGGTGGTGTCGTTCCTAGTTGAGGCGTCCGACAGCGGCTCAAGAGGATTCCAAGGTTTGTGTGATCGCCACCTGCTTTTTCTAAAAGCAGGAAAAGGTTGGGTTGGATTTGATCACCTACTTGGGGAGTTTGTGGGGTCTCCGCTCTGAGACACGGATATACCATACACAGAGGTGAAAACACAGGTAAGTGGGGTGTGGATAGGGGGCGGCTAGTGGGATCCAGCCATCGGGTATGGGGCGGCTACTAGGGTTTAGCCGTCTGGGGCCTGGGTTGGTTTGGGCAGAACTTCGGTAGAAATGGGTTTGGTCTTGGACAGAGACTCAGCTAGGTTTAGCCTGGGTTTCTGGAGGGTGGAATGAGAGGGTGTTTTTATGTGGGGAATGGATTTTTCTCTCACAAAAGGGGCTCTCTTTCTCTCTCTTGGGATTTCTAGTGGGGGAAGGGAATGGTCAATTGATATCAAGTGGATTGGGAATTGGTGGATGTGAGTTGTGGATTCTGTTTAAAGGCTTGGAACCTCCTCTATTTATAGTAAAAAAGAGGCAGGGGATTATCCAGGGGGTAAAAGAGTGGCTTAGTTAATAGTGTGTTTGATGAGACCCCTCATTAATCCTCTGGTTCTTCTGTCAGGATCAGGTGAAGGGCGGCTAGTCCTAACTAGCCGCCCAGAATGGGGCGGCTACTTCCTGGTAGCCGCCCCCATCATGACCTGTCAAACGTCTCATCTCTAACAAGCGGTGGCTTGGGTCTGTTACTTGGATTGATCCGGCCAAGATAGGGCGGCTAAAGGTCACAACCCGCCACAATGATCAGCATTTAATGTTGCTTTATGTCCCATCCAGGGAAGCGGTTCAAGGTTGGCCAGGGCGGCTAGTGCTAACTAGCCGCCTGGTATGGGGCGGCTAGTTAGGGCTAGTCACCCCTTGGCAGGGACTCAGGGTTTCTCTAGGGTTTTGGGGTTTAGAGTTTCTCTAGGAGGGGGTTCCTGGTTTGGGCCAGGGTCTGGTTTAGGGTTAGGGTTTCCGGTTTAGGTTTAGGGTTTCCGGTCAGGCTAGGGTTTAGGGTTAGGTCTAGGGTTTAGGGTTTTCGGTTTCCTGAAGTTTTGGTTTTCTATTAGATGCCCAAATGTGGATTATTTCCGGGTGTTTACTTGAAGTATTTCTGTGTTTCTGAACGGTCAAAATTGGGGTATCTACAGGGAGGGAGGGTCCTCATGGAGGATCTCAGGAGGTTTAGGTTTTTAGCGGCGGAAGATATTCATCATCGAGCGGCTCATTCGGCCAAGGGCTATTCAGGGAGGGACGTGATCAGGGTTGGGAGGTTTGGGGTTTTGGCCATTAAAGATGGTCACAGAGAAGAAGCAGTTATGAATTTTTTTTTTTTTGGGAGTGATTGAATGTTTGTTGTTCTTGGAGAAGAAAAAAAGTTTTGATTTGATCTAGTAAGTAATTGTTGGAGATAAGTTTATTCGATTTGGTTTATAGGGTTGGATTTGTTATTTTTTTGTACCATTTGGATCCGTAATGATTTTGGGTTTGAATTTGTTGTTGAATGTGTTGATTGTGTTTCAATATGTTGTGTATGTGTAGTGTAGATTTCATGATGAAGTTCAAGTGTGGGCACTGCATTACAGAACCTCACAATTCAATTTTTATACCTGCAGGGTTTGACACTGATACTGTCGACCTATTGCTTCTGTGTCGACAGTTGGGGTGTCGAACCTAGCAGCCATTATACAAGGCACTTCATACGACACCTTCAATGTCGACCGTTGTAGTGAACACCGACACTAGTGATGTCGACAAACATAAATAATTGAACTACCTCCAATCGACAATCAATGTGTCGATGTATATTGTAACTTCCGACACTGAGATTGTCGACCGAAGTTGATCAAATATGTTTCATTACAAATATATGTTCGACAACACCAATGTTGATGAATAAGAGATATTTCGACAAAACGTTGGTCGATGTGAGGGACAATAGGTTTTGAGAGGGGGTGGGGTTTTGATTACCAATAGATTTTGGGGGTGGGGAAGGGTAGGGGTGCGTTAGGTTCTTTTGGGGTGGGATGGGATGGGGTGGTGTTGGTTTCATTTCTAAACATAAAAACAAATTTTTAAAGGGGTGGGGTGAATACTTGATGGGGTGGTAATAACCGCCCCCTTTTTATTGTGAGTAAAGGAATCAATGCCCTCGTGATTCGTTCTTTTAAGGGTAATTTGTACTTTTAGCCCCCCTAAAATGAATATTCATAAAACTAGCCCCGCCCGTCGAATATTTACAAAAACTAGCCCCCTTGAATATTTGTATCTCCAGTGTTTTCAGAACTTCATATTTTTAACCCTGTGAAAATTAGAAATTTTTAACCCATGTTAGCGTTGCCTTTATTTTGAATTTTTGTATTGGAGACGGATTATATGTAATCAGTCTCCAATACAAATCTTCGACGCCCCCCTAAATACAAATTTTTGACGCCCCCCTGAAAATACTGGAGATGAATGATCTCCATTAGAAAAGACAAAATAAAAAAGAACTCCGAAGCTCTATGCTCTTGATAGTGTGCTTTGGAGCCTGCTTTTGGAGCCTGCTTTTGTGTAGAGACATAGTGATTTATATATAATTAGTCTCCAGTACAAATTTTGACGCCCCCTGAAAATACTGGAGATGGATTATATATAATTAGTCTCCAGTACAAATTTTTGGTGCCCCCCTGAAGACACTGAAGACGGATTATATATAATTAGTTTCTAGTACATTTCTACCTTAGTATTTTTTTCTGTTTTTTTGTTGGTTGTATAAATGAATGGTTTTTTCAAACACAGATATGAAAATCCTGCTCGAATACATATATAATAAAATAAAACTAAGTCCCATAAATTCAATCACTCCACCCCTGTTCAATATGTCACGAGATATACATGTTCAATTTGGATGGCATCAGGATATACCATCTGATGTAGAGACCATCGACATACACGAAAATGCATAGATAATAAGCATCTCTCAAGTCCCATAAATACAATCATCCAAATATTTTCATAAATCCTTTCTTTTTAACTTTGGTCTCTACATTAGATGGTACATCCTGATACCATCCAAATTGAGTATGTGTATCTCATGACATATTGAACATGGGTCGAGTGATTGTATTTATGGGACTTAATTTTTTTTTATTATATATGTGTTCGAGCAGGATTTTCATATCTATATTTGAGAAATCATTCATTTATACAATAAACAAAAAAACACAAAAAAAAACTAAGGTAGAAATGCACTGGAGACTGATTATATATAATCCGTCTCCAGTGTCTTCTAGGGGGTACCAAAAATTTGTACTGGAGACTGATTATATATAATATGTCTCCAGTATTTTCAGGGGGCGCCAAAAAATTGTATTGGAGACTGATTGTATATAATTAATCTCCAGTGTATTTAGGGGGTGTCGAAAATTTGTACTAGAGACTGATTATATATAATCCGTCTCCAGTACAAAAATTCAAAATAAAAGGTCAGCGTTAACGTGGGTTGAAAATTTGTAATTTTCACGGGGTTAAAAATACCGAAGTTCTGAAACTCTCCAGTACAAATATTCACCGGGACTAGTTTTTACAAATATTCGACAGGCGGAGCTATTTTTGTGAATATTCATTTTATGGGGGCTAAAAGTGCAAATTACCCTCTTAAAAGATTACCTAATAAATGATGGTATGATTAGGTTTTACCAAAAAAAATAATACGATTAGTCAATGTTTCAAAACCCGACCCGGCTGGTTGAATAAGATACATGAGCCTCGTCTAAATAAGATACATACATATATTAATCAACACTATTTTCATATATAATCATATTTATGTATCTTATGAATCTATTTTTATAAGATATATACTACTCAAAATCAATTCAACAGTTTATAATTTCTCCATTGAAATGCTTAAAAAATACGAAGCGCACATTAGATGAATTAAATGCATATTTTTCATATTTTTTTTAGTATATTCTCGATTGAAATAACAAAAATGACCACTCATATACGAGTTCTCATTTTTGTTATGAACCGAGTATATGAGCATATTTTTTTTAGTGTAAGCATTTTTTTTTTGAACATAAACCGAGCATATTTTTTTTAGTATGAAATAAGTATATGAGCACTCATAGCAAAAATATAGTAAGAAAATTATTATCATAAACCCAACACGCCATCGATGCATTAAAGTCACTTCAATTGAAGGGCAACTTCCCTTTGAGGACCCGATTTTGACTGTTAATCCATATGTATAGCCTTCTAACGAATCGAGCTTTGATTAAGTTGGTAAGCAGCTCCTACCCCTGTGAAAAAAATCAAGTGGGAGGGGAGGAGGAGAACTATATCTTCAAAAAAAAAATGTATAGCCTTCTAGACTGATTTTGTGGACTTTTGCTTTATTATTTTATTCCATATCTATGATGACCCAAAATTATATTGTGCTACATTACAAATGTAATGAAATGTAATCGAGTCTTAATGAGTTGCAGCCCTAGAGTTAAATGGACGATTTTTTCTTTTTGGGCTTAAACCCTAAACCATTTTCGTTTTAGTATAACATATTTATTACTCTTATATTAAAAGAATGACATCCATATAAGACAAAATAGTGTACCATATAAGACAAAACAATGTAACCATTTGTGGACAAATCATGTGGGATATCAGACGGCTCCCACTTTTTACCAATTTAACAACCAGATCTCTCGCTATGATTCACCCAATTTTTATCTCTTCTCTGGGCTATTTGCAAATGGACTCCCAAGTTCAACCGGTTTATAATCAAACCCTTTGCTAAAATCGGTCAATTTCGTCTTTTCATGGGTTTCTTGCACATCGGTCCCCAAGTTCTATCAATTTGACAATCAGACCCCTATCTATGTTACAAACATATGCTTCATTCAGATTTTCAGATTTATAACCTAATCAATCATCTCAAAACATCATTTCCCACTTCTAATTAATGAAATTCCATGCAATAGTTTCTCAGTGTTATATCCATAAAATTATAAAATATAAATATTTTCATAAATATATAGTAAATTTTTTATAATAAATATTTTTATAAATATTTAATGAATTCAAATAAATAAACACAATTGATTGTTGAATGAAAATAAATAAAGAGAGGAGGCGGTGGGTAAAAAAAGACAGAATAGGCTATTTATTTTAGAAGAGATATATATAGTAATTTAATTCATTTATAAATGGTAAGATAATAATCTAATTTAAGATTTCCGGTGGAATTTGAGATTACCACAAAAAAATAGTGCGAATTTGATTCCACCCTATTTTTCCACATGCCTTGATTCTAATTCCAGTATGGCCCAAAATTACCATCAACATCACCACTAACCAAAAATGAAGTATATACTATAATGAATTATATTATCAAATTGATTTTTGTTCTTTTTATAACATGGGTTTCAAATATAAAAATATATCACTTTCATAAATCAAATTGGTTTTTGTTCTTTTCTTTTGTCATTGAATGACTCATTTATTAATTATTTAATTTTACTATCATTATCTTAATATCATATCACGTGCCTTGGCACATGCATAACAACTAGTATAATTTATTCATCTATCTATAATTTTAACACTCTAATAATACAAATATAACACAAAAAGTTATCAATACAAACTCTAAATTATCAATATTGGTTTTATGAAAAGAAAATAAAAATAAAACCAAGCACAAAATTATAAAATTCATATTTCTTTCATATAACTCTTTTTTTGTGCTCCAATAAGGTATTCATGCATATATATCAAGTCCCTCAAAATCCTAAATCCTAAAAAAAACTTTACAAATCTAAACACTACAAACAAATACAATACAAACTCTAGATTAATTTTGTACCTTTTTTATTTGGTGAAGAATAAGCCATGCCCGGCTACAATGTAAGAAAATCTCTCCTTCTTGTCTTCTTTTTGGCGTAAAGAAGAATATATATATTTAAATTGAGTCTTGTTGCAGAGGCCCTATTATATAAGCTTCACTCAGGCCCATGAGGTGTCAAATTTTTATCAATAATGATTTTTGGGCCCCAATTGGTAGAGGTGGCAAAATTGAATTTCCACTTTACCCTTCTTATCTAAATAATGAAGTTTTTAAAGCAATCAATGGAAATAGAAAACAAAAAAAAAGAAAAAAGAGAGCCAAAAGAGGGTAAGACCGGACGCTTGATCTCGTGGGGGTGCCGTGGAGTCCTCGACATCGGGTTCACCGGCGATGGACATGGCGTAGATCAACACCAACATGAAGGCGAGGGGGGTGAAGGCGGCGCCGTTTAATAGGCCGTCCGAGGTCTCCAGGCCCATCTAGCCATCAATCACCACGAACACAGTCGTGTTGTAAATGAACCCAATTACCGACATCACAAGCGCGATCAGTAGCGACATCAGGTGAAGAAATCGGAGGAGGAGGGGGGAATGGAAGAGGCGGTGACGTTCGGGATCATCAGGCGAGGAGGGCAATGAGAAGGTGGAGGAGAAATGACGAGTGGAGGAGAATCGATTGGGGCGAGCATTCTCAACTTTCTCTTCTCCTCTTGTTTTATGTATTTTTTTAGTGGAAGGGAAATTAGGGTTCAATTGGGTTTGAGAATGGGATTAAGTGCTAAGAGAATCTCCAATCATATACCATTTACCCGCACTCATATCAAATGAAGATTTTAAATGAATTTTTATCGAAATCAAGAGATTCTTTAATTTAAATTCAGATACATGACCACTGTATATGAATTTTATATGCACTTTTTATTTAAGTACGATTTGTATAATCATTTTTGTTGTTGCGTATGTGTATAATTATGAATAATGATTCATTAAGCATATTTTTAGTCTTGCATGATCATTTTTCAACTCATTCAGATTCCATATATACTTATATCTAATGTAAAGTTGTTAATTTAAATTTCAGATACACGTGTATCTGAATTATTTATCCAGCCCAATTCGTTGTTTGTTATTTTTGTTTAAGATATATGACCACTGTATCTGGATTTTATATGCACTTTATAATTTGTATACTTGTTTTTTAGCATTCAACATATTTTTAGCCGGGCATGATCATTTATCAACTCATTTAGATTTTAGATACACTTGTATCTAATGTAAAATTTTTAATTATGATTCCAGATACACGTGTATCTGAATTATTTATCCAGCCTAATTTGCTATTTGTTATTTTTATTTCAATGGATTTGATTAATGTGTATCTGAATAATATTTAATTATTTTTTATCATGTATATTTAAAGATTTTTACTAATCATATATGCAATGCTTCATTAGCATGTAAGCTATAATTGTTTCATTTGAATTTCATATACATAACTGTATCTTAATATTATAAAAACTGATATAAGACTATATCCAAATTTGTATATGTATTTGAAAAAACTAATATACTTATCTGTATCTAAAATTCTAATATATTTATTTGTATTTGTAGCTGTATCTAAAAAAAATGGAGGTAAAGGTCGGAGGAGGTAGAGGCTGGAGGAGAGTTCGAAAGGTAGTTGATCCACCTTTTATATGATAGAGGGCGATGAGAGGAATCCAGGGGTAGTGATTCCGGTTAGGGCTGGTAAACGAACCAAGCCGCTCGGGCTCGGCTCGGTTTAAGCTCGTTCAGGCTCGTTCATTTAGACAAATGAGCGAGCTTGAACAAGTTTAAAAGCTCGGTTAGGCTCGGGACCTAGATCGGGTTTCATTTTATGTTCAAATTCGACTCGTTTGTGTTATTGAAGCTTAATTGAAGCTTGACTGAACTCCTTTATAAAATCAGAACATTAAATTAATACAAAGTTATGCTCGTTTAAGCTCATGAACTTTGCTCATTTAGGCTAAAATTTTATTTTTAATCCCTAAAAACCCTAAATGAAGAAGAACGCTGGGCTCGTTGAGGCTCGTGAGCTCGGCTCGGCTCATTTATAAACGAGCCAAGCTTGAATATGTCAAGGCTCGGCTCGTTCGGCTCGTTTACCACCCCTAATTCCGGTCGTCGGAGATGAGGAGGCCATCTGTAATGAATTTTTGAAGTGGCGGATGCCTTAAAAGAATTAAAAAAAAATTTCAAATAAGGAGCGCTAGGAATTGGTTATCCAATCCCAAATATTGACGGATTGTTTTTTTTAGAGTGAATAAAGGAAGGGTAGTATTGTCTTTGCTGTTTTTATTTTTTTTAAAGTCAAACAAAGAACCAATTAGCTAATGACACCTATTGGGTTTCTCAATGGGGCTTAAATTTTAGGGCCCATGTAGCAAGACCCAATTTTTATTGGCTCCTTAGTTGTTATTTACAAAATGACAAAAAAGCAAAATACAGTACTACCCTCTTTCTAACCGTTTTTACTATTACATATCCACCACTTAAAAAAATCACTCCGGCCGACCTACTCATCTTTGACGAATGGCGTCACCATCCCTGGATTCCTTTCATCGCTCTCTATCATATGAGAGGTGGTTCGACTACCTTTTCAGTCCTCCTCCGGATTCCATATTTTTCAACCTCCATATCTATTTTTTGATGAATGTAACTGAATTTTGACGAAACATTAAGATCATATAGGAATTCATATTTTCTCCAATAGTTGATTGAATCCAATAAGAGAGTAAAAAAATATACCCAATAATTAATTTTGACGAAAAATTGTTGGGTATATTTTTTACTCTCTTATTGGATACTGATGATACTTAGGAATTCATATTTTCTCCAATAGTTGATTGAATCCAATAAGAGAGTAAAAAAATATACCCAATAATTAATTATGCAGTTCAATTTATAAGTGGTGCAATTCGATTTGCACGTAATGCAGTTCGGTACTGACCGAACTGACCGAAGTCGACCGGATCCGATCCCCCAAAATCCTAACCCGCTGTCGGGGTAAAACCTCTTCTTCTGCAGCCGATAATAAGGACATTTGATCGGGAACCCACGATGAAAAGGGGCAAGGGCAAGCAGGAGACGGAGAAGTCTGCGTCAATGATCGATAGGAGGGAGGGGTCGGCGTACTTCGCGCGGAGGGAGGCGGCGAGGGTTCTGAGGACGGTCCTCCGCGGCGACGCGCGGCGGAGGGCCGTTGGCTCCATAAAGTCGCTCGTCTACTCTCCCTCCGTCCGCAACAAGAAGGGAACATTCGCTCTCGTCTGCCAAACCCTCAAGCGTAACCCTCTCTCTCTCTCTCTCTCTCTCTCTCTCTGTCTATGTGAATCCCTGCTTTTCTTTCTTGAATATTTGCAAGTTTTGAATTAATGATGTTGCTGGATCCGTAGGTTTTAGTGAAACACGAATGCAGACTAACTGGTTATTCTTTTGTTTGGGTGCGTTAACTATGCTCGAACAATCAATTAAGAACATTTGATGGACCTACCTAGCTTTGTTGACAAAAGTAGCTCTTGGGAGTGATTGGGACCAATGCTTGAACTATTTTGTTTCTGGAAAGAAAATTTGTTTCTAATTAATGGGGAGATCATGAACTTTTTTTGGGCTTTGACTGTTTTGTGTAAGAAGGTGTCAAAATAGTTTTTTCCTGAAATTTTTTATTAAGTGAGCTTTTCTATATATAAAAAAAACATTTAAGTGATTTTTTAAATAATGGCTTTGTGGTATTTGGTCAAAATGCAAATTGAAGACATGATAACTGGTTTAACGAAAATCAATTGAAAAATTCAATTTTTTTACGAAGTCAAACTATAAGCCCAAAACGCCAAAGCATTATTTCAAACAAGGAAGAAATAATTGAACAAAAAATGTTTGTCAAAACCCAAACTATAAGCCCAAAACGCCAAAGCATTATTTTGAACAAGGAAGAAATAATTGAACAAAAAATGTTTGTCAAAACCCAAACTATAGCCCAAAACACCAAAGAAGTATTTTGAACAAGGAAGAAATAATTGAACAAAAAATGTTTGTCAAAACCCAAATTATAGCCCAAAATGCCAAAACATTATTTCGAACAAGAAAGAAATAATTGAACAAAAAATGTTTGTCAAAACCCAAACTATAAGCCCAAAACGCCAAAGCATATTTTCGAACAAGGAAGAAATAATTGAACGAAAAATGTTTGTACAATAATCAGGTCTAAACAAGGAAGAAATAATTGAACAAAAAAATGTTTGGGGGAACATAATGGAATCGTAGTACATATAGACCCATGTTACTTTGTCCATCTGGTCTCTAGAATTTCTTCATGGATGTGGGTGCATTTAATGATATCCTTGATCAGACCAGATGTGGTTCTTAGTAGGAAGATGTGATGATTTTCGTTTGATTAAATGGTATGGCTTGGCTTGTGGACCGTGGGATGATCTGGGAATCAGTATTAATTGCATTTACCAGTTACCATGCAAGATAAGAATTTTTTTGTAGGTTCCATCTCTCTTGATTATCTTGAGTGCTCCTGAATCTTCTGATTTACATTTTTTTGCAACTTCAAAGTACAGGTCAGATTATATGCCCTAGTTGGCTGCAGCAAATATAATGGCTAAGCAAAGTTTAATTAAATGTTGAAGCTCGACTTTAAACTGCATTCTAGATATCAATATTCCACAGTGAGTTCACCTTTGGCTGACTCTTCCAAGTTAATCTTTTGTATCTCGTCCATTGCATTGGATAGCAAGTTCACCTGCCGATTTCCAAGTATTCATCTCTCATGATTTGAGTTCTCTTTTGAGAATTCATGGATGTCGGGACATTTTTTTTTCCCTCCTGACCTATTTACCCGGTAGGAATCCGCCCATTGAGATTTAATTATATAAATGAATTGTTGGTACTTCATCCAAGCCTTCTTGTATTTGAATTATCCCTTCCCCATTGAATGAAATCGAGTCGAGAGTCAAGGAGATGAATATGATCAGACACAAGCTTTAAGAGGGTTTTCGAACCCCCCCCCCCCCCCCAAAAAAAAAACCCACAAAAAAGAAAAAGGATTTTGTGGTGCCTGATTTCTTCCTAGTGGGCATCACAGACGAGGAGGTATTCGCATCAGCGTGTGGAGAGGGAGGGACCCGCAAAAAAGAGAAACTCTCCGACGATCAACACAGTAATCGTATAGGAAAAAGAAGATTTCTCTTTATATGTTTGTTTACCTATTTCTTACTTATTTATAGTGGCTTGGGGGATGGATTTGAATTCAAACCAATCCTTAAACGTGGGTTCTCCATTGATTTGAACTAATTCAATTCTCCTTTATCATTGAATTTGCATTCAAATTCTAATAAATGATATCTCACCCCTTTAAATTAATGACACCACTAATTGGGGTGATTGACCCACATGGCAACATTAATTGTGGTGATTTTTTTTGGTCCCTACAGCTGGCCCTTTTCCCGTACTGTTGAGGGACAATGAAGTAGTGCGGGAAAACAATTTCTTACTTATGGATACTTCCAGACGTGAGTTGCCCATGGAAATTTTTGTGGGCAACGAAGAACCACTCGGCTTGAATTGTCCATACAACCCCTTCCTCATGGAAGAATGACGGATACCATAGCCTTTAGATTATTGATTAATACCATTCGGCTTAAGTTGCCCCTTTGTACAGAGTGACCTTTGACTTGAGCTGCCCTCCACATGCAGTGTGCAGTGTGGCCATCTCTGAAGGATAATATATAAGGGTCAATGTGAAACGTGATGAAAAGTCTTCTCATCCCTTCGGACCTTGGATTCAAGGATTGACAGATGGGAAGAACGACCGGGTCATTTTCTAATGGAGGATTTCTCATGTCTGACACAATATATGATCATTCTCATATTCAATATCGATTTTCTAACCGTTATATTATCTGTTTCTAAACCTAATAATTATATATGATTGATCATTTTATTTGGCTCATGGCAAACCCATCTTTGTCATCTGATGTGGAGAACATGAAGCCTCCATCGTCCAACAAGGAGGAGAAATCAACTCCGATTCAGGAAGTTCAGATGATGCCAATGTTCGAAATATCGATTAATTCGATATGTCGATTTGGCCTCAGATTGATATATCGTTCGATTTTTGTTTTTTGTTTTTTTGAAAAAAAATGGAAAAAAATGGAAAAAACAGCAAAAAAAAGATAAAAAATAATGAAAAATAAAAAGAATAATTTGATATGAAGATATTAATAATTTTACAATGGTTTTGGTTTGAAAAAAAATACATAACTAATTAATTACAACATAAAACTATAGAACTGAATTTTTTTTATTTAAATAGATAATCCATTGCATTGTTTATAAAATAAATATTCAAATAAATTGACTCATTCATATTTATGAATTTATCCCATAAGTTATGTGTTTTTTTTAAAAATATATATATATTCTAATGGAAAAAGAATGGAAAATAACTGAAAAAACAGAAGAAAAAAAAGTAGAAAATTGAGAAAAGTAATGAAAATGAATAAGAATAATTTGATATGAAGAGATATTAATAATTTTACAATGGTTTGATTTGAAATAAAAATGCATAACTAATTAACTACAATATAAAAATATAAAAGTGATGAAATTTTATTTAAACAGATGATCCATTGTATTAGTTACAAAATCCCATTTTTGAGTTCCATCTAATGATGTGTGTAAAAGATGAATATATATATATTCATTGAGTTATTTTATTTTTTTATTAAAATAAGTACTCAAATAAATTGATTCATAAATATTTATGAATTTATCTTATAAGTTATAAGTTATGTTTTTTTTTTAAAATATATATTCTAATGAAAAAAAAAAACAAATGAAAATGCGGGGTATCGAGCCCCTGATCTGTTGCATGCTAAAGAAGAGCATCTGAGCAACATCCCCACATTGTTTTATTTATAGTTTATATATGTAATATATGTTTGCTCGACCCGACTGACTCAAAAAAAAACCCCAACGATATCGACGATGTATCGCTGACGTCAGCATGACGTCAGCGGGATTTCGTTATTTCCTCGTGAAATCACCGATAAGTTGCGATTTGGTCACTGCGATCGATATATCGATCGCGATTTTTAACTGTGGATGATGTTCTCTAGATCGACTGACCCTCTTCCCCAAGCCGCCCATCATCAACCGATCAACATCCATTCTGTTTACTCCCCATTGACAGCTTACGACGTGGATACAAAGTATCTTAGACCGAACAATTGGATCAATGCTTGGTCATGTTGTCTATAAGTCATTCTTGAGCGAAGATGATGGTGAATAGTTTGTGTTGAGCGATTTTGCTCAGTGCCCATTAAAAAGGTCACGTTACACACGGCGGCAACTCAAGCCAAAGGTCACGTTGCACGCGGGGGCAACTTAAGCCAAACAGTACTGATAAAAAATCTAAAGGCTACTCTATCATTCTTCCTTGGGAAGAAGCTGTATGGATAGTTCAAGCCGAACGATTCTTCGTTGCATAACAAAATTTCATGGACAACCCTCGTCTAGTAACATCCATCGGTAAGAAATTGTTTTCATTCACTACTTATCTGAGCAACTAGGGAAAAGAGGGAATATGTAGGGGCTAAAAAATCACACCCCAATTAATGCTGTCTTGTGAATCAATCTCTATAATTAATGATGTCATTAAGGGAGACACGACATTTATTAGGATTCAAATGCACATCTCAATCAAAGGAAAATTGAACTCCAAATTCATCTCCATAAATCTCATGATTTTAGTGATTAAATTCAAATGAATGCACCTTTCCAAATGACAAAATTGTCTCCACATGTCTGTGGAGATCCCACGATTTTAGGGATTTGATGGATTCAAATCAACCCCCTAAGCCATTGGCAGGGAAGAGGTAAACATAGATATGAGACGAAAACCGAGGTAGAGAGAGATTTTCTTTTTTATACGATTGCTGACTTGATCATCGGAGAGTTTGCCTTCTTTTTTACAGGTTTCTCCTCTCACACGCCGATCTGGATCCCTCCTCGTTTGTGGTACCGATCGGGAAGAAATCGGGCACCAGATCAATATCTTGTTAATCTTAGATAACAGCAGATTGACTATTAGATTACGGGATTGTTGAAGAGGAAATAATGACGTTGATGGTAGTGTAATGTATTATAATTGTAGTAGCTTGCCTAGAACTTTGTTTGATGCTGCTTACTTGGCAACTATATTATGGGCCTTATTAATTATTAGTACATGATAGGAAACCAAATCATGTAAGACCTAGATCGCATTGTCTGGATTGAGCAAAGAATTGTTGATTAAAAAGCATAAATGGATTCCCGAAGGATGTGGTTGCATTCCATGACACTGTATGTGTTACTTGCAATTGATCTTTATGAGAAAGAAATATAAAACTTTGGTGAAGCATATATCATGTGGAGAGTTCTAAATATTTGACATATGACCCCAAGGTCTTCTTGGATTCCAAAATATTTTTTTTTTGTTGCAAATTCAGGTATTTTGGAATCCATCGTGTCCTCATTCCCGAGTATAGAGTTTGGTATGTTTGTGAATTCAAACAAATTTGCTACATAGGGGTGCAACTTGGGTGGGTTCGAGTTGGGATTTTTAGTTGCCGGGTTCAACCCGACCCGAACCCAGGAAAACCTGAACCCAATTCGGGTTGGGTTTGTGTTGAGGGCTTGGGTTGGTCGGGCCTAACCCGAATCCTAAGATGTTGTGCTAATATAGTCATGAAAATCATATAAGAAAAGATGTTGTGTCAATACAACTTGCCATATTATCTAAACCATTGATTAGGTGTGAAAGAAATCTGACCCATTCATTCAAAAGTAACCCTAGAATCTCACCAAATTCATTATTTCTCTCTATTTTCCATATATGCCGTTGATCTGCTTCATTTTCACCCCGAGTCTTCTCCGTATTCACTGTCAATCAGTTTTTACCCCCAAATCACACTCATGTTTTGTGTGATTTAAACCTCCGAAACCTTCACATATGGAATCCCTACTCGTAGAAGCAATTAGAGGAGCCTCCACCACATCATTGACGGCAACACCATCTGTGGAGTTCCCACACTAACTTTTTTTTGGGGGGGGGGGGGGTGTGGAGGATGTGTGGAGCGTGAGATGCACATATTTTTTGTCTCTGTTTGATTTGTGTATGTTGATGTAGGGTTATTAAAAGAAAATGGTGAGTAGATTTGGGGAGAGGATGTGTAGACTTCTTAACTGTTGTCATTTACTATACTTACTATATACATGCAATTCATTATTATGTGAAATAAAGTATGAACCATGTGTCCAATCCGAGCCCGATCGAACCTAACCTGAGCCCGATCTGAACCCAAATTCAACCTGAACCCAATTGAACCGGGGGTTAAAAGTCGGGTTGGGTTTGGGTTGAACCTTTCGGGATTGGGGTCAGGTTCGGGTTCTGGGTTTAAGCTTGCGGGTTGGGTTTGGACAAGGCTCTAAACTGACCCAACCTGTCTGAGTCGTAGCCCTATTGCTACATGTCAAGATACAAATAGTAATGAATTTTGTGATACATCTGTTTTTGCCTATCAAATCTGCTTGGACTGCAAAATGTAGTGGATTTAAACTAACACCTCAATAATTATTTCTATAATATATTGTACTTCAAGTATTTGATGAAGTTATTAGGTTATGATATTCAAAATATGTTCACTTCCAAAATAGGATATTTTCTTTTGGAGTCCAAAATTTACCTTGGTGTATCTGAGGAATTTAGGATCCAAATAGACTCTTGATATACTTGTGTTTCCATTTTCTATTTCTTCAATAGATCTTCCACTTCTGAAGGATTTGTTAAAGAAAACTGACATACTGAAGGGCAAGTGGAAGGTAAACCATCAACATGCTAAGTTATCTTTTTCTGCATTCATTTTGCAGTTATATTTTATAGATGATTCCGTATTATAACCTGTATATGCTTGTTAATGAAATTTCATCCATTTTCCCCCTCACAACTTGCAATTTTTTGTTATCTGCTGATGTTCATATGTGAGTGATGCTCTATTATTTCTTATCTCAGAGGCAAGAGGAATTGATATTTGTAGTTATGTACGACATTCTTTTTGGGCAGGTAGTCAATCACAGATTAAGGCATGAAGTTTCTTGCCATTTCTTCTTTTCCTTATTCGTATTGGCTATGTTAACTTGTCAATGTCTAGATAATGACATTGAATTCGCAGTTCATATTAGTTTTTTGGGCTTACCAGAATGACCCCATATCTTGCATATCATTCCGATGCATGAGTAGACAAACAAACAATTATTCACACAGCTCAATTTAACCACGTCTGTTGAAGTAAAATTCTGTTAAATACACTCAAGAGAACCCGTTTTATATGCATGTTATTGAATCTGTGTTTGAAGAGAGACACTGGCTTTGCCCTTTGGCCTTATTTTCAGCTCCTGTTCCCCATCATACTTCATGCAACTAAATTGTAAATATATAATCACCTTCCTGTACACCGTGTGTGGTTTTTTTTGTATTTGAAAACGAGAAAATTGCATATTTTATGAAGAAACCATAGACAAATGCTGCCTCTATTTATATATAAGGAAAAAACTGAAGTACACAGGTTTGGTAAGATAGAAAAACATGGGTCGAAGCAAGAAAAAAACAGAAACAAAAACAAAAGACATAGCCCCACTGCACCGAGTTGCATACAGCAACCATCCCCTCAACATATCAGTAGAGGAGAGATCTAATTAGGAGCATGTGGCCAAACAGTCCCGCTACACCTCAACCTGCAACGTGCCTCTATATATATCAATCCTCTTTCCCCCTGCAATTTGTTGAACCCAATCTAAGATAAGGGTCGTAGTTAACTCCCATTGATTCTCGAAGTAGAAGCATTGCCCCTTCAAAATCAGTCGATTTCGCGTGATCCATAATGCCCAGACACCTGCCGGGATCAATGATTGATAGACTCTCTGATGTTGTGAGCTCTGTTTGTCCTCAACACCTTGCCCTCTTCCCAAAGTTCTTATATGTTCTGGGAACCCTCCCTCAACAGAGACACATCCGCTTGCACTGCCAACAACCTCCCTGCCAATGGACATTGACACATCAGGTGGTTCCACAGTCTTTGAGGCCATCTCTCAGAACACAGGCTGATGGTTCATGCGGTCTCCATTTAGCTCTATATGCCTTCGTGAGAATGCGCCGCTGGTAAACCAACCACATGAAGCCCTTTACTTTGATGGGAATTTTAGTGCCTCGGATTTTCCTTGCCTTTTCAGCTATACCTTGATTCGGTTCAATGTGACTCTTCCACCAATGGTAACCATTGTAGACTGAGTGCCCCCCCAAAGGCTTGATCGACCACACTGCCATGTCTATGCAATCCCTATATATCTGTTTCTTCTTGAGCACCTCTAACATCTCCGCTAATTGCTCGATCCCCTCCACTTGAAGATTCCTTTGGATGCTCGATCTCCTCCACTTGAAGATTCCTTTGGATGCTGAGATCCCATTCTCCCAAGCTGTCATTTTCCATCCAAAGTTGCTGACCATACGCTCCTTGTTCTCCACTATACGATATAGATTCAGGAAATGATCCCACAATGCACGCTCACTACACCACCTATTTGATCAGAATTTGATCGATCTTCCATTGCTATGCTCCAATGTATTGTATGCGTCATCTCATCTGCAATTTTTCTTTTTTTGGAAATGGGTGCTCCCTTCATGGAGAGGGGAGGTGCTAGCCAACTAATCAAAAAAAGAAAGTCAAAGCCTAAGTCAAACCAGCTACTAGGTCAGAACGGCCCTGCTGAGCCACAATGGCCTTGCTGAGCTAGAACGGCCTTGTTGAGCCATAATCCCCCTGTAAACCATAACGACATTGCTGAGCCAGAATGACTATAAACCAGAATGGCCCTGCTGAGTCAGAACAGTCCTGGTGAGCCATAATGGCCCTATAAACCAGAACGGCTCTGCTGAGCTAGAACGACCCTATAAACTAGAATGGCTCTGTAAACCAGAACAGTCCTGCTGAACCAGAACGGTCCTGTTGGGCCAAAATTGAATTAAATTAAATTGAATTAAGATAAATTAAATTAAATCAAGCCAAATCAAATTAAGTTAAACCAAGGGTCAAGTCAAAACAATCTTGGAGAAGGGGTTTATACTTCAAAATAACCACCCACTCCTCTATGACTACCGACTCCCTTATAACCACTCACTCTCTTATAACCACCCACACTCTCATTCTTTCCTCTATAAATAAGGAGTGGGAGAAGACAAAGAGAACAAGGGATGAGAGAGTTCAATCACAAAAAAAAATAGAGAGAGAAGTTCACTTACACTCAAAGAAAAAAAGAAGAAAAAGAAGAAGTGGAGAAAATCGAAGTGGGAGAAATACAAACTCTCCAAGGATTCCACATTCTTCTTGAAGAACATCTTCGCTCTGTTCACGAAGGAGAAAGTCCAGAGAAGGAAAGATTAAGAAAAACGATTTCAAATCAAATCCCAAGTCAAGAAATTCGAAAAGGTGAAAAGCAAAGCACCACTAGTCTTAAATAACAAGGCCCAAAAAGCTCGAAGGATCACGCACCGCAAGCCTCTTCTTCCTTTTAGATTTTCACTAAACTTGTTAAATCCCTGAAGTTGTAATTCTCGAGAAACTCTTAAAAGGAGATCGAGGATCAGAGGATTAAACAGATCGAGTTGTATCAACATTTTCTTCTCTCCGAGCATATCATTTAAAATTTGTAAGGAACATTTTGTTCGAGACAACTGTCTCATCCGCAAAATTGAAATATCCCTTACACAAGAAGGATGTTCTAAGCAAACTATGTGGAAGGTGATCCTCCGCCTCCCGATTGAAACTATACATCCCCTTCATGATTCACGCTCAAATAGCCTCTGAATTCGCGAACCACATCCAAATCCATTTGGTGAGCAACCACATGAACCACCTCCACCATCATTTGGAAAAAATTGCATATTGAAAGAGTAGTCACTTTTTTTTTTGGTACACAAGGCCCGGACAGGGCGACACGACAGAGACTTGAGCCATTAAAGACCCAGATGAGACAGTGGGCAAAGCCCACAATATAAACAGCCTAATTGCTGTTAACCCCTTTTTTCTCCCTCTTGTCACCACAACATATTGAAAAAGCAGTCACTTGAGTTATAAACCATGAGAATGGATTAGAAAATCAAGTACATGAATAACAGTTTTAGCTCCAGCTTTAGGTAGCATGTCTGCAACTTTATATGCTTCTCTTTGCTTATGATTCATGTAGTATCCATCTTCTTCCTGTCTATCTAGAGACTCGGTGCCAGTCATCCAGCTGTGAGAGTAGGACATGATGTTCTGCATTTTTGGAGTAAGTGTTTCAATCTTGAGTGTCACAGATTGTATCCTTTTATGTCAGACGATAAACCAATAACAAACAAGAATGATATGGTAAAATACCCACCTTAGTACTGTAATGTGTTGTACTAATTCTTGTAAGTTTTTGAGACGAGTAGAGATCTAAATGGGTCTTTTGAAAATCCTAAAGACAATGTTGTTAGACCTGTGTCATTTATAGTTCTAATTTCGATCGGAGTTGCTAAAATTTTGGTTTTTAGCTACCTGCTGAGGTTTGAGGACTCTGATTCAAAATATAACTGCATATTATGGGTCCTGGTACCGTTTAGTACTGCCCATAAAATTTTCATTTAATTTCGATAACGTTTTTGGAATTATGCAGTTTTGATTTGGTATTCGGATTTGATTTTGTTAAAATCCAAGATGAAGAGGTAAAAATCCGATATTATCATGAGACGTTCAGTTTTGATCTAGCTTTCATACAGAAGTGGAATTAGATCAATTGGATTCGTGTATCAAAAGTTATGGGTATTTTTCCAATTATACCCTGAAGATATGAAATCCAGGCAGCAGCCTTGTAAGATGTTTAGCCTAGATTTCGGAATAGCTGGAGAGGTTATTTGATCTGGGTTTAAACATGAAAGTTGTAGATGATCTTCTTGGCTTTCCAATGGCATTGGAATCGTACAATTTGGAGCTATATTGTGGAAGTTATGGCCGTTTAAGTGAAGGCTGTTCGGAGATCTAGTGGTGCACGTGACTTAGCCACTAAGTCATTTTCTTTTGATATTTGTGTGTGTGGTGTGAGATGCTTAAACTCACCCCCCTCCTTATCTCATCCCACCAACCCACTTTAATTGTATTAAATGCTCTCCTCCTCGGGAGAGACTTCTTCTCGCGCTCGCTCTCGCTCTCTCGGGACGGCAATGAAGAGGAGGTGATGGAGTGGTGGAGAGGGGAAAGCAAAGGAAGGGGTCAAGGAACTGAAGGTGGTGTTGGTGAGATTGTTGTGTGTGTTGCTTGCACCAGCTCCCTTTTATGCTCTCTCTCGCATGTCTCGCACGGCAATGTCAATGGATGAGATCATGCGAGATGGGGATGGTGATGAAGTCCCCTGTTCTGTTGGGTTGTTGTTATGTTGTTTAGAACGGGATGTGGGGTGTGGGTGGTGGCAGCGGTGGAGTTGGCGTGTGTGTGTGTGTGCGGGAGACGTGTATGGACCACCCACTCTCTTTGGTTTGATTCAACCAGGTCTATTTTTGACAATTGGAAGGAGTGGAGGCTCCATTGCCTTGTTGTTGTTGTTGTGTATGCTTGGAAGTGAAGAGGTTGAGGGAGAGAAGCCCACGTTTGTGTTTTATTTGTTGTGTATGTGTGCACACCACCCATTTGTGAGTATGTGTGAGTGAACCATATATGCCTGTTCTCCTCTTGCCAATGGATTTCCTCATGCATCACCTAAACTTGTGTTTGTGTACTAAAGGGGCATAGGATTGACTCATTGGTACGCTCGAGATCACATAAGAGGTTTGCGGGGCTGCGGGCGCGCGCTCGGTGTGCTCGCATGTGTGCGGAGTGCGTGGGCAGCATGCACGAGGTGCTCAAGGGCGTGCTTGGCGTTGCCCGATGCGTGCGGAGTGTGTGGGCAGCGTGCACGAGGTGCTCGAGGGCGTGCTTGGCGTTCCCGATGCGTGCAGAGTGTGTGGGCAGCGTGCACGAGGTGCTCGAGGGCGTGCTTGGCTTTGCCCGATGCGTGCGGAGTGTGTGGACAGCGTGCACGAGGTGCTCGAGGGCGTGCTTGGCCTTGCCCGATGCGTGCGGAGTGCGTGGGCAGCGTGCACGAGGTCCTCGAGGGCGTGCTTGGTGTTGTCCGATGCATGCGGAGTGTGTGGGCAGCGTGCATGGGATGCTCGGAGGGCGTGCTTGCGGTGCTCGGACGCATTTGAAGTGTGCTTCGGGATGTCGAGCACTTTGTTGCGGCCTAACCCAAACCATTGGACGATTCTTGGCGAATTGGTATCATGCTTCGGATTCAAATTGTCGCCCTCTTGCATTTCGCGAGCTGTGCGCTCGTTAGGTGAGCGGTTTGATTCTAACCCTTCCGGAAGAGCTCGATGCACGTAGTCGTGCTTTGCGCTTCCATGGGCTTTAATTGCATCCTAAATATGCTAGATATCATGCATGCTAGGTTGTATAGCTCGTATATTGTGTAGAACCCTATTCTATCTTATACTTGCCTATGTATTGTATAGAATATGGCATGACTTAGGTAGTTTTATTTGAAATGCTAAACCCTATTATTATTTAGACATATCTAGCATGTCTATCTCGGGTTAACAATGGGGTACATGCATAATATTCCTCTGATTTAGGACTTGAGGGTGTGGTATAGTTGTTGCACCCATCTTATTGGGGTAAAACTATGACCCGCTTTAGGAGAGGATGAGACATTCCCTCTCTCTCGCCCTCCCTCTTTTCGCGAACCGAGTGAGTAGATGTAGTTTCTACTTGACTCAGGTTTGCTTGGAATTATTTGCATGCACCTATTGTCGCGCGGATCGCGCTTAACCCTTCCCTTCTAAGTTGGTGCTATCCAACGCATGTTAGGTTGTAACTTGTGTGTTTGCATGATTGATACCATGTATGCATGTTTATGTAGGCCATCCTTGGGTATTAATTGCGTATCATGTACATGATTATTGGGCCATGAGCCTTGTCTAATGAGATTAGACAGGTGTATGACCACCAATGGGGTCATACCATGACTTTGACACTTAGAATAAAATATCTTCCTCGCATATGAGTTATGCGCCCTGGAGGGAATTCATGAGAATTCGTTGCGCTTATCGGTATTTGATAACCGATGATGACGGATCCATAGGGATCGTATTTGTGTGTGTCGAGTGTTCTTCCATTCGTCGGCTCCGTATAGAGACTGCCCGGCGTAGTAAAGTCCGGTGAGGTGCTCCCAGATACTACTCATGACGCGTGTTGGTGTGCCCACATGGCCGAGGTAGCGGTCATGGGAGGCTACCCGGTAGAGGCCAGAACCTTGTGAGGTGCTCCTAGGTACTATTCACGACGCTTGTTGGTGTGCCCATATAGTAGAGATAGTGGACGTGGGAGGCTACCAGGTAGTAGAGGCCACACCAGGAGAGACTACCGGATGACGAGCGGTGTAGAACAGTTGACCTCTTCCCCAAGAGCCTATGTCACCCCGAGGAGGGGGTGAGGGTGAGGGTGTGGTGGGTCGGCGTTGGTTCGATCTGCCAGTTTGTGTAATTTCCCAAATCCTATGTCACCCGTCGGGGTGAGGGTGAGGGTGTTGGTGTGAGTGTGGTGGGCTTGAGTTGATACTCGACCCACCAGCTTGTGTAGTTGGTTTTTCCGTGGGGTTCGTGTTGCGAACATGTAATGGTTCCTCCCAATATCGTCGTATACCGGGGCCCGACGTTGAAGCTGCCCTGACAGAGGACTCTCACTTGTAGGTACTCCCGATGCATTCGGCGGATGTACTGATCATGGAAGTGTACCAGGTGAGGCTACATGACGGTGGGCCACCGAACGATATTGCGAGCGTGAATCGTTCTCCCTTCGCCGAATCCGTGTTGATGCTTCCTAGGTACGAGCCACCCTGGGTGGACCCCCACCTGTAGGTACCATCGACGCGCTCGATAGTGTACTGACCGTGGCCGGCTCCATGTAGAGGTTGCCGGGAGAGCGCTACCGGATGACGAACGGTGTAGAACAAGTTTTGTCCTTCAAGTCCCTAGGTTCACCCCTGTGGGAGTGAGGATGAGGTCAGGGTATGGTCGCGCCGCCGCGTGACCTGATTACCCGTTGGGTTTCTACCCATGCTTTTCCTTGATAGGAATTAGCCTTAGTGTTGAATTGTTGTGTTGGTGTTTGGTTTCTGACCACTCACTGAGCTTGTAGCTCACCCCTCGCATACTGTTTCTTTTACAGGGGCGTTGTTGGGCGTGGAGCTGGAGCTTCTTGTGGCGTGGTCTTGTGTGCATGGAAGCGTTCCTGTCCGGCGAATTGGCGAGTGCGAGGCTGTTAGCAGTCTTAGAGTCTTGTGTATTTGAAATCGTGCGTGTTGCACCTGTTGTATTGTATTTGGCTAGACTTGGCTCTCACAGGACAGTGATTGTGTATTCAAGTCTGTAATAATATTTTTGATTTACAGACATGTTGATATTTTTATGCTTCCCATTTCAGTTAAGTTATCAGTTGTCATTGCTTCATTAGCCTTGTGTATTATTTATTGGAGTCAATTGACCTCTTGTATGATAGCTGATACTTTATATTATTGCCACGTCTTGGGGATGCCTGGGGCGTGACAAATGTGAGAACAACCAATTAAAGGAGACTCCTAATTCCCTACCTGTTGCTTTATTGCACCTTGGAATGTTGGTGGATCTGAAATTTGAATTTCTTTAAGGCATTCAGAACTAGATGTGCAACTAATGAGGAAGTAAGAAATACCTAACGTCACATGGGCTTCATGGTTAAATCCTTTATTGATGTTTGGGTGATGTGATAGTTAGGAACCATGCATTGACTTTTATAATTCATTTTACAGCGGTGAATTATGTTTTAATTTTTGTATATGTTATCTTGAGACATTTTGACTTGAGCTATCTCTACCAGGCCAGTGTAACTATAGGTGCCTCAGAAAAGTTCGTACTACATCAAAAAAATGCCTTAGAGTCTGCTTTAGCTCGTCTGTGTGCTAAAAAAAATGTGAAACATGCGGAGGACTTGTTGCTCCTTAATAACACTCCTAGTAAGTTGTCCAGCTATTTCTTGCAAGCTTGTTCTGTTCGTCCTATGGGCATGTTTTGTTTTGATTGTATGTGGAAATATGTTGAAACATTTGATATAGAAACATGTGAAAAGACTGATTGTTTTACTTGCAAGTGTTATTTTACTTCCTTACTAAACTTTGGAGTCTCTTCAATACCATGTGTAAGGATCAAGAAAAGATGTTCTTTTCTTCACTAATGATGAAGGATGTTTGGATTTGGCATTATCTTCTTACCAATTTCCTACTTACATTTTTTAATGTAACTATACAACCTTTATTAATTGTTAACATTTCTATTTGATGTTTGATAATAAAAAAAAGGAATGGAGGTCTCTCTACATGATGCTTTTCTAACTAACTGTTTGAAAATTTTCTTGTTCAACTTTATAAGTCAATTTTCAAAATAATTAGCTAAATGTATCTTGAGCCATCCTAGAAAGGTAACATGCATTGGGTTTAATTGTTGAATTTTGGGCATGGGAATTAGCGTATGATAGATCTCCCAAATAATACAAAACTTTTTTTTCTCTCATTGTTATAAATGTATTTTACTTAAATGTTTATTTCTTTTACTTTCTTATCTTGATTTATGTAGAACTTATATCCCAATCATGAAATTTTGCATTGCAGATGTTTCCAAACCTCGGTATGTTCGAGTGAACACCCTAAAGTTGGACGTAGAGTTGGCCTTGCAGCAATTAAAAGCAGCATACAAGGTAGTCATTTCAAAGCCTCAACAGTGAGCTTGTCATCCATAATTTTCTTCGACTCTAATGTGAATTATAGGCTTATACTTTAAGCATTCTTCTTATTATTTTTAATATGTGTTTTAGTAAATATATCATCAGAGTTGATGGAAATATTATTTTTATTAGCGCTTCATGTTCTTTGTTTAAAAGTTCTTTTTGTATGTGTATATAAGATTGATTCTGAGACCAATTACCTCTCACTTGAATAGGTAAAAAAAGATGACATGGTTCCAGACTTGTTTGTGCTTCCTCCAGGAACGGACTTGCACAATCATCCATTAGTTATGAACGGGAGTCTATTTTTGCAAGTATATTTCTTTGTTTAATAAATTTGTTTTTGTGAAAATTTCATATCCATTTTTTGTGATCTATCTTGTGCATTATCTGAATATTGGCGTCATTATTATCTGGATTGAAGAAAATTGGTTTTTGACAACTTTGATTCTTTCTAGAACTTTTCATTTGTTAAATAATACCAAAAAATACAAGGTTGTCTATTATATTTTGTCCAGATTCTCAATGCAAATACAAGCAACTTTTAAATTACTTTTTAACTTAACATGTTACTAGGATAGTAGGATGCCATAATCATTGTTTTGTTCTCTTTCGTCTTGGTGATTCCTTGATTCATATTGTTTCTTCTGCCTGCTTGCTTTCACAGGGAAAGGCTAGTTCTATGGTGGCAGTTGCATTAATGCCTGAACCAGAATGGGAGGTATGTTATTTCCTATTTCTAAGTATGGATTGCTTATATTGATTAGTATCAAGTCTATAATGTACGAATATTTTGAGATTCCTGAATCGCATGCTAAATAATATCTAGTTGGGGGGGGGGGGGGTGGTGGTGTGTGTGGGATAGGTCTATTTATTATTATTTGTCAATCAATATAATCATTATTCAATTTACAATTTTGCAAAAACAATTAAATTTAGTTTGGAATTACTCAATTTGACTTAATTTTCCATACATCTAAATTTCAGTTTGCAATTAGCACTAGTTCAAAATCAATCTGATCCAGTAGAATCCTTTTCTATTGGGTCCTTCCTTTTATGTTCCCTTTCTTTTGTTTTTCCATTGGCTCAGCAACCCTGGTTTGTTTTTAATGAATTTTGGTAGTAGATAGCCTACCAGTTAACTTCAGAAAAAAGTCTATCCTGCAACTTAATTTGATTTATCTTTCAATAGGCATGGAAACATGCAAATCGATAAAAAAAATTCATAGTACAAGAACATATGTTTTTGTACTTGAATTTGAATCAAGGGATATATTTAAAGTTTAACATAAGAGGAAGGGCAAGAGATCTATCCCTACATACGTGAATGAGTTTTTGTGGGATTTAATCTGGACCATTTTTCTTTTGATGATCAAGACCTAATTAAATCACATTATCTATAAATAAAGTTTTTTAATTTTTTTTAATTTTTTATGTTTATCTTGTGGCCATTCGAATGTTTTGGCCGTTTGAACATTGACAGTCTTGTTGCCATTTTAAACTACTCACTAGCTACTCAAATTGACATAACCACTATATCTATTTGAAGCTTGGTCATTTAAACGAGGCTTCAAATCGTTCCAAATGTCAGAGCATTCTTTCTGGCACTACAAGACCATTCGAGCAGTTTAGCTCTTGGTCACGGAAAACACAATTCCCTTAAACTTGAAAACCGGTCGAATGGTGCTTCCAACTGTTTCGAATTGCCTGAGCGAGTTTTTTTTTGTTGTTATCAAGTTTTTCAAATAGTTTCCATCATTGATTCATAGACAGAACACAATTCTGCTATTTAGGCACATGCTGTTTGAACAGAAATCCCAGTGCTGTTCAAACAGAAATCCCAGTTTCAAGAGACAAAATGCTAAAAATGAAACCTTTTTAATAAAAGCTTTGCATGATCTCAAAAGTGGTCTTACCCAGTAACCCAAGGTTCTAATGCTAAAAAAAATGTGTTGTAGGTCCTTACTAGTCTATAAGAGCAGGATCCAGACTCTCTTCAAATTTTCTAGTTGAACTTTATATATGATGTATTCTTCAACGAATGAACTTAACACTCACAAACCTCAACTGATCCCTCCTCTTCCTGGCCGCATATGATTTGACACATGGTGCTTCTACCATTCATGCACCGCATAGTATGTGCGGTGGACATGCTGCACAACCGGGAGAGATTGTAGGATGGCATACACTTTTTAGAGGTGGACTGCACATGCAATCTCTACACTTAATAAAAATACGGTAACTTACACTTTTGTTCATAGAATTAGGACGTACTTAAAACATATGAAGTAACATATTTATTCATTGTTGAAATCCCTGACTTTAATATTGATCAAAAGGACAATGCCATTGGTTGTTTGTGAAGGTGTCTAATGGTATTTTTATGATATTGTTGTTCTTACTGTAAGAATTGTTTTTTCCTATTCTGTATTTTGAGTAAGTTTCTTGTGTACTACTTACTCTTCTGTATTATATAGTTTTTTTTTTTGATCGAAAGGGTTGGGTCTCGCCTTTGTATTAATCAAAAGGAAAGCCCAAAACAGTAGAAAAACAGAAAATACATCTAAAGGACCCAAATGAAGTGCCAAAAGGAGAAGAGTTATCTACTTATGGTACCCCAACAAGGGTTTAAAGTAAACTAGAAAAACAACTACCACTAAATGAAAATTCACGTGCCCCTGCGCAGTGTCTTCCCCACTCCACAATGAGTTGCGCCGCCCCCTCACAAATATTCTCCATGTATGGCGTACTTCCTTTGAAGACTGCAAGGTTCCTAGTCCACCAAATTGACCAACTCATTGCAGGAATGAAATATTGAGATGTTTTTGCACCCAAACTCCTATCCCCCGCTGCCCGTAGTTGCTTCCCCGCCTGCCAAAGCGCCTCGAGGTTATCATAATTTATGTCCAAGCCTGTAACCCCACCCAACCACTGCCATGCTTCCCTAGCTAGTGGGCAATATAGCAATAACTGCCCCACTGATTCCTCCTCCAGTCCACACAGGTCTCATGAGCTATTAATGTTGGGTGCCCAACGAGCAAGATTAGCCTTTGTGAGGATCTTCTTGTGGTAGACCAACTAGAGGAAGAACTTAACCTTTAGGGGAATCTTGCATGACCAAATTTCTTTATACTTCCTAGCAGCCACCACACATCCCGGCCTCGAACGACGCAGCCACGTGTAGCATCCATGCACAGTAAAACCAACAGCTGGATTAGGCTTCCAAGCTGGCCGATCAGCCACTGACTCCACTAGGGGCCATCTATGTAATTCCTCAAGCAAGCCCAGATAACCATCCACCTCCCTATCAAAAAGATTTCGTTGAACCATCACCTCCCAGTACCCACTCTCCCCACGACTCACTCAAAATTGCCTTGCAACCCCAGCAGGCTCGGTAGCTATCTGAATACACCAGAGAATCGATCTCTCAAATTTGTTTTTCCAGGCCACATGTCCTCCCAGAATCTGATGCGATCTCCGGACCCCAATTCCCATCGGACAGCCTCTGAAAATTCAGCCAGAACTGATATGATGCCTGTCCATACCCGAGACAATCTGCTGTTGGCATTAGGGAATCTGTCCACAACCAACTGATCCCCGAAATACCTCTCCCACACCACTCTGCACCATTGCAAATCAGGGGCTAGCAACCATCTCCAAAGCCATTTTGAGAGGAGAGCCTTATTCATATCTTCAAGGTTTAAACCCCGGCTCCTCCCTCCTTGCTACTACAAACCGCATCCCATCTCACGAGATGTACCCTACAACGTGCCTCTTTCACTCCGTTCCAAAGAAACCCCCCCCCGTTTGGATTGAAGAATTGAGTTATTTTGGATAGATAACTATACCTGTATAGATAACAATTCTACATGAATAAGAGATTTTCTGTTTGGTTGTGTTTTTTTTTTATTCTTATTGGAAAACGTAAGAATAAAGGTTGAGTTGTTTGGTTGATAAAGAATAAAATATAAATAAGATATAAAAGGTTGATTTGACATGTAGGCCTTTTGATGTATAAGAGGTGTTGATAATTGATTTGATGTGATAGAGTGTAAAAAATTGATTTGATATGTGGACCCACGAGAATAGATAAATTGAGTATAGCTTATCCTAGATGTTATGTAGACTTGTTATACTCTCTTATACTCGTTTAAACTGGCTTAGTAATACCAAGTTATACTCTGCAAACAAACAACCATTTTTCCTATCCATTCTTATACCACCCTTATACAGGCTTAACCCGTGACCCAAACGGGCCCTTAGGGCCCGTTTGGATAGAGACATAAGCTATTCTGGGGTTTATACCTATTCTAGGAATTGTTGACTTTATCAGTAGAATAAGTGATTTTCTGTTTGGTTGTGTTTTAAATTATTCTCATTGGAAAACGTAATAATAAAGTGAATGTGTTTGGTTGATGAAGAATAAAATGTGAATAAAGTGTAAAAAGTTGATTTGACATGTGGGCCCCATTGATGTATAAGAGGTGTTGACAGGTGATTTGAAATGAATGATGAAAAAAAATAGTGGGACCCACTTATGATTATTGTTGGAATAGGCTAATTCCATGAAAAATGAAGGATTACTATACCCCTTTATTATTTGTTATTCCAGCATCCAAATACCACCTTATTCCCCTCACACAAACACCTTTTTTTCCCTATTCCCTGCCTATTCCCACCTATTCCTTCCCTAACCCTCTACCCAAACAGCCCCTTAAAGATTCCTTTAGGAACCTTAAACATTGACATGAAATAAATTGGCAAGTTAGGTAGGACGGACTAAAGGAGCATGAGCTTTCCCCCAAAGCTGAGGAATCAATTAGACCAACCCTCCAGACGAGACTCAAAATGACTGATCAAAGGCATCCATTCCTCTTAGGAAGTCTCCCCAGACATAAAGGTAAACCGAGGTGCCTAAGCGGAAACTGTTTGGTCTCACAAGAAAGGATTGCAGCCATCCTTCCCAAGAACCCCCCATCCACATTAATACCTGCCAAGGAGCTCTTGCAGAAATTAATTTTCAGACCAGATGCCAGCTTAAAACATTTGCAGATGAATTTCGCTCCTCTCATTGCCACTTCCTTCGCCGCACATAGGATGATGGTATCATCCGCATATTGGACGTGAAAAATAGAAGGGCCCCCCACCTTACATTGAAGCCCACGCACCCAACCATCTGCCTCGGCCATCTATGTCATTCTATTGAATGCATTCACCACAATAACCAACAATAGAGGGGACAATGGGTCGCCTTGTCGGAGGCCCTTGTTAATATGGTAGAAACCACAAGGAACCCCATTTACCAACATCGAAGCCTTGGCCGTGGACACACATGCTTTGATCATCCTAATCCAATTAGGCTCAAAACCATGGCAAGAAAGGAGATGGAAGAGAAAATCGATCGAACATTGTCATAGGTTTTAGCAAAATCCAGTTGGAGCACCAACCCTTTCCTCTTCTCAACATGAATGCCGATATGCATTCTTGAACTGTCATAAACCCATCTTGCAAGGTCCTCCCTGGTATGAAGGCCGATTGAGCTTCCCCCACCAAAAATCCTATTACCTCCTTCAAACGGTTTGCTATAACCTTGGAGATCATCTTGTAACATCCATTCACCAAATTTATGGGGCGATAGTCTCCGATCTCTACTGCACCCGCCCTCTTAGGGATCAACACAAGAAAGGTTGCATTCAAACGGCCAATCCCATTTGAGGAACTGAAGAAATCCCTGAACATTTTCAAAATGTCCACCTTGACGCAATCCCAGAATTCTTGGAAGAATCGGAGCCTCAAACCATCTGGTCCAGGAGCTTTGTCTACCTTTGCCCCAAAAACTGCTGCCTTGACCTCTTCCTCACTAAAATCAGCCTCCAATTTTTCTGCAAACAGTGATCCAGGAGACTCCCCAAGTCCTCATCCACCCACACGGGGCTCCACCTTCTGTTGGCCCGAAAAGTATTGGAATAATGGCTTACCAAGGCCCCACGGATGTCCAGATAAGACTCAATCAGGTTCCCATCCATCATCAACTTCTCAATTTTGTTAATTCTCCTCCTCTTATTAGCTATTTTATGGAAAAACTTGGAATTTTCATCTCCTTCTTTCAGCCACACAGCCCGCGATCTCTGCCTCCATTCGGTTTCCTCCAAACGCATAAGATCCGCCCAATCCCCTTTTAGGCCCAACCGAACCACCCTTTCCTCCTCATATAGCAGACCTGCTTCTTCAAGGCTATCAAGGATTCCAATTCTCCCCATAAACCCCTTCTTCCTCTCTCTTCTCCTTTCCTCCTTATGCGACCTTTTAAGAACATCTTTTAGCCGTTTTAGCTTGAAAGCGACCTTTGCAGCCCCTGAGAAACTCACGGCCTCCCCCTGCCAAGATGTTGTGACCATTTCATGGAATCCATTACATTGAAGCCACCAATTCTCGAATTTAAATGGAGGATGTTTCACTTGTGAATCATCCCCCAAGAGGAGGGGAGAGTGGTCAGAGCAAGTCCTCGGTAACCCACGAAGAGAACAAAGAGGGAACTTCTCCTCCCAATCATTATCCACCAAAACCCGATCAAGCGTCGCAAGGGATGGAACTTCGCGCAAACTACTCCATGTGAAAGCTTGATTTGATAGAGGAATATCGATGAGACCCTCCGATGCGATCCAAGAAGAGAAATCTGCCATAGCAGCAGAGATCACTCCACCCCTGTTACGATCCTCCACCCATCGTGTCACATTAAAATATCCTAGAACACACCAAGGAAGACTCCATGCAGCTTTAACATTGCTCAGCTTTAACATTAAAATATCCTAGATCATTATTGGGACCGTAGACCGACTAACAAACCCAACGTCATTGAGACACTCTATCCTCCAACAGCACAGAAATAGAGTGATTGCCCCTCGAAACATCCACTTTACTCCATAAAATGGAACTTAAACCACCATAGCCTTGGAACCCTCACAGCTTTGCCTTACCTTCCGACTTTGCCTCCCTAGCAGTGTTAAACATCTCTTCAGATATAAATTCCTTGAATCTCCCCTTGTATCCCCTTTCCTGGATCTGAAAGCCGACTACACCCTTCACACAAGCCGGGGATCCCTTGAACTCCTTAGCAATCCCGTCTGGAACCTGATTCTCCCTTACCATCCCCCCTCGTTCCGCTGAACTCATTTCCCCGACAGAAAGGTCATACCAAGAAGGGTCATACCTCACGAACCGAATCAACTCTTGACTAAGCCCATCAGGGGGCCATCCCTCCACAACAAAAATTATAACTTAAATAAACTAAATAAATTATTAATTAAACCTATAATTTAAGCCTAATCACAAGACCTAATTACCTATCCATAATTATTAGGTATAAATTTTTATATCCAACAATCAAAACTCATCTATATATACCATAACCTAAGAAAAAGATCAAAAATATATTTACAATAAAACCACACTAAAAGACGAAATCAGAAAAGACAAAATAGAAAAGACAAAAATCCCGAAATTCAAAGTAATAATAAAATAACAAAATTCATAAAATAATACAAAAACATTTTTTTTTCTATAAAAATAAACTATTAGTCAATAAAAATTGAAAAGAAATAAAACTTATTAAGTATAGGTATAACTCATAACCCTAGTATTATTAAAAATTTATATTTTATAAATTTAAACCTAGATCTAATCTTTAAAATAAATAATAAATCGAAACCTTACTTTTATGAATACTCAAAAATTTAAAAAACTTAACATAGATCTATAAATAATATATCAAAACCCTAGTTTTTATAAAAACTTAGAAATCCAATAACATGAACATATATATATTTATCAAAACTCTAATTTTATTAAAAACTCAAAATTTCATAACGTAAAAATAAATTTAATTTTTAAAATAAATAATAAATTAAAACTCTATTTTTATTAAAAGCTTAAAAATTCAAACACCTAAACATGGATCTAATTAATAAAAAGAAAAAAAAGGATAAAAAGAAAAGATTAAATACCCTTTGTTTTTTCTTCTCTCTCTCTCGGTTTCTGCCGAACCGACGAGACCCACCGCACACCCGTATATAGACATTAGAATCTAACGAAAATGACAAAACGACCCCTTGTTTATTTTATATTTATAAATAGGTCCCTATCCGAATTACATATAGGTCCCTGAAGCATATTATAAGAAATTCACAAATTCAAAACGGGGTCCCTCAAAATCAATAACAATGAAATCTCAAAACTTAATCTTTTGAGTTTCAATGTTAATAAGATTGTAACCATTTAAGATCTTGTTAAGTTACATACTTCCCCCCTCTAGGAATTTAGTCCTCTAAATTCAAGGGAGAACACAAAAAAAAGATATATAACATTCAATAATAACAATCATCTAACCAATAGTTGTAAGAGTACTCTTACAATTCTAAGTCATAACAACATCAATATAATCATTTTACTAATAGAGTTATACATCCGTGTAATACCTAACAAGCACAATAATATAGAAAATTGTATAAGAATTCAATTTATACAACACAAGCAATCAAACAAATGTACATCCATACAATAATTGTATAAGTCAACTTGCAGGTCTGACTCATACCCAAAAAGCTCAATAATGTGAAAAATAGTATAAGATTCTAACTTATACCTCATAAAAAATATTCAATCGAATGCACAAACAAAACTCAAAACTATCAATGATTTACATTAAAGTTCCAACAAATATCAATACCGACATACTATCATACAACAAATAACCATATAAATCAGATCCACAATTCTTCCGCTGCGCCACTCTGATAGTGACTCAAATCACATGTGGATGAACTTTTACATCACCAACAATGACAAAAGTCATTTACAAATTAAATGTATAGGTCAAATCCACCTATGCTTCACATCATAGGTGTTATAACTCATGCAGCATAAGCAATGACAAACAATACAATAAAAATATACAAGTAAAGCTCACCCATGTCCCATACCATGGGTGATTCGATTCGTACTGAACAAGCAAAGACATAACAAACAATAAATTGCATAAGTCAGCCCACCTATGTCCCATACCATAGGCGGCCCCCACTAATACAATACAAACATAGACTCTATATAGCAAAAAGAATCAATATCAAACAATTTCATACATAATTGTACAAGTTAGGTTCATCTACGTCCCATACCATAAATGATCCAACTTGTACCATCAACATAGGGGCAATAATAATGACAACAACACGAAATTAAAGATATTTACAATCTTTAAAATTTATATATATAAGAAAATCATCTACTGACATGGACATTCACGGATTGATTAAATCATCTGTGACACTATATAAAACGTGAAAAACATTCTAATAGAATTGTGAAAACATGGCCATATTGAACAACTTGAAAAATATCGATTGTTAAGGTATGCCTCTCATGCATGCACGCTTCGACGTATATTTAGTATGAGCGATCATCAATCATATAGTGCTCTTCCATAGAGTAGCAACCAATAATAATGCAAATCCTATATGCATCAATCCTAATTGACTCAACTCATCCTAAGCTTCAAAGGAATGACTCTCATACTAGCTTATCTCGAGGCTCCAATAAAAAAAAAAAAAATTTACAATAAACAGGGTATCCAAAAACTCAGGTAGGATATCCTAAGATCCAATAATGTAATATAAACTCTTAAAAATATAGTTAGATTCATACGCGTGCTAAATGCACATGAATATGAATTTACAAGATGCAACTGTAATATCGTTATGCATAGCTTAATATAGAAAAATATTTAACACATTAAAATATTGTATATAAAAATAAAACCTTCATGATAAACAAGTATAAATAATGTACTAAAAGAATTTAAAGCTCATTCCATTTAATGTATAGCATAATAAATTTGTAAGCCATGTAAAATATATATAAAGTTACATTGTAATAAATTAACGTAACAAATATGTATAGAGTTTAATTAAGAAAGAACTAGTAATATCTTTATTTTTGAAATTATTAAGATTTGAATACATCGATATGATTTACTTGAATTTGACTTTGAAAACTTAAAATATAATTACAATTTATATAAATCTCATTTGAAATCTTTCATATAAATAAATAAATAAACAAACACAAGTAACAACTAAATTTACAGCAAGGTAAAAACATATATGTATATAAAAATATGGGTCACTTCTCTTTTAATAAGAAATTAATACATTTAGGCTCAAGGGTAACCAAAATAATCAAATAATTTTTTTTTAATATATATAGACTAATATAATCTCTTTAGGATGATCAAACTTAAGCTCTAAACTTCATAGGCTAACTAAACTTGGGCTAATAAAAGATCAAGAATGAGATCGATAGAAAACTCGATGTCACGAATAGGAGAAGGCAAGACAATTCATCTGGAAATTCCTCAAGAAATTCAGATACAGTGAACGTGTCATTGACTGAGACATTCAAATTGTAGTGGTTTCCACAATAATGGCTAGATATCATTTGCATCATTTATCTAGTAATCTCTAGGCATGAAGAGAAGAGATGAATATGATCGGATTTGATCAACCAAAACCCCCAATGCCAAATGGTTGCTGGCCAGGAATACGAAAGGCCACAATTTTGAAAAAAAACAATCAACACTTACATGGAAGGCTAACAACAAATACATGCCCAAGATAACATTGAAACCAAGAATATTAATAATGAAGAGATTAGTAAGCATCAAATGCCCATTGATCTGAACTAAGCAAGAGGGAAAGCGAACCTTAGTGACAACTTGTTGACCAACAACAATGGTAATGTGAAGTGTAGATATCGAGATTCTAAACTTCTTTACTAAGAGTTTCACAAATCCGATAAATTAAATGAATGTGCGGAACCCAAAAAGAACATACAATGAATGATCAGAATAGAGACGAAACTACAATCTCCTACAGTCATAAAAAAAATTCAAAATGAAATAACAAACATCACAAATAATAAGACTTTTTTTTACTAGACACAAACTCTAACTTAGGCTCCGACAGGACATGGCTCTGATACCATCTGTAACGCCCCACATTTACCTAACCGTTTATCGGACGGTAAATGGGTCACTACTAAATTTAATCCAATTACAAGATCAAAATTTACAGCTCTTTTTTTTATATGATACCCATATAATATAAATATAATAAAACTGATAATAATAAAATAAATAATACCAACGATATTAAATCACTAATGACTTTACAATATATCAGAGTTTTTTTTTTTTTTTTTTTTTTTTTTTTTTTTGCGGAGACAAGATAGTGAAAAGAAAATACATAACAAACCACCCCTGTGGGAGCCATCTAAATTAAAGTAAACATAAATAGTCGATCACAACTATAATTTACTCTCGAACCGCTACCTCGGAGCAATTTCTGAAAGACGCGAAAAGTCCAAACTTCATCTTAATCCTCAGAATACGCAATACCTGGTTATGAAACAACCAGCCCATATCGAATAGGGTGAGCAATTAACTCAGTGAATAAACCCACTGACAAATTACCTCATATGATAGTTACATATAAAAATAAGATTTTATGAAAATCAGAATTTCATTTAATAAATCTTTTATTTTATTAAATCAATTTAAAATCATGAACTTTAAAAAATATATTTTAATGTGCACGTGGCCCAATTCTTGGCCCACATCAGAGAAATCATGAGAGTTAAATGATAAAATCACACACACACACACATATAATTATATTAAAAACAAGAATTTTATTTAAAAAATCAATTTAAATTCATGAGCTTAATAAAAAATATATTTGAATGCAATCACGTGGCCCAATCCTTTGTCCACATCATAGAAATCATGCAGCTTAAATGATATGACCGGGTAGGGTTCTCAATCGGAAGAACCGTTTCCCAAAACAGGTGTGCCAAACCCCAAGCGACTAAATCGCTCAAAAAACTCCCTCGAGGAGACGTCGGATCTAGAAGACGCTGATGGGTCGTCGCTGCCATCACTACGAGAACAACAGCACAGGATGCCCCAGTTGCTGCAGACTCCAAACAAAGGAATCCGCCGCTCTAAGGAATGCTTTACCACACCCTCACCGATCTTGGGACTCTTCGAGTCCTAGAATTTCCTCCCCAAAGGCGAAATACTACGGGGGGATTTATTCCAGAAAATATGTCAAGATATGCATCTTGATAAAATCTCGTAGGACTAAGTTGTCTCGACTAGTCCTAAATTTTTCCAAAAGTCTCAAAATGAAAATCTTTAATATAATCCAAATATTATTTCCAAAACATAAGCATGAATAGCATAATTCATGCTATTTTAAATGACATAATGAAGGAATTATATCATACAACTTTATTCAATAAAATATGCAATTTGATCAATATGAAAAATATCCAAATCATGCAAAATTATCATAATATAAATGCATTGATATCACATAAATATAATTAGCACGTAAAATTCAACGATATAGAGAAAAATTTACATAAAATAAATCAATAGGCCTACTCACCTCAAATGGACCCTAGGTCCGGAGAATGAAGTCCACAACAAAAATTACAACATAAATAAACCAAATAAATTATTAATTAAAACCTATAATTTAAGCCTAAGCCCAAGACCTAATTACCTATCCATAATTATTAGGTATAAATTTTTATACCCAACAATCAAAACTCATCCATATATACCATAACCTAAGAAAAAGATCAAAAACATATTTACAATAAAACCACATTAAAAGACGAAATCAGAAAAGACAAAATAGAAAAGACAAAAATTCCGAAATTCAAAGTAATAATAAAATAACAAAATTTCATAAAATAATACAAAACATTTTTTTTTCTATAAAAATAAACTATTAGTCAATAAAAATTGAAAAGAAATAAAACTTATTAAGTATAGGTATAACTCATAACCCTAGTATTATTAAAAACTTATATTTTAAAAATCTAAACATAAATCTAATCTTTAAAATAAATAATAAATCGAAACCCTACGTTTATAAATACTCAAAAATTTAAAAAACTTAACATAGATCTATAAATAATATATCAAAACCCTAGTTTTTATAAAAACTTAGAAATCCAATAACATGAACATATATATATCTATCAAAACTCTAATTTTATTAAAAACTCAATTTCATTTCATAACATAAAAATAAATTTAATCTTTAAAATAAATAATAAATCAAAACTCTATTTTTATTAAAAGCTTAAAAATCGAAACACCTAAACATGAATCTAATTAATAAAAAGAAAAAAAAGGATAAAAAGAAAAGATTAAATACCCTTTGTTCTCTCTTCTCTCTCTCTCTCTCGGTTTCTGCAGAACCGATGAGACCCACCGCACACCCGACATATATACTTAGATACCAAAATCTAACGAAAATGATAAAACGACCCCTTGCTTATTTTATATTTACAAATAGGTTCCTATCCGAATTACATATAGGTCCCTGGAGCATATTATAAGAAATTCACAAATTCAAAACGGGGTCCCTCTAAATCAATAACAATGAAATCTCAAAACTTAATCTTTTGAGCTCCAATGTTAATAAGATTGTAACTATTTATGATCTTGAAGATCTTAAAAATAAAAATATATTAAAATTTTAACATAATAATTAGTATTTCAAATTGTAAATTGAAATGGACCCACAAGGATATACTAAATGGACCAAAACTCAAAACACACAAATTTCAATTCAAATATCATATTTATATATTTAAATTAAATATATAAATAAAATAAAATTCAGGTGTTACTGATTGAGAAGGACATTGACCCCCAACTTGATAGGGAGACCAGCAGCACCTTACCTGGCCAAATTCATCCATCGTATTATACCACGTGCCCCCACTTCGTGGATTTGGAGTTGGACCTGGACTTGGCGGCCCACTAGACGATTCACTAGCAAAAGATCTAGTCGGATCCTGAACAATAGGTCAAATAAATGGGTGGGGCTATTTGCACCCCTCTATTTACTGAGCTCACCTCTTGTCTAACCACACCCCATCCAAATAACTTAGGTTCTATACACACCCCAGTATTTATCTAATATTTCACTCTCCACTGCACACCCCTTTCATCTAAACCCTAAAAAACAAAACCCTCAAATGTGTCTCTCTTCTTCCCTCCCATTTGGCTCTCTCTCTCTCTCTCTACCATTAGAATCGGAGGAGCTCGAGTTCAAGCTGGAAGGCAAGATTTTTTCCCATAGATTTTTCTTTCAATGAAGAGTATCTAAGATAACCTATTGATGTGAAAAATCCATATGGTTTGACTCCATTGATGGCATTGTTAGCATCTCCCTGTCTCAGTTATTCTTCTTTCTCTACATCTTTGGTTTTCCTATTAGTCTAAGCTTAAATGATGGAGGGGTGTATAGTTCACTGTGCATCTACCAATGACAAATGCCTCTATTCCTATGAATTTCACAACTTCAATAAATATCTAGTCTTTTGTCAATTTGGAGAATTGGGTTTTGTTTTTCTGCTTTAGATTTTTAATTGGGTGTGTTGGTTCCCTCTTTATTAGGTTTCTTAAGTGGAAAGGATTGAAGCAAATATTTCTGTATTTTTGAGCCTTTTTTTTGCTTTGTATCTAATTGTGCTTATTATATTGGTATTAGCTAACGTGATTGTTGTTGGTATTGTTCTCATGTAGTTTTTTTGTTTAGAAGACAGAATTAGCATGGTCTGTTAATGATACTTAAAGAAAATTGTATGTTTTTCTTGTCTAATATGTTAATATGTGAAGTGATAAGTTTTCCTCTTTTACTTGTGCATTGGAGATTGATTTCTATGAGCCCGAATCACAAAATTGTGAATTGTGATGTTTGTTGGGAACTATAAGTGTGTGGTTCTATAGCCTAAATTATGAAGTAAAGTTTGAATCATGTTTAGAATAGGAGCTTGGTTTACCCAGTCTTGATGACTATGTTACAAAAGCGGAGGTTAATTTCATAAGTATACATTGGAAAAATTTATAAATTTATTTTGTGAAGAAGAACCTTTGAAGGTGACTCTCAAACTAATGTCACAGATGATGTATACATATTTAAGTTTTATTGTGCTACTGCTATGTTGTCATGGCTTGTATTACTGCTCGTTTAAGAAGATCCTTCATGCAATTATTTAATTTACATTGTCCAAATATTTTGGTGTTCTAATGGTTCAGTTATTTGGGCATTGCATTCCACTTGCTTTGATTTATTTCACTTCATCGAAAAATAGGAATAGAGATCAATAATGAAAAATTGAAGAGGGTGATTGGGAGGTATTAAGTCAATGAAGAATGACCAAATGCACATGGCAGATCATCCTCATCCATTCATACACTTCTTCAAATCAGGGTGTACATTTTTTTTTACTTGGACTGGTAAGAGTTGAATGTTGATTGATGAAAATATTTCACTTTCTTATCAATAATGGTTTACGTGTTAAATGATTGTGTAATGAGTAAGTATTTTGGCTTCTATTGGGTCATTCCAGCGACTGTGTTTCTACCTGGGATTTTTCTTCTTAAATTCTATATATGTCTAGCTCTTTGCGATAAGTAACTATAGCTTGCATTGCCCTTACTTTTAAACATCTCTTCATTTTGAAAAATATTTCATTAGTTCTATTTATAGTTTCTTTTAAAGCTCTTACACTTTTTTAATTGAAATATATATTTAGGCAATGAAATGCATAATATTTATGTCATTTGTAATAGAGTATTTCTGAGCCATATCTACCAGATAGATGCCTCCGGCAGCTTGGCCACGTCCAATCCATTCCAAGAGAGCCAATACAACCAAATGGAAAGACCAGAAGACCATTATTAGCTAGTAGCTATCGAGTGACATATGGAAGTAATGTCACCCAAATGGAGCAGTGCGAGGACGTCGTTTTAAGTTGAAGACAAGAGGCCCCCAAATTCTCAATCCATAGGACACAATTCCAGAGTATATGGGGTGGTATAGGAAACTAAGCCACCCTTCTGTTTCAAAGCCAGATAGTAGAAAAAATTTTAGGTACACCGACAGTTTGGATTTGACTACTCCACAAGAGGATTGGGTAAGTATAATTGTCCTTTATCATTAAATGATAAACTCTAATAGTATTTTTGACACATTAATTTTTTGGGATTTTTAGTTTTAAGTCCCCGTAAACTATCGAATTTAGCTATCAATCCCTCACTTCTTCATATTTTGGTTTTAGTCCCTACATTTAAATGATAATTTAGGAATAGGTCCCTTCCAGGAACTAAAAAACAAACTTAATAATTTAGGAATAAGTCCCTCCCAGGGACTTATTCTTAAATTATCTTTAAATATAGGGATTAAAACCAAAATATGAAGAAGTGAGGGATTGATAGCTAAATTCGATAGTTTACAGGGACTTAAAACTAAAAATCCCTAATTTTTTTTCCTGATGTAGCGTACTACTATTTCACAATACCTGCATCCACTGGTGGGAGGGCAATATACAGCAGGTGTTTGGCAAAGGCATGTACAGAACGTATTGGATTACTGTCAAGACAACACACCTCTTCCGGCATCATCAAGTCGTCCCAAGTCACCTACTAGAGAACGTCGTTCTAAGAGGATGGCCGACAGTTGAAGCAGTGGAATGTGATCATTTTGTACATCTTCAACAGATCATTTTGGTTTTTCTATGAGATCAGTTATGTGTTAGGTTTGTTTTTGTAAATCACTTCAACAAGTATAGTTGTTTTTTGTCGGAGAACATGTTACTTGTTGAATAGTGTTTATATGGTTATTATGGTGGTATTGATCAGTGTTTATACAACTTATGAATGAAAGAAATGAATTTTGAATGTTTTTAATATTTATGTGTTGATGAATTTTTTGAACCACTATATGGCTTCTTTGGCTTCAACAGGGCTGATACTCCATCAGAGAGTATGTTGGATGATTATAATTTTTTTCCTTATGTTATGACAGGAAAATTTTACTCAATCATCTATGAATATAAATCACAACTTCACAGACCAAGTACTTCTTTTAATTGGTTTGATGTTTTACCTTGAACATACGGATTTCTGTTACCATAGACTTCACTAGTGTCTAGGGATGACATATTTATAGACACCTTAAATGTCTAACACATTCCAAAATCTACGGGTTTCATTTCTGTTCCCATAGACTGCAGTAGTGTCTAGGTATTACATGTCTGTAGACAGCTTAAATGTCTAACCCATCCCAAAACCTACGTGTTTCAATTCTATTACCATAGACTTCAATAGTGTTTAGATATGACATATTTATAGACACCTTAAATTTCTAACCCATCCCAGAACCTACAAATTTCACTTCTATTCCCATAGACTGAAATACTGTCTAGGGATTTCATATATGTAGACAACCCAACTGTCTAACCCATCCCAGAATAAATGAGTTTCATTTATGTTACCATAGACTGCATTAGTGTCTAGGGATTTCATATTTATATATACCTTAACCGTCTAATCCATCCCAGAACCTACGGGTTTCACTTCTATTCCCGTAGACTCCACTAGTGTTTAGGTATTACATATCTGTAGACATCTCAAATGTCTAACACATCCCAAAATAACTGGTGTGTAAAGAAGGGGTGTATTTAGTACCCATTTATAAATGGATCTTCAAAGCTTTACCCATTTAAAAAAGGTGTGCTCAGCAAATAGAGGGGTGCAAATAGCCCCACCCCAAATAAATACTCCTCCGAGTGGGCCCTTTGAAAATGACACGAAATGGGTTTGATCAGCCTGATCCGAAATCAAGCAGTCCAAAATATCCGGCCCACCCTCCACAGACTTGGTCTGAATCCCAACAACAACTTCGCTCTTCTCCATCTGCCTAAAGCCAGATGGGTGCGGTTATTCCCACCACCCTGAATATTATTCTCACCATGCAATATTATAAAAATACCTAATTTTTTTATTTATATAAATAGCATTAATCCCACCACCTATACAAATCCCACCACCCCTAATAAATGAAAAACTCAATCCCACCACCTAAATCAAAATAAAAAGAAAACCCACAACACCTGCCATTTCTCTCACTATCTCTTTGTCGTCGACGGCAACCGACCACCTCGATGGACCGACCAGTGACGACGGATCCCCCTCCTCCCGGTGACTCTCCAGTTGGTCCGATGTTAACATGTTTTCGCTCTTGGTGTTTCCTCCCTTTGATTTGTTTGCCCAGTTCGACATAGGTAGAGTCGCGTCAGACATCCCAGTTCGACATCAATATTGTCGACTTGATGTACTAGGGACCGACCACGCCACCGTCGAACAGTAATTGACGTGCCCACTTCAATTTGTAGCCTAGTTCGATGGTCATTTAGTCGACTTGTTACAGTATGGTCGACGGAGTCCCTGTCGAACTTCATATAATAAACCTAAACAATTTGTTTCCCAGTTCGACATGGAAGGTGTCGAGCTCATCATCCCAGTTCGACATGCAAAGTGTCGCATTGATGTAATAGAGATCGACACTGCCACTGTCGAACTATAATTGATTATGGGTTCATTTTTTGCCCAGTTCGACGGCCATTTTGTCGAGGTTAAATACATTCCCTCGACACCGTCCCTGTCGAACTGCATTTGAAATCCAAAACATTGGACAGTTCGACGGCCATCTCGTCGACGTTAAATACATTCCCTCGACACCGTCCCTGTCGAACTGTTATGAAAACCTTATCTTTCTATCAAAAACACCAATACACACCAATACTTGTACAATAGGAAGAAATCAATGATTAAAATTCATAAATCACCAATACCAGTTGATGTTAAGAGTCCAAACCATACATTTCTAAAAAAATACCCTACAATGCTATGAAAACCTTATCTTTCTATGAAAAACACAAATACAGACCAATACTTGTACAATAGGAAGAGATCAATGGATAAATTCCATGAATCACGAATACCGACTACACGGCGAGGTCTCGTCGGCGTCCTCACGGCGACGTAGAGTGGACCGAATGTATAGTGAGGACGTCATGAGGGAGGATGTTTTAAATCGGTGAGATGTGTAGAGTAAACTGAATGCACGGGGAGGACATCATGGGGGGACCGACTTCACGGCGAGATCTCGACGGCATCCTCACAACGACAGTGAACAAACGGAGCGAATGAGAGGAGAGAAATAAAAGAAAAAAGAGAGAAGAGAGAGAGGAGAGAAATAAAAGAAAAAAGAGAGAAGAGAGAGAGGAGAGAAATAAAAGAGAGAAGAGAGAGGGTGGTGGGGCAGGTGTTTATGGCAAGGAGTTTTTATAAGGAGGTGGGCTTGATAATAGTTAAATGGCAGGTGGTGGGATTGAGAGGATGGTGGCACCCAAAACCTGGGTGGTGGGAGCATCCGCACCCAAACCAGATCGGACAGTTGTTGCCTTTGTACCACAATGTCCCTCTCCCTCTCTCCAGGCAAAACAGCCCCCACAAAAGAGACCACCCTCACCTCCCACCAACAACCATTGGACGGATAGGAAGGACGCCCCAAATGATTGAACACGCTACCTTTCCACACCACCACACCTTCGTCGCCACATATTTGTTCCGCTTGACACGCCACCTTTGCCGACTTGGGAGGACAAGCCGATTGAGGTACGATTTCTGCGCATACAGCTTTACCTGGCCTCCTACCGTCGACGCAGACGTTTGACTGTCCCTAGGCACGCCGATACCAGGTGCTTTGGCCGTACCGGGTTGTCCTCTTGATTCCTGACAAGGAACAGTAGACTCAGCCGAGTCCTTCGAGTCAGGAACTTGGACCGGGCATTTCCCCTTGTTCTCCCTCTGCACCTCCTGGCCCAAAGGCGGCCCCGGCACTGGATGGTGTACTCGACCACCACCCTTACCACTGAGCACCGCGGCATATGAAGAAGCCACCCCCGTTCCCACCAACTCCACCTGAACTGCCACCCACCACCCATCCAGGGATACCATCACCTCCGGTGGAACCACCTCACCGATGTCCACCCACACCCCATCCCAAACCACCAGAAATTCCTCTCCTTCAATCAGCTCGTCTGCAACTTCCACCAGGTGCCCAAAATCTCCTACCACCTTCCGAATCACCTCCGTGTCCTCCATAGTAGAGGTAGACCCCTGAGCAAGACCTCCACCCTCAAGGCACCTCCGGACCTAGCCCCGACTCCGCAATCACACGTCCTGAAGTTCACCTTCCCAATAGGGAGAACCATAGAACCATGTTTGAGCAGCATTTCACAAGTCTGCCCTGGGTAGACGAAGGAAAGCAAGACGTGGCCCCAAAGGCCAACATGCTAATCCCTCACACCCCGTCCAAGCTTTGCGAATTGATTGCACAACATCCTCCCAGACCACCTCCCCAACGCCTTGCCAAGAAAGAAGAAGACATCGCTGAAACAGAGCTTCCTGTCGAGCCAACTCCGGGGACCATTCAATTCTAACCGCCTCCTTCATTGGGGTTATCGGGGAGGGGTAGAAATCGCCTGGTTTCTAACGGGCATGACCACACTTCTGCCCCCCCCCCCCTCAACCCCGCATGACAAGAGAAACTACGGTGACCCAGTTTTCCACACTCCTGGCATCTCACCGGATCTCGACAATCCATGGCAACATGTCCCCAAGTGAGGCACCTAAAACACCTCAGAATTCCCTTGTTAAACATCCCCTCACCCAACCTGGCTCCACCATTCGGCCATTTATGCTTCCTGCTCACCTCCTGCCAAACCCCCTCTCCACCACCCGACTCATCAATAGCACCATTGTGACCACCCAAACCTCCCGTCCCCACTCGTCCTTCCCTCCGCTCTCCTTCTCCATAACTCCCCAGCTCTCCAGGTCGCCTCACCGCCCCGCCCGCCCCTCCTGCTCCGCTCCCACTTGCTCCCTCCCGCTCATGTTTTGGAATCGAATAGAGAGAGAGAGAGAGACAAAAATGGAAACCCTTTAAACTTTCATTTATATGAAGGCCATGTAGTCAAAATGTTGATGTGATATGATTCCATAGCAGACTGCATTTGTAGTGCATACGACCACAAAGTATTATGAACTATAGAATAAATATATTTTTCCAGGGGTTAAATAAACTTTCCCATAATAAAGTCTAGGTAGGCTGGGCTCTTATGCAAAATTACTTTTATAGGGGTCAAATTGTAATTTACTAAGTTGTAAGCATTGACATGATTCTTTTGGTAAAATCCCCAGGATTTGAACAATTTTATGTGAGCTTAAAAATGGCATATGTAGTGAGAATCTTTTTTACAATGCTCATTGTTTGTTTAAGTTTTTTTCATCTTTGCATGTGTACAAGGTCATATGCCATTTTTGTCCATTATTCTCTCACATTAGACCTTATTGAAAGTTTAGTGATTTCTCTTTAGATGCTTCCACATTTGTTGATTTAGGACTAAAAACATGTCGATCGGATTTTGGACTTTGGTTGGAGTTTTTTTTAATCGAACTAACAATGGGGACTCACACACTCATCCATGGATTTTCAGTTATAGTACTGGAGATATGCAATCCTGATCAATATCATGTTTCATGCTGTTTGTCTTGCCCACAAATTGAGCAAAGAAATAAACTCAAAAATAGTAGCCATTCAGGCAATCGCCTAGCTCTAGGCCATATGAAAAAGTAGTGATCCATCATTTCGTTTAGCTATTTCTCAATAAATCTGCATTCTAAAATTGCTCTATATCCCAAATCCACCAAATAGTGGATGGTTCCATTGTGAGCAAGTTTTTATTTTTTATTTTTTATGTTGAAAGTATGGAGCCATCTTATCCATCTTATAAAATAAGATGGCCCCGAATGTTTTTAATACAGACAGGCATGGGAGCCCTTGTCACCTGTACATAATTCTGAAATAATGTGGCAGATCACAGATGCAATAATTCTCAATACGGTAAAATTCGGGAAAAATTCAAAACAATAAAAAATAAAATTAAAATAGAAAATCAGCAATCTTTAAATGTTTTAGACTTGAAACATAGTATTTTAGGCTAAGCAAATTAATCAAAATATGACATTGTCATCTACTAGTTTATAGTTTAAACTTCAAATGCATCAAAATATTACAAAAAGTCAAAATGCTTTTAATACGGGTTTAATACGTGTAATATGCGTTTAATTTGGTAAAACACATACTTTTCCTTTAAGGTGCAATCAGTACGGGATTAAAACTTTTTCAGTTTAATGCGAATTTAATACGCGAATTATTCTTTTTTTTTTTTGAAATAGCATAGGAGTCTTATTGAAAAGAAACCTTTGAATAGAAGGAGACAAGAGATCTCTTTACATTAGTAAAAGAGAAAAGAATAACAAGAAAAGATTCAAAAGGAAAGTAAAATTAAAAAAGATTCCGAAAAAAAAATGCGAATTATTCATTAATTCGGCGTTATCGGTAACAAGGATGGGAGCCAGTGCCAGTGCCATGGGACCACGCGGATTTCTACGAACATGCCACTTGTCTGTCAAGTATCAGCAAATTCTTCATAGCCACCTTCATTTGTTTATTCTCCAAATGGGAAGCTGGTTGACCGATTGACCTCACTACCATCTATCCTATTACAATTGGCTGCCCTGCTTACTCTACCCTTGCATTAACAGCGAAGAGGGCCTGAAGACCCTATTGTCCGAATTATGAAACCCCCGCCCCATCTTCCTCTCAGATCCACCACCATCTTTGCAACTTTGAGATTCATACCACCCGACCACCACATGGCCATCACGCAATGGCCCATCCATGCTTCTCCTTTCAATTCCCATCGATCAGGGTATATTGACGACACCCTGGGCTCTATCTCCTCCGCACTCCCCCCCTTCTCAATTGGCACTCTTCCTGGCACCAATTCTCCTCTCCCTGACCTGCTCCCCTCTTGTTCTATCCCCTTACATTGCGGATTCCTATGCCCGAAATGACGGCACACCCAACAACTTGGGGGCCCTCTACAGCTCGCTGCCCGGTGGCAGATTCCCAAAATCTGAAACACCTTTTAACCTTGACCGCATCCCCTCCCTTGTCGGAAACCTCCCTCTCGTGTGATAAATCTGAAATTTCCAGAACAAAGGAAGCCGTAGTAATGTCATTGAAAGTTGAGAGAACAGCTACAAATTGAATGAAGAATTCCAAATCCTGCTAATTATGCTGGAAAAAACAAGGTAAAAGAAAATAAAAGCATGAAAGAAAAAAATTCATGGAAGATTAGTTGATGAAGTTGGTGGCTTTTTGTTAGGCTCTTGGACAACTCATTACATTTTAATATATTCTTACAAGACAAGGTTAGGAGCTTAATAGGATTGCAGCTTCCTATTCTTCTAAAACTTTTCGAATGGATGTGGGGAGAGGCAGTTGAGCTTAATGAGCAATTATCATGCATATGATTATCTCTTGGACCATTAACTACATTGTATGGGTTCTCAGGTTTTACTTTCTTCATGTTTTTTCAACTTCTGTTCTGGATAAACAGGGTGTCAACTCCATCTCATCCGTAAGATGCCGCAATTCGGATTGGTCATAGATTCTGGAATGATTAGTGCAAATGCTTTTGTTTCCACAGCCATGCTCATCCTATGCTTTCATGAATTTATTCATATGGCAACAATTTTAATCCTCATATTTATCTCTATTTATTGTTTATGTGGTGTCACATTCATATATTACATAAATTGAAGTGACTTTATCCCTTTTGTCCCTAATATTTCTGATTCAGATTATCTGGATATCATTTTCCATGTCTAATTTGATTGTTTGTAAAGGTTCTTGATGCTTGCTCAGCTCCAGGAAACAAAACTATTCATCTTGCTGCACAGATAGAAGGAAAGGGAAAAATTATTGCACATGAACTTGACAAAAAGAGAGTGAAGTATTTAGAAGACACTGTCCAAAAATCTGGTGCTAATAGTATCCTTTTAATGATTTAAATACTGCAACGTTGCAACTCATCATTATAATCATAATTGTTGTTGTTGACAAAGCATTTACTACTTATTTTCGTCTTGACAGTTGACAGTTGAGTCTCTCTGGGCAAGGCACTTGTCACTGTTGTGCTGTCATTAAGCAATACATCATAACATTTCCATTGAAAAGTTTTGTCGTTAAACAAACAGAAAATTTGGTATTAAAATAAACACTAAAAAAAGATCCTATTGATTATTGTTTTCCCCTGATAGTGTCAATTATGTGATTGTTGGTATCAGATATATTACCATGAAAAACAATTGCATTATAGACTGTACATTGTTTTGGATCTCTCATTTTTTTTAACATTAAAAATCCAAGTCTCCTAAGTGATTGGTTGTTTACAAAATGTTGTCACTGGGAAAATATTCATGACCTTGAGCTTCTATTACTACCTTTATTTATACCACAACGAGGCATATTTCTTATCTTTCCTGCAAAGAATAAAAATGTACGTTCCCCATCTGATAAGCATGACCAAAATTTGCTTGTAATGTGTGCTGGATCTATTATATGTTGAGGTGGTGGTAAACATTTAACTTGACAGTTTTCTGTTTTAAAATTTTGCCGCTGAAAGTTTTTATGTTGCTTTGTGGAAAAAAAAAAAGCTGAACAATTACCTTTTTTTAAGTAACACTGTACTGAACACTTGAGTACTGCAGTGCCTGAAATTCATTGGTTAGAGAATAACTTCACACCAGAGTATGCTAAACTAATAATTTTTTTAAAAAAATACTGCCAAGAAGGAGCATAACTTTATACTTTAGCTTATTTTAGGCATGACCATATGACAGATACCAGTCAGGGGTAACGTCTTACCTAATCAGGTGCACAGAAAATTCTGTTATATGATTTTTTCAACATTTTTGTTGTGCTTGTGCTTGTATCTTTATTACATTTATGTTATCCCTTATATGTAATGATATTGTTTTAAGAGGAATAGAATTTTTATTTCAGTAAGCCAATAATTAAAAAAAATCCCTCTAATAATGGAAATTATGGATCTCCAACGAAAGGATTAAGAACATGTGACTGAGTCCATCCCCAAAATGAATTTCAACGTAGGTCGCCTTTCCTTTTAAAAAATCTCTCATTTTGCATTTGCCTGATGCACCAACACTCTGGCTTCACTGTATGCTTCCGTATCATTTTTTCCTCTTTTGCAATCAATCCCATAATTCATACTCTCTCTCTACACACACACACACACACGTGCATACATGTATACATAGATGCATACATGTGTGTGTGTATGTGTCTGTATAGTGAAATGATAACAGGTGAACACCATCATTCCCCCTACACTTACCTTTGGTCACCCTCTCGTCACTATCTAATTAAATAGATTTTCATAAGCGGTTAAACAAAAATCACCTAGTGAATCACATCTCTTCCATGAATCGTGATTCCTCCTTTTTCTCCCCATGATCCCTTTCTCTCCCCTAAAAAACTTGGGTGCTTTTTATGGGCTTTCATCAGACGGTGATTAGATGGTGATCAAAGTGGGAAGTATGCGCATTATATCATTCCTCGCACACACACACACACACACACACACACAGGAAAAGATGTTGGTGAAAACCCATACAAGGTTGGTTCTTTGGTTAAAAGCCATAGGTTTGCTCCCCATAAATCTCAAGATTAAATCCCCCCGGCTTACCTGATGCAAAGGGTTTATGGGCTTTTGTGCATCAGAGTTTTCCCAGCTAATGTCGGATTTCCTCATCACCAAAAAAACGGTGTTGGTCAAAACCAATAACACAAGCAAGGGACGGCGATATTTGTCCTTCATATTCCATTAACAAAAATTAAAATGTTTTTAATAGCATTTGAATTATAGGAGGAAGGCTTGATTCATATAATTGGAGATAGTGAATGTTGGATTTTCATTTTTTCCGTATTATAGTAGCATTTCCTTTATGCCAATTACCTTGGTTATTGATGTCTTTAAGTTTCCACATAATTTCAGTTGAATCTTTTTAACTTTACACGTTGCATGTTGCTTATATTTATGTTCTTGACTTCTAAACGTAACTTTATAATCAAAATCTATAATGTGTTCTCTCTTTTTTTATCCATCTCATATCCGAACTCTAGTTACCTTTACTTTATTTAAGATGTGGACGTAATTCATGGTGATTTTCTGGAGACAAACACAGAAGATCCTTTATACTCAAATGTACGTAATTTTCTCATGAAACTCGTCCTAGAAGTAGCTGTAAAGCTTGTTATGTTAAGAGATGTTCAGTGCATCCGTATCAGAATCTGAATTCAATTTCCTTGAACCTGAATTTCATTTCAAGTTCTTTAAACTTGTCCTTGTTATATATTTACATGTATCCATTCTCATCCTAGAAAATAATTGTTGGATTAGGGGTAAATAGCTATTCCAAGGGAAATTATAGGCTTATTCAGATTTCTTAAGTACTAGAATAAAAATTAATGTCAAACAAATAAAAAAGTAAACAACATAAATAGGTTGAATATCAATTTTATTTCACCTTATTTTATTATGTTACAAACATGTAAACCTACCAAAAAAGGGAGTAAAGATCCAGAAAATGTAAAAGAAAGGGAAAAAAGTCCCCTAAAATAGAATAGTAAAAAATCTAAATTCTGCTGTTTGTTGTTCATTTTTCTCTTGTGCTGTAATCATTCGAAAAAATTCCTCAATGATCCTCATTGTTTAAAACAACCTAGTCATTGGTAGTAACTGAGGATTAGCAAGTGAATTCCTAGTGTAAGTTGAGTACAGGCAATAATCTTATATGCATTCTGTTACATTCAATTATGAAATGATGAATGTTTATGCAGATACGTGCTGTTCTTGTAGACCCGTCCTGTTCTGGTTCTGGAACTATAGCAGAGAGGTTAGATCATCTGCTGCCATCTTATATCAAAGGTGATTGATCTTTATCCAACTTTTGCATGCTTTTATAATATGATTTCAAGTTACAATTTACTGTAACAGCCGATAGATAAGGATCAACCATTTAATTTTTACCAATTATTTTATATTAGGAGTGGGGTAGGAAAAAGACAACTGTATCTGAAACGATTGTTAGGCATGTCATAGGAGCAAGCTTGTGGACTTGCAAAGGCCTGAAGCTTCGATCACTCTTATGTGCACCATTAATTTTTATTGATCAGTTCTTCAGATTCAATAAAAATCCATTATATTCAAAAAATAAAATTAAAATTCATTTTTGGAAAATAAGTCATCACCTAGTACTCTTTAGTGGAAGTAGTTGTGACAAGCTTTTCCAAAACTGTATGGTAAAGATAATTCGAACTAGGATTGAGTGGTATACATGGGCTCTCTTCCCTTGTGACTGTCATATTTTTCATGGAGATATAAAGTTCATTTATAGTATTTCTGGATAAAAACTTCATATTTATATTGAGTGACATAAAAATCTGCAGATTTATGCAGATTATGGAATTTTCAAATTATTACCTTATATACGGGTGCCTGCTCATGTTCACATATTTTTAATGTGATCGTACAATTACTTCTGCTTTCATCGTACATATTATTTCTGTTGGACTGATATCACTAGTTCCATTGTTACATAGGTCATACTTCTGATGTTGATGATGCGGAGAGAGTAAAAAAGCTTGCTGCTTTTCAATGAAAAGCCCTTGCACATGCATTATCATGTATGTACTTCATTAATGTTTTTGTATCCTTTACTGTTAAGAGCTCCCATTTAAATATGATATATGAATATGCTTGATCATGTATGTGCTTAATTATGTTTTTGCTAAAGGATGGCTGATAAAGAGATTGGTAGACCTCATTTTACATGTCAATTAGCTGGTGTAGGTTAGTGCACTCTTTGGTTGATGTGCACCATGTATCTTCTTAAAAATCTTTCTTTGTTTGACAAGCAATATGTTTTTCTTCAGATTTGTGTTAGACTTCTGTTCATTTTCTTATAATTAGCATTTGAAGAATGACCAAGAAGTTGGAAGAAATAATGCAGAGGTCATTATAATCTTAACATCATCCTGTATTCTTCTAAATTATTCTCTTTGCCCAGCAAATTCTAAATTAATTATTTTACTTGACAATTTTTTTCACAAAAGTGGATTATAACTTTGTATTATTGTTACATGGCGGTAAATTAGTTTGTCAATACTACTACTGGTGCCATGTCATTGTTTTTCTTATCCTTGGTTTATCACTGATTTCAGCATTTATCAAATGTATTTTGGATCATAATATCCATTACATTTATGGTTTTCCTATTCAAATTGAGCTTGTTGAACAAGATAGTAATTAGAAAACTAACCAAAAGGATACAACTCCCTTATCGGCAATTTTTTTTTTAAACAACTATCAAAATTATGGTTTGAATTTCTTCACCGAGAAGGTCATTGATATGGATGATTCCCCTCTTTGTAGACACTGCCCCATTCTAATTTGTCTTCATGTAAAATATTATACTTATATTTATAATCCCTGTCCATGTAACACAGATGGTGTGTAGTCCTTTCGATATGAGGTGCCATTCTTTTTACAATATTGATGATCATTTGAAGATGGAAATTCTCTCCATCAACAATTTGCCCAGGTGCCTCTGCAAAATTTGACTGGTGGTGTTTGCATATCTAGTGTGGCGGTAGGAAGCTTTTAGAGAGATGGATAACCTCGCAAACCAAGATGCGGCATTTTAAATATCTTTTCATGCTCACAGAATATTTTGTTTACATAATTTACTGGACTGCTCACATCTGACAGATTCTCATTACTTCAACCTGATTTTTGTTGTTGCTAATACTGTATAAATACCTTTCCAGTTTTCATCTTCATAAATGTGAAGTTGTCTGTCCTTTTATGCTTTTCTGAGGTTGAGGGGCTTTAATTGCCAGGGGAAGAATGATTTTTACCTTTACATCAAACAAAAAAAAAGTCATCTGTGGATGATATATTTATAGACTGTAGAACAACATGATTTATGCTTTTCAATATTACAGTTCCCGCAGTTGAAAGGGTCGTCTACAGCACATGCTCCATCTTCAAAGAAGAAAATGAGGATGTCATCAAGTCCGTGCTTCCACTTGCCCATTCTCTCAATTTTGAACTGGGAACTCCTTTTCCGCGATGGCCTCGGCGTGGTCTCCCAGTCTTTGGCGGTGGTAAGTGCTCTTATTTAGGACCAGCAATTAGTTCTTCTAAGAATGGTTAACTATTATTTTACACCATTTTTAAGAATCGGTGTTGCTGTTGCCTTCCAGCGGAACATTTGCTTAGGATGGATCCATAGGAAGACAAAGAAGGTTTTTTCATTGCACTATTTGTACGCAAAAGCATTCCAAGTAAATCGGAGAAGTTGAGTTGCCGTTGCCAAAATCCTTCCTCTCATTTATCGGGACAACGCCCAAAATTGAAGAGAGTAAAAAGGAAAAGGCACTGCCCCTTTTTGAAGATATCCCAGACACTGTTGTATAATGAAATGAACAGATTGAGATATCTCAAGCCGAGCATGAAAAATTTATGAAATGTAATTTTTTTTCTGAATTAATAATTATCGAGCATTTCTTCCTTTGATCACTGTACTAATATATTATCTTTATGTCTGAAAACATGATGTAATGATCCAACATTGTTCTGTCTGCAGTCATGGTTTGCGTTTAGCAACCAATTCCTGGAGTCTTACAAAGATCACTTGATGAGCTGTTAGTCCAATTGAACCCCCACCTGTGTATTTTCTCTTATTTGTATATTTGATTTAAATATATGGGTATGATAATTGAATAAATAAGTTTATTTTATGTGTGTGTATTTTTTTAACCCGCTAAGTGGATCAGTATGGCCCGATTCAGTTTGTAATTTTTAATTATCAACTAATGTTGGAAATTTTATGCTATGGAAATCTTTAAGATCTCAAAAATAAGTTGTTACAATTTCATAAATTTCTGAGCTCCAGAGGTTAGGTTTTGGTACTTGATTGATATTGGTTACAGGGATCTAATTGTGAAATCAAAATTTCTTGTAATTAGGGTTGCAACTCGGACAACCCGAATTCAACCCGAGGTTCAAGACATTCAACTTTAACTTGATCCAACCCAAATTTCAATCCAATAACTCTAACTGAACTCAACCCGTGACAAAAATGGTCGACTTGAACTCAATCCGCATAACCCGATTTTCATCCTCAACCAAGACCAAAACAAAACGAACAGATGTTTAACAAAGAAGAAAAAAGTCATCCATTTCAAAAAATTGTGATCACCCATATAAACTTTGGAAGCCCCCCAAAAAATTCAGAGAAATCCATCTAAATCTACAAAGAACACAGAAATCTAGATCCTAAAATTATCTCTAACAAACAATCTCCATCACGAATCCTTCTCACCTACGCACAAGAGGAAGATGAAATAAACATATAAAAAAAACCTTTGATATATGGATTAAAAGATTAAAAAATTGAATAGGCTGGAGTCAAGATAAGAAAAGGAAGATGAAACAAACACAACAGCTCTTTTGATATATAGATCAAAAAAGGGTTAATGGTATGAGAAAAGAGAGAGATGAAGCAGTATGAAATAGTGGGTTTTTATATTTTGATTTAAACACATTTACATCCCTACAAATATGGATAATCTCATATAAGTTCTTATCAAAGTTGGGGCACATGTACAAGTCTTTAGAAACTCGCAAAAACCCAATTATCATCCTTTAGTGAGATTTTCATCAAAATTTAATGGAATATTCTCATAATAGTCCATTATCGTATATTTGTGTAGACATTACAGTTCCTATAAACAATCCATAAATACAAATTAATCAATGCAAAAAATCAAATTACCTTTATAGAACTTTTTTATTTCTTCCTCTTCCACCTCAACATTGTTTGGAGGGGTTAAAAAATTAGGGATAATTTAATTGTTTTATGGGATGGGTTAGAGTTACTAAAATAGGTTGAATCATTATTAAATTCTATGAATGACAGGAATGTATACAGAATTTTGTGAGTTTTTAAGGAATTGTATGTCTACCCCAACTTTGATAGAGAATATGGGATTACCCATGTTTAAGGGCATATATGTCTTTAACCCTTATATTTTTGGTGTTTAGAGAGTATGGTGATGGCTAGGGTTTGCTTTTCCTGCTAGTGATATTAGCTTCTTAGAATCAATGGTTGACATTAAAAATGAGGCATTTAATGATGAAGATTCATTGCATCTAACATGGTAACCGGGTTCGGGTTGGGTCGGGTTGTCCATAACACCAACCCGAACCCAACCCATTTATTTTCAACCCGAACCCACGAACTCGAACTTGAACCTGAACTCAATTTTTATAACCTAACCTTTTTAAAAATCAGGTTCAACCTATCGGGTTCAGGTTGGATCCGACCAAGTTGCAACCCTATTTGTAATTAGTTATAGAGACATGTCTGCAATTTGTGTAGGAATCTAATTGTAAAGTAGAAACAATCCAGGGGATGTTTTGTAATTTTTACACACTATCAACTATAAAACCTGCGTTTTGGACCTATTTTTCGCCCTCATAAAAAAACACATGTGCGGCGGATATGTCATGTGTGTGTGATATGCTAACCGTGATTTGGGGTCTTTGCATAGAATTGTGACCACTGGTTTGGTTAGCAACACAAGTTAATAATAGATCATATTTCTAGTGCATATAAAGAATAAGTTATTTCTTGTTTTTGATATTTTTGTTGAGTAAGTAATAATGAATTTTTTGTTGTTTAGTTGACCATTAATAAATTATGGATAAAAAGTAAATACGGTGTAAATAAGATATATAAAACGTAAAAAAAATTTGATTTTGACATGTTGATCCATTTATTTATAAAAGGTAATAATATATAATTTAACATATGAGTTGTTCTCTTTATGCTAGTGATAGATTAGATAGAATAACACAATTTAATGAGATACCTCAAATATCAATAACAATTTATTTCTAATTATTGTATTTTTGATGTAATTATATCCACATATTCTCTGCAAACAGATAGTTTTTCAAGCTTATTTTCTGCTATTCAAATTTTTTTTTTTTAAATGTGAGCATATCTATTTCAATTTGACTCAAAACATCCAAGATGTCTGAATGCGATATAGGGGAAAGAAGAGAGAAAAGACATAAAAGGAAAAATAGAAAATAAAACATGGAAGGGTTGCTCGTGCAAGCACCCCAATCAGTCCATGTTCGGGTAGGTAAGGTATCTACCCGAGTCGTTTTTAAGCCTGAATTATTCTCTCCTATTCCACCTTATTCCCCCCTCATTCCTCTACCCAACCAAGAAGGCAGGGTCTCTCTAAGGGAATGTCCCCTTTACATCTGCCCGGGGGACCGTCACATGTCATATCTTGTCGTCTCTCTTTAATTTCTTCATGTAAGTGCGAATGCAAATAAGATCCTACTTTTTGTCAACACTAATATGCTTCCAAGTTCCAACTACTTTAGATAGATCCCACTCTCATCTCTCTCAATAAGAGAGAAGAACCTGCAAAGGAAGAAGACATGAGTATCCATACATGCATGCAATTAATTTCGTAATGCATGAGACACAGCCATGCAGTAGTTGTCAGCTTACGTAGGCACAAGAGACAAATTAAAGTGGTCCCTTTCTCCACAGAATCTTCATACGCGGCTTCTCTCCATATGACCCCTCTAAAAACATTGATTGAAATGACAAAAGTGTAGTGTTTTCATTGACTTTGCCTACATATGAGAATCTAAAGCCGGTGCTTAGCTTGTTGTTCCTCCACAATCATGTTAGAGGTTTTTCAAAATGTATGTCATGTGTCTTGTAACTTGAGTTTTTGTTTGTAACTTTAAGTTGGGTTTTAGTCCCACATCGGTTAAAGAGGGAAAAGTTTGGCACTATATAAAGTGAGGTGTGTATAAAGTAATGTTTACTTTAGGAATGGTAAGGTGTTATGCACACGGTGCTTTAACACCGTCCGCACACGCGCACGCGTGTGCGTGTGCGATGAGCGCAATGTGGCGCTTTGTTGGCGCACATAGACATGAAATTCAACCATTCAAATCACTTCGAATTCATCAAACAAGCTTCCTCTTTTTCTTTAAAGTTTCTTGTGTTGGGTTTCTGCATAACCTAATACAGAGGTCTTGATTTACTTGGGTTCTTCTTCAGTATTCGATCCATCATCGTTGGTGCAAACGCTGGTGGAATAACACTTCGAGTTATCCTAGAGACGAATTTGCAGCAACCCTTTGCACACTGTTTGGGGGCAAATATTGTCTTAAGGAGAGCGACTCTGTAACGCGACTCGAAGTTCTATTGAAGTCTCAGTCATTTTTCAACAATCATAGCCATATATATATATATATATATATATATATATATATATATATATATATATATATATATATACACGCGAGTGATAGCGTGCGGGTCGTGCGGTCGTGCGGATCCGACGTGAGTCGTCCGATCGCGGGTCCATCGCATCCAACGGTCGAGATGAATCGCCCCCGACCGTCTGATGCGATGGACCCGTGATCGACGGCCCGTGGTCGACGCCGCACGACCGCACGACCCGCACCTAATCACTCCTCTATATATATATATATATATATTGCCACCTATGTAGTTAGGTCAACCATTGCTATCAACACACACTATTTTAACACCTCTCCTTTCTCTTTGTTAATTTTCTATATAATATTGAAAGATATTACTATATTAGATATACATAGATGGAGAGAGATGGAGACAAAGATAACGCGTTTGGGTTTGTGTGAATGTGATGTTCATTGACACATTTTGGATGGTTGTTGGCCATCTTTTTTCATGTTTTATATAATATGTATTTATTTTAGAGTTGCTTCTTCACCTTTCTTAATTAATTATTAGTATATCATTTGTTTTTGGATACCGTGTGTGCAAACTATTGTTTTCATGTTTTTTTTTTCTTAATGGGTTTTTTATTTTTTCATCTTTTTTTCTCTTCAAAATATTTTTGTTTGCTCATTTACCATTGAAAAAAATACTTTATATTAACAGCATAAAGCACTAAAATTTGGAAGATGGAAGTTGTGGTTGATTAGATATTTGTTTAACAGTATTCAATATATTAGTCGACCGCGAATCGAGTTTTGAGAAAGTATGTTAGCACCCAGCTACGTAAAGGATGACCATAGATCAAATCACGGGGGTGCTAATCTTAAAAAAATAAAATAATGGTTGACTATTCATTTTTACAATTTAGCTGGAATATTTACTCTTCATTGTGGTTTCATTTGTTAGCAACTCAATATTCTCCTTTTGTTGGGCAACACTCTGCATTTTTTCTTTGGTATAGTAAATTAGTGCTTACAATAAAAACATCTAATTGCACATGCATGTTTAGATAATTCTTTCTGAAGATAGGGAATATTTATTCAATATATTTTTTTTTAAAAGAAAAAAAAGTACTGGAGCATTCACAATCAAGGCATATCATAACAACCATATATTTATTAGCATTTTTAAGTAGAAACATGGTGGGGGTAAATAGATATTAAAAGCTAGTTTGATAATTCTGGTTTAAGAATAGAATTCTTCATTCTCAAGAATCCAGTTTTGATAGATTCTGTTGAAAAGGAAATTTGACTTGGGATGTTCAGGAATAAATATAAAAGTGAAGGATTCTAAATACTATTTTCTGGTTGTTACAAGATAATACTAATGAGAATGAACGTCAAATCAGTCTAGATAACTACATAAGCGTGTGTGATGGTCATGGAGAATTCTTTGTGTTTAATTGAGGGACATCGTGTAGGTGTGCGCGATGAATCTTAAACTGGGATGGTTTTTTTTAATAAAAAAATTGTTTCATTGACAAACCAAAATTTGAAGTTTAAAATTACACGTTTGAAACTAATTATCTAAAAAAAGAAAAACAAAATTTAGTTTGATAATTGGTTTCCAACTTGAGCATAGTATGTATATAAAGGATTTTAAAGTGAAAATGTGAAAACAATTCTTTTAGCTAGATTTTTTAAAGAAAATGTTACACTCACTCTTTCTGACAATCATGAATGCAGTCTTCACATGTTTTTATTTTTTAAAAATTATCTATATCATCTAATAAGGTATATACTTTTATAAAAATGAAGTATATACTTCAATGAATTTAATGATATCATTTATAAAAAAAATGTGAATTTTTTAGGAGATATATCTAGTTGTAGTGAGTATATAGGGTTAATGAGGTATGCAAGATTGTTTTGAGACTAAAAAATTTGAGTGCAAAAGCGCTCCTTTTTTTTGTTGAAACATTTTAACCGATTCTTTTTTCTTTTTTTTGTTAAAAAAATTGTGGACATCTTCATTTCAATATAAATTAAAAATAACATATTCGAATAGGTGACAAGAGAAAACAGATTTAAGGAATGAAAATAAAATACAAGCAAAGTGGGGAACACAAGATATTGGGCACAAACCAAATAAAAAAGAGTTTTGCTATACAGGCCCCCCCCCCCCCCACAGTCCCCTTGATGTTGACATATTTGATTGGTTGTGTAGTGCACTTTTGAAAATGAGCAAAAAGAAAAATATGTTACTACCCCTAATTAAACCCAACCCTTCATTTCACGTTTTCCCTTGTTTTCCTTTTTTTTTCCACTCATGCCGGTCCCTCTCGCCCATTCAAACACTTTCAACATATTATAGGGTTTAGAAAAAACAATCTAAAATCAGCACAAAAAAGACTTTTTTGTGAAACGTTGAACAAATCCTCAATGAAACTAGAAGAATCGGCTTGAAAATCTAATATTTCTTGTGGAGGTTTGAACTCCAACAAAAAAATGGGTATGCATCCTTTTTTTTTGTTATTTTGGAAACTGTCTATGTTGTTTTTGAAGATCGTATGATTTTTTTTTCTGGGTTTTTTTTTTCCGAATCGATACATAATGTAATTAATTTTTTTTTACACAAAACTGAAATGCATGACTGCATTTTGTTTTTGTTTGTTATGGAAATGTAAATGAGAAAAAAATTTACTGTAAACAGATTTCAGATTTGGTTAATATTTGATATCGACAAATGTAACTATCAGCAAATGTAACTAACAATGACAATGTAATTTTTTTCCCTCATACCACTGATGGTGACCATAGCCCATATCGCACCGGATATATTATTTTGTAGGGTCAAGGCAAGTATATTAATATGTTTCTTTATTTCAGTTACATGTACTTCCATTTTGGTTAATAGTTCATATGGGTAATGTAAACGTTTAATGAATGTAACTAACTTTAAGGAGTTAGTGCTGTATAATGGTGATCATAAAAATGTAACTAACTATAACAACGTATTGCTCAATGTAAATGTTTTTTTTCAGTTTGTTTACTATTACCACTATGTTGAGGTGACTGTATTTCTAATGTAAAAGACTGACATTAACTCATCAGTAAATATAACTAACTATTACAAAGAACTATCTGTGTTGAGTTGTGTAACGATATTGTCACTTTCAGAATGTAACTTGATTGGCAATGTAAGTCCACTGTATTTCCTACATTGGAATGCAAAAAATTATAAAATAAAAATAAAATACTGTTATAAAGACAAGAAATCAGATAAACATAAAAATTTAAAAACGAATTATAAGACTAATAGTTCCACTAAAGATCATATTAAAAGTTGTTCATATTTTGTAGTGCAGCTTTGTTTCACAATTACATTGTTATGAAAGTTAGTTACATTGTCAATGTAACTAGTTTCACTTATATTCAAAAACATTTAATAAGGTAGTTACATTTGCAAAAAAATGTGACAAAAAAAAAACAGAAAGGAAAGACCAAAAAAGGTATATATATGTAACTGACATTCCACAAGTTAAACAACTTATGTACCACGTTCAGAACCACATTTCACGTAAAAAAACCGTAATTAACATATAAATCTAAAAAAATTGAAAAAATACAAACAAAAAGCACCAAACCTGAATCCGCATATATTTCAAATGATATCCTAAAGATTTCAATGATATTATCACAATCAGAGTATGAAATGATGATTCTGAATGGCTTGAAAAAAAAAATCCACGACTATGAATTGACGATTCAAAAATGGTTCTACAAAAAAGAAAAAAAAAACAGAATTTAATGTCCTAGTGTGATTTTCCAAAAGTAATTATCAAGCTATTTTTTTCTAACCGCCCCATTAATTACGGTCAGCACTAACAAAATACTTCAGGGGTATTAAAAATATTTCAAACAATGTCATGTCATAGGGCTTACGTCTACAAATCGAGGCTTGTCAATCATTTCTAATAAAAAAATATTTTTATTATTCGAAAACGATTGACTGGATTAATAAAATATCTTTCTCCAACAGTATACGCGCGCCGCTGATCCGTTTTTTCGACCTACCTCGTTTTTTATGTTGAAACTTTTTAATGGAATCGTTTTTTTGAGCTACTCCTGAGTTCTGACGCATCAAGAATGGACCATACAGTCCAAAAAATGGTGTTGGAATTTCTGTTTTTTTTTTATAAAAAAAAATAAATTCCTTGCCTCTTGTAGGACACTTATGTGGTTGTTAATTAAACTAGTTGTATTTGCTCATGAACATGGGTTCAAGTACTTTGAACAGAAACTGATGCACACATTATTTAATACACAATTTAAATCAATTATATTTTAGAACAAACTCCAATTCCTATCCCGTGAAAGACGACCATCGTTCTCTACTTCTCGCCACTTTGTGGGTTATATGGTTGGGTCGAAACAACATTGTCTTCCAGGGTTCTCATGTCTTGGCCGAGGGCATATGGGAGAGCATTATAGTCTTCGTAGCGGCCTAGGGGTGTTTCTGCGCCGGCGTGTCTTCGGCAAAGCTTTCCAGGGATAATCTATATATTATGGCGTAGTATGTAATTTTTCTTTATTTGGTCTGCTAAGGAATAATTTAATTCTTATAGACTATTTCCATGACATTTGTTTCTATTTTGGATAGCTGGCCATCGTTAGCGTGTACTCCTTTCAAGAAATTCAAGAAGCAGCATGTCTACCAGTATCATGACGACTATCGTTCGCGCACCTGTCAAATTTTTTTTCTTCAAAATGAAATACATTAACAAAGGACACTAATTTTGAATGCGAGACTAATTACACTATGAAATGTCACTTTTACATATTATATTCATTTTATATTTTTAAATATATAATTTACTCATAAAATATATATTTTTATAAAATATGAAATATATATACACTTATAAATTGAATATATATATTTTTATGTATTTTATAATATAATATATACTGGCATTGTAATTTACTCAAAATTTTGCATTGTTTAGATAAATTTACTCAAAATATAAAACAAAAATTCTATAAATATACATTATATATTTAATATAAAATTAATTTTATATTAAAACTTTAATAAAAATTCATTGTATCATTTAAAAAAAAATGAAAGATCAATTTGTTATAAGTGTTTTCCTTCTAATTTTTATAACTTTGAGAATTGATGTTTTTTGTTAAAAATCGAGAGGATGGCTTTTGTGAATTCATATAATAGATTAGTGATGTGCATTTACAGGAGTGACTGAAAATGACTACTTTTATGAAATTTTTGGATCAAAATAATGTGTCATGTTCTATTTGGAGCACTATTGATCCCTCCTCCATCATAACCAGACAAATAGAAATGTAAAGAGCATTATTATAGTTAGCATTTTTATAGTTTAAAATTTAATTATATATATATATATATATATATATATATATATATATATATAGAGGGATGATTAGGTGTGACAGCCGCACGGTGCGGCAGCGATCACGGGTCCATCGCATCGGACGGTCGGATGCGATTCACGTCGACCGTTGGATGCGATGGACCCGCGATCGAACGGCCGCCTCACCGTGCGGCCGCCGCACCTAATCACTCGACTATATATATATATATATATATATATATATATCCAGTGAATGTATATGCATTGTTAAACGAGATATATATCTCATTAAATTTTTTTTACAATTATTAAAAATTGAGTTATTGAGTCATTCAACTCAAAATAGAACAATGTATATTTTTCATCGAAATATATATTTCATTAGATGATATTTACTGTTTCTTAAAAATTAAGAATATATGTGATTTATGTTATAAATTATAAAAAAGATTGAGTTTAATATTTTCAAAATACAAAAGATAATGATTTTCTTAGTTAAAGAGAAAGTCAAACAAAAGGAAAACTAAAATAAATACTAGAATCTAGATTGTACACAACCACCTCGTGATTCATGAATTCACCGTCCTCTCCTTAAAAATTATTTATTTGTTTAAGCTTCTATATATGATATCGAGAATTTTCTAAAAGTAAAAGTTTTCTACTTTTATTCTATTAAACCCATATGTTTTATAGGTGTCTTATTTATAATAAATTTATATTTTCAGATAAATAAGATTCGAGTAGTTTTTATGAATTTTTTTTATTCATTTGTATTTATTATTTGAACATTATTAGTTTTTTTTATTTGTTGTCATATAATAATTTTTTAATTGTAAATCCACATGTTTAAATTTTATAAAATTTATATTCCACGTAATAAAACACCCATTAAAAAAATAAAATACAGACTGTATATATATAGAATAAAATAAAAATGCCTCGCTCTCATTCGGAATGGAGTAGAATCAGCTCTCTTTTTTAATATTATTATTATATTATTATTGGTGTGACTTTATTATTGGGTTTTTCATTTATTGATCATTCAATAAAATGGACCATGCCTCTCATTTATATCATTATTATAACACGTAAACAGTAATTCTCTCTCTGTAATCCTTATGAAACTATCAAATATCAAATCAAATGGTGCATAATCTCTGTTTCAAGTTCGGATTTTTTTGCCAAGATTCACAACGTGTGAGGACAACCTTTTTTTTGTCCTATATTTTCTAAAGGCGCGGTTTTTGTAGAAGATTGATTTGTTTCAGAGTTCTTGAGAGACCCACTGAGTTTTTCTACTCTGTACATCAGAGGAGCTGCAAAAGGTTCCTCCTTTTCTTTGCTGCTTATGTTTGTTCTTGGATTTCCTTCAATTGGGTGTTTCAAAAGACAAATGGGTTTCTGATTTGGTGATCAAGGCTTCTCAAACACCAAGTTCTTGCCTCTTCAAAGGAGTATCTTGTACTCTCCCAGTATTCCTTGTTTCTTCTTCAGATCTGCAAGGGAAAATTTTGGGTTGATCTTACAATTTGTGGGTTTGGTTGACAAACAAGTTTTTTGTGTTCATCCCCTCCTTTTCCCCTTCAAGTAGTACTCAAAATTTCATCTTTTCATGTTATAATACAAGTTGAAGAACTTATTAGAATAAAAAAAAAACCCACCTTTCCTTTGTCAAGATGTTCACTTCTCCAATCAATCTCTTCAAATTGTGTATACTGATCACCCATATATCCTGTTTTGTCCAAACCTGCATCGCCGCCGACCCTGTCGACAACTACCTGATCGACTGCGGCTCCCCGACCAACACGACGGTCTTCACTCGCACCTTCGCCGCTGACAACCCCTCGACATGGTCCCTCTCCGCCCCAAAATCCGTCCTCGCCAACACCACCAATGCCGCCATCGCATCCTCCGACACCCCCTCCCTCTATCGGACGGCCCGCATCCTCACCGCCTCCTCGTCCTACACTTTCCCCATCAAAAAGCGCGGCCGCCATTGGGTCCGCCTCTACTTCTTTCCCTTCACTTACCAGAATTTCAACCTTCCCAATTCGACCTTCACCGTGTCGACCCAAAACACAGTCCTCCTCGACAGCAACCAACTGAGCACCACCAACACCACTTTCAAAGAATTCTCATTGAGCATCGATTCGGACTCATTCGCGCTCACGTTCGCCCCCTCCTCGGGGAGCTCCATCGCTTACGTAAACGCGATCGAGGTCGTGTCGGTCCCTGATGGTCTCATCACGAACGACGCAAGCAAAGGCCGCCTCTTGGCGACACAGACGTTGGAGACCGTTTATCGCGTCAACATGGGCGGACCCAAGGTCCTCCCCTCCAACGACACCCTCTCTAGGACTTGGGTTTCCGACCAAGGCTTCCTCGTCCAGAAAAACTTAGCCGAATCGTTCAGTTACACGGGCGTCATCAGCTATGGCAATGGAGGTTCCACGCGCGACACCGCGCCCGACATGGTCTACCGGACGGCGACCGAGATGGCCCAAGTGAACGTGTCGAATGGGAATTTCAATGTCACTTGGGAGTTCGATTTAAGCCCCGGTTCAACGTATTTGGTGCGAACGCATTTTTGCGACATCGTCAGCTCCGCTTTGAACAACCTCTACTTCAATCTCTACATCGGAGGGTCCCTCGCAGTGAAGGACCTCGACCTCTCCACGATCAGCGTGAACACTCTCGCGTCCCCCGTGTTCATGGATTTCGTCGCCGATGGGTCCAGCAAGTTTCGCATCAGCATCGGCCCGTCTCTGGACTTAACCGACATCATGCCGAACGGGATCTTGAATGGGTTGGAGATCATGAAATTGAGCAGCGTCACTAATGATGATGGTGCGTCGAATAATAATAATAATAATAATAATAATAAGAAGACCAGTGTTGTCTGGGCGATAGTGGGCGCTGTTTTAGGTGGCTTGGCCGTCATCGTCATCGTCATCTTGGCTTTGGCTGCTTGTACGAGGAAGGCGAAGAAGAAGAAGCAGCATTCGAAGACTTGGGTGACGAACAATGGTGTCTCGCAGAGCTTGGCGAGCCGATTCTCCAACAGGACGGCAACCACCGCCGCCTCGTTGGTGGCTCTGAATGGAAACCTGAACATCCGTTTCCCGTTCGCGGCGCTGCAAGAAGCGACGAACAACTTCGAGGAGAGCAGCGTCATCGGCGTGGGAGGGTTCGGGAAGGTGTACAGAGGTGTTCTCGGTGACGACGCGACAAAAGTGGCGGTGAAGCGGGGGAATCCGAGGTCTCAGCAGGGGCTGACGGAGTTCCGGACGGAGATCGAGATGCTGTCGAACTTCCGGCACAGGCACCTGGTGTCGCTCATCGGGTACTGCGACGAGGGGAACGAGATGGTGTTGGTGTACGAGTACATGGAGGAGGGAACGCTGAAGAGTCACCTCTACGGGGGTGGGTGCAACGACCTCCCAAACTTGACGTGGAAGCAGCGGCTCGAGATATGCGTCGGCGCGGCCCGCGGGCTTCACTACCTCCACACGGGCTCCACCAAGGCGATCATCCACCGCGACGTCAAGTCGGCGAACATCCTCCTCGATGAGAATTTGATGGCGAAAGTCGCAGACTTTGGGCTGTCGAAGACGGGGCCCGAGCTCGATCAGACCCATGTCAGCACCGCCGTGAAGGGCAGCTTCGGGTACCTCGATCCGGAATACTTTAGGAGGCAGCAACTGACGGAGAAGTCCGATGTGTATTCGTTCGGGGTGGTGTTGCTGGAGACGCTGTGCGCGAGGCCCGTGATCGACCCGACACTGGCGAGGGAGATGGTGAACTTGGCGGAGTGGGCGATGAAGTGGCTCAAGAGGGGGCAGATTGAGCAGATCATGGATCCGAGGCTCGCAGGGGATGTACGGCCCCAGTCGTTGAGGAAGTTCGCGGAGACGGTCGAGAAGTGCTTGGCGGATTACGGGGTGGACCGACCATCGATGGGGGACGTGTTGTGGAACCTCGAGTACGCGCTGCAACTTCAGGAGGCAGCATCTGCAGCCGCAGATGGGAATGCAGATGAGGAGGATGGTACGAATCAGATACCGGAGCTGGCTTCAAGGGTCATGCTTGCAAGCACGACGAATGTTGGAGATGGGGCAGTGGGGGAGTCACTCGGGGAGGATCTGTCCGGGGTTTCAATGAGCAAGGTTTTCTCTCAGCTTGTGAAGTCTGAAGGGAGGTGAGGAGGTTGATTTGGAGATGATACTGGTTTGCATATTATGCTTGAGTATTCAATTTGTTCTTGTTTGTTTCACAATACAATAATCATTATGATTGTTCTTTGATGTGTATGTCCTGTACATTTTGAAAAGAGATTTCATATATTGTCAAATGAATATTGAAGGCCCCCAGATTTGAAAGCCTACCATAATTGACATGCATAACATGAAGAAAAAAATACGAGCTCACACTGGAAAAAAATTGAACATTTGAAAGCAATTTTTAATACCAATTATTCTGCAGAGTACTGTCTAAAGTATACATTAGTGGTAAACAGAGTCAGATCTTCAAGCACCCAGATTAACTGATTCTATTCGAACTACATATCTAATATAAAGTTTTTAATATAAATGAAAATAAATCAGGGGGGCCTCCAGATTCAGATTGGAGTCCCCGGTTCCCATCTTTGAATTCCCACTTTGATTCGTTAAGATTGAAGCCCGCCCCCGGTGTAGAAAAAATTGAGGGTTTAAGAATCAATATCGTCATATGGTTGTAAAATAACCAACTTGTAGAATGGAGGACTTTCACTCTTAACATCCTACTCGTCCTTGCGCTTCTCAGATAATCTCCTGGTCCTCGAATCATTGGAGCACCGGCCAATGAACTTGAGGACCTCATCAATCAAGATCACGGGAAAAGCAACCGCCACCACCAACAGCCACTCATTCAAGCTGAGGGGAACAATCCCGAACACCTGGGCAAGGAAGGGCACGTACAGGATCAGGAAGTGGAGGCCAAACGAGACGGACATGGCGAGGAGGAGCCATGGATTGACCCATGGTGGCATTGTCAAAAGGCTCCCGTCTTCAGATAGGGCATTGAGGGAGTTGAACATCTCAATCGCGACTAGTACGGAAAGAGAGAGGGTCATTGCCTTCACCTTCCCAGTCTGGAAGTAGTCACAAGGGTTGTCATCGAAATTAAACACACGAGACCCGGCTGTGAAGGGGGAGATCTTAAAGCCTTCCCATGATTGGCATTGGTCCCACTTGGAGAGCTGGGAGTATGTAACAAGAGTGTGGCCGTCGCCAGTCAAATCAATACCCAAAAAGGATCCATGAGTGTACCAGATGATGAAGACACCAACAGTGGCCAAGCCCACGTACATCCCAATAACCTGCATGAATTGTAGTACATAAGAGCTTGTATTAATTGTTAAAATTCTGTGCTTCACTTCAAACTATCAGTGGCAGATATTAGATCATGAACCATGTCATGGTGTATTAAGGAAAATCTGGTAAACAAAGGGAAATGATGACTAACCAGGTAACGAAATAAAATCCAAGCACTGATCAGTGAGTCATCACTTCTTCGAGGGGGTTTCTTCATAATGTCTTTGTCCGGAGGGTTAAATCCCAAAGCCGTCGCAGGGGGGCCATCTGTGACGAGATTAACCCACAATAACTGGACTGGTATAAGGCCTTCAGGGATACCTAGAGCTGCAGTGAGAAATATACAGGCTACCTCACCAATATTCGAAGATATCATATACCTGCAAGAAAGAGGTAACAAAGGGAGTGAATTAAAAAACCTACAAAAAATAAAATCCCCAATACCAAAAACATGTCAGTGCTACAGGGTTACAACAATAGATGAAAAATTGTATTCGAACCAATAATCCTCATCTGATTGAAAAAATTATGGACTGGACATACATAATATCTATGGTGCTTGAATAAAGGAAGTAGGATACTGGGATTCTTATTTAAGAGAATTTCAGAAACGCATGAAATATCTAATTAATACATATCATTATCAACGAGAAAATAAAAGAACTCTTAGCAATTGAAGTCAAAATCAAAGGACCGCCAAGATCCACTTCACATGATATATTTCTCAACAGTTCTTGGCAGCAACAGAAGATTGAGCTTACAGGTCATTGTTGATATGATCATACCTGCTCTGCGATAAACGTTGGCTTGGTTCTATTTTAAGATAAGTCACTACAGTAAATATTTTATTTTCGCATTAGCACCTTCCCATCCATGTCTTTTGCGCATTCTCAATTTTCTCTTCCCAGAACCTTTTTGACTCTACACTGATCTCCATTTATTAACATGGTCATTAACAAATGTTATGGAATTCCACATTTTAATCAAAATTCTCACATAACAGCAGACTGACAGTGAGCAGGTTATAGATAATTTCATCAAGTTTACTTGGGACATATTCAACTTCTCATTGTATAAAAATAACTTTGCATATTGGCAGGATACATTAGGGATTCTTCTGACAATATCTTTAATCTATTCCAAAAAAGGGAGCTGATCAACGCAATTCTTTCCAACATAAAAAACCTAAACTTCACCAATTTCTAGCAGATGATGAATAGGCCAAAGAAAAACAGAACAGGAATGGGAAAAAAAGAAAACCTAATAAACGCCTTCATATTGTTGTAAATTGATCTCCCTTCACCAACTGCTGCCACAATTGTGCTAAAATTATCATCTGCTAGAACCATGTCAGATGCCTCCTTTGCAACCTGGAAAATGTACACACAAGACGAGATGATACCAAATTGATACAAAATCAAGAAGAGTAAGATCACATCACAATCAATTCAATATCAAATATCATAAAATCATCTAAACTCTGTAGCAAAACTATCCATATAAGTAGTAAAGTGAGACCGACTAAAATTACATGAAATTCCTACTTAGTAAATTCACCCTAAAGCCTCCAAATCCTAGATACAACGGCTACGATTGAGCCCATTACAGGTATGGGGTCCACGATGATCCCATAAACTCATAGAACACTTATATCATGCTTTATGTCCCTTCTCACAAATATAATCATATTAGAATGGTGATTTAGAAGGGAGAAATATTGAAATCAATTAACAATCTAGTTTCTGATTTTAGTTTCCGAGCTTATTTCCTGATGATAACAAATTTAAGAATTTGTGAACTAAAGCTCAAGGTTATGAACTCACTCGTCAACAGTAAATGACATTAGGATCTAATTGTAGTGTCACAACTAGTTACATCCAGTGAATGAAAAATATCAGACAACCAACCCAGACCATATCTGGTTTTGAAGAAGAGATATCCTACATCTTTTTTTTTCAGGTGGACCTTGAACCAAGACCTCATTGTTGCAAACTCTTTTGGAAACCATTGAGCTTTGGGTTAAATCCCAAAGAAGAGGTATGATACTAGTGACGCATTATCATCTATCAAAAACTAAATTAATACATCAGCACTCTTAGTCTTGCAAGAAAATGCAATCCAAATACCAGATTTTAAATTTATAAGTGACAGCATCCTTTCCGTAAAGATTCTCTTCATGAAAACGCAGCTGGCCTAGACTAGGAAAGATCCATGACATCGAACAAGAAAGACATGATTGCCCAAAGGGACAACAAAAATATCTAATGCAAGATAATTATCTTTTTCATGTTGATCTAAAGCAGACAAATTCAAGAAAATTACAAGCATATTTACCACTAAAACGAGGAATTTCTCACAAATAAGGTCATGTAGAAGATACCTCTGTTCCAGCAATGCCCATTGCAATACCAATATCAGCCAATTTCAGAGCAGGAGCATCATTCACCCCATCTCCGGTCATTGCAACCACCTCACCATCTTCCTTGAGCAATTTGACTATGTCTTGTTTATGCTTTGGTTCAGCCCTGGAGAACAGGAGCCCGCCTCTCTGCCTCAGATGACACTTCTTTTCCTCATCAGAAAGAAACATAAAGTCCTTTCCGGTAAAGCTCTTCGTACTTATGTCCTCATCAGATTCAAATACACCTATTTCACGGCAGATTGCTTCCGCCGTGTCCTTGTTGTCTCCTGTAATAACCATAACTCGGATTCCAGCTGCTCGGCAGTCCTCGATTGCCTTGTGAACTTCTTCACGAGGAGGATCCTAAATGATTTCCAATTAAGACAAAGAGGTGTCTAGATTTGAAATAGAGACATAAAAAAGTGAAACAAAACGAGAAAAATATAGTACAAACTTTAACAATGCATGAAAAAACAAAGGGATATCTCACCCTTAAACCAGCTAGACCAACAAAAATAAGATCACTCTCAATTGATGAATAATTTAATGGATCAAGTAGAAGTTTGTGAGCTGGATGGCTTTCACCATCATAGGTAGAGAACTCTGCAAGGTCATCTTTGTAAGCGAAACCCAAGCAGCGCAATGCATTTGTTGACATTTCATATAAGGCCTGCAGAATAAGTTTTCTGGAAATTTCATCCAATCTTACAACAGAACCATCAAGCAACTGAAGATAGGAACTTCTCTCCAATACATTTTCCACAGCACCCTGCAAAATACAGCCTTTTCAATAGAAAAACAGAAAAAAGTATTTAAGATAGTGTTAAGATGTGAATTGAAATCAGAAAAAGTCCACTATACAATAGAGCTAGTCAAAATTAAAATTAAATGGTAATATGACAGTGTCTAAGAAAGGTCCACTGGCCCCACTTCACTCTACACTCCTCGCTGTGTGTCTGAGAAGGAGAGCAAATGATGCGACCACATGCAGGTAAGAGAGATCATCAAATCATAGCATACATACACAGAAAACCCTCCCTTAATACACATTTGTTTCTGTTCTATAAACATAGAAGAAGAAATACCTAGGATCACATCTGTTTAATTAATTTTGTACATAAGATTTCACCTGATGATACAACAAAAAAGGCAAATAGTTTTTTAGTGGGGTAACACTCCTCGATGGAGAAAATGCCAGTTTCTTCACACCACTGACTGCACATGCTTGCATAAAGAGAATTATAAACTTACTGGGGATCACACATGCGTTGCACACAACCACAAGAATTAGGGTATCTTGTATAAATAATTTTTTTCAAATGAATATTCTAGTAAATAAATTTAACAGGGTCCTTTTTGTATAAAGTTTTATGTTAAAAAGTGGCAGGCTGTACTTCCTTTTTCTCTAAACAATTTCCTAGTCATGCACATGCCACATGGTGATGGGCAAGGGTGTGAGAAAAAATAAGAAACATGCTCAAAGAGTTTCAATCAAAATATATTCACCCATTTTTACCAGAATTCCTCATCCAAGATGACACTTCAGTTGACAATATCCAAAGAAATGCATTGAAATACAAATCATGTCATTTGTGTGGTTGAGAATGAAAACCCACAAAAAAAAACAGATATTGCGTCCTAACATTAAAGAGTATTTTCCTTTTGTTAATTATTTTGTAAGGAGATCCCTCGTCTCCTTTTTTCGGGGGCTTCTTGAAATAAGATTCTCCTATATTATCCTCAAAAAAAAAAAAAAAATTAAAGAGTATGCCTCACTGACACCTGTTCAGGTAGAACATGATCATGTGTTGCTTCAATATTCATTATTCTTACATGGACATAAGAAATTTAATGGAGAGAGTCCAATTCTTCAATAAGGGACATATCTTCAATACAATTGAACAGTTAATAGAAGATGTAGGGGCAGGATTTATAGGGAAAATAGAAGTCCAGCTCTCAAGGCAGAGAAATGTAAAAATTTAATGAAAATAGGCATCATCCAGTATAAGAATCAATGTCTGAAGTTGGTCGAAGAGGCTACATCAATATATCATGCTACTGAAGGTTCCACAAGGGGCATTTCAGCGATACAATTGAAATGTTATAAAAATGATGAGATGAAAGGACAAGATTTGAAGGAAAGATATAAGTCCATGTCTCGATTTGTTTCAAATTGGCAGAAACAATCACCATCCAGTAAATTGGCAGAAACACCTTGAACTGGATTTGTTTCAAAGATCTAAAGCAGCATAGATTTTTTTTTTGGCAAGTATGGGGGAAACATGGGAGCTGTGTCAATTTTGACATATTATTAGTATATAATAAAGCTCGTACACTGAGTAATAGTTAGACGCCTAACCACCAAAACAAAAGGTAACACCTTATATCATGGTGTCATGGGAATGTGAGGTTAACATGTTTTTTATGATATAACACAAACATAAAGGTGTATTACAAATTTCACTGTATCCTCAATAATATCCATAAAAACACAAATCCCTCGATTGATTGGCCGATCATGATGGCTGTCTAATGCGAAGTGCTAAAGATTTCCCCATTCCTTTCTAGTCAGACCAACAATTTTTTGTCTTTTTAAGGTGTAAATCCATTGCTTTTTAGATCCTCTGCTAAATCATCGGATTCTAATTCCTCAAAGTAATGAAGAAATTCCTTTGGCTAGAGGAATAGGTGGGAATACAGGAGAATAAGGAAAAAAATGTGTTTGGGTAGAGGGAATAAGAAGGTATAACTATGTAGAATTAGGTGAGAATAAGCTGGTATTTGTATTTCAAGCCTCCCCATGGAACTGTGTTATTCCTCCACTTGTATAAGGGGACCCACCTATCAAATCATATGTTATCACATCAAATCATATGTCATCACCTCTTATACTTCAATGGAGCCCACATGTCAAATCAACTTTTTACACCTTATTTACATTTTATTCCTCATCAATCAAACACTCCAACTTTTATTATTACATTTTCCAATGAGAATAACTAAAAACACAATCAACACAAAATCACTTATTCCATTAATAAAGTCAACAATTCCTGTAATAGGTATAAACCACAAAATAACTTATGCCTCTATCCAAACGGGAGCATCACTATCCAACCATCTCCAATTGCTCACTATCCAACATCTCCAACATGCTCTCTCAGAATTTTCAATTGGGGTCTGCAAGATATTTGCCAAGCATAGATGCCTACGTATCCTACTAAGTCTCCTGAGCTACCATAAATCAATTCCCATCTAACATGAGCAACCAACAAACCCTGCTCCAGATACCAGAAAGAGAGATCCACAATCTAGGAGAAAGTCTAGCATCTCACAATTCCCATGGTAACTTTGGGAGATAATCTGCACCCAAAGCTGCAATTTTCCTAAGATCTTCTCCACAACCACCTTCTAATGAGCAACATTATCTTCCATCAGCTAATCTATACCACAATAATGTGAAATGATTTATGATTCATTCTATATCCTTAACATATCATTCCATAATACATTTATTATCTCTCACATTCTTTCCTGCAACCACCAATCATACCCTCACCTTGGCTCAGGTTCAGTGGTCACCATGTAAGTGGTAATATGATTTCGTTTAGGGGTCACAAGAAGTAACCAACCAACTCACTGAATAGTCCAAATTACTAACTTCTATCAGCTGACTTTCACCAAAACGTGGCATAGGCCACCTCTATTTTTTAAGTGATATCTGATAGACAGCCTTCTTTAATATTCAAGCTCAATTTTCTCCACCAAGTGACCTAGCAAGAGAACCAAATGCCAAGATGGTACACATGCAAAAGAATCAATTTGGATAGTGAAACCCAAATCTACCTAATAGTTGTCAAATATTCACTTCCTATTAAAATGATCATACCTATTAAACAAAAATAGAAAATCATCAATCAACATCCATGATTATTTCGTGGATTTCCAAGGGGACTCATTTTGTTTTACAACGGTTTGGGACTCGGTAAAAAGGTTCACCTTGAGCTGGGGTTGGCATTGCGTGGGGGCCTCAATTGTTCGTTTTTGAGTGGGGAAGACTTGTTATCGAGGACAAATTTGTATTGTTTTGGGGGGTTTAGGGATTCATTTGTAGATGGTTTGTGTTCTTCCATACCCCCCTCCCCTATTTTTCTCTTCTTTTTTGATGATTTTGGCTATGCAATTCTTTTGAATTAGTTATATGGCTAACTTTTCATCTCAAGAAAAGGGATGATGAGTTCTTGCTCGCCAATCTTATAGGTGAAGAAATTCATTTGTGGAGCATAAAAAGTAATCCACAACTCAGAAAAAATCCAAGATTAACTCCAATTCCAATACATTTCATGTCTACAGATGTGGTTACGAAATGAACCATACAAAATAACATAAAATTGTGACGGAAAATAAGAACTACTACAGTATTACAAAGGTGCTACATAAAATACAAGTTTAAGCAAAAATTTGGAACATGCTATAAAACTTCAGTTTGCACAGTTGTTTACAAGGGCAGATGCAAAAAAAATTTACTTTATTTTATTTCTTTTAAAAAAAACAACAAATTTTATTTATTTAAATAACAGATGTTGAATTAAACTAGCATGTGCATTGTGTCTGAGGCATTTTAAAATAATTAAAAGTGGTATCCTACTATGCAGTATCTAATGAATATTATCAACTATTTCCAACACAAAACCACAGTAACAGGAAACTAGTAAATGTATTTAAGCTTTTCATCATCACGACTGTTACTAAGCAGAAGTGTGAAAAAAAATATAACATGGCAAATTCTAAAGAAATATGCAATTTTGTGCAGAAAAGCCTTCATTCTATTTGGTCCATAAATAAAAAATGGTTTGCAAGAGCAACCAAAGGAATGAATTTTAGTGAGATATACCAATGCAAAAGTTACCAGGAAAAACATGATTTGTGTATGTGGATTGCGGGGGGGGGGGGGGGAGGGGATCAGAATATCTCATATAACAAATTTGTTAGGAGGCATTCCTTTAATCTTACAACAAATATGGTAGAGAAGGAGATATCACTGAAAGCTGCAAAGTTATGAGTACTTGGCATCAAGTTGCGATGTTTCAACATACAAGTACATGACATCAAGCCACAAAGTTGCAAATACATAGTACCAAACAAGAATCTTGCATATAGATTTCTATTTACTTAATTGTTCTACTTTAATTCAACATTGAACGTGAACCTTTGATGATGCAGTGATGGTTCATGAATGCATGCAGATATACCTATACACCAAGATGATCTATAGAATAATTAACCAATTCAATTACTAGAATCTCGAGACACACCCACAAACTCCATCTTTATTAATGAACAATGAACACAAAAAGGACAGCATGAAGATGGGAGGAAGAATACCTTCACTAGTAATGAATTTCTTCCTGATGATGCAGACTTCACAATAACTCCCATAGATTTTCTAGTGCGATCAAACTCGAGAGTCGCAACCCTGTGCAAGTTTTCACTCCACCTTTGACAGCAACCTTAAATTTTAAAACAATCAGCCAAGGAGCGCAAGCCAAAGTCATATATTATTAACTAGAAAAATAAGCAATAAAAAATAACAACATACCTAATATTTCATCAGAATGCGTGAATGATCCATCAGAAACTTGAGGCAACCCCATCTTCTCAACAAGAACCTGGAGAGGACAGGAAAATGAAAGAATCAATTATCAACAGCAAACACAACCAATATAAAGAAATGCAGTTCAGAAAAATTCATACATAACTTGTCATTATGCCACTTGCCATGGTGTTATATAACTAACAAGACATGCAAGCCAAACTAAAGATTATCCTATTCAACAATTGTTTATAGTGGCAAGAATTTTTTTTTATAGTTAAGGGATTTGAACCCAGGATATCATGGTTGCAAATTTTACTCCATCCACATCAATATAGACATGAACATGTGCACTTGCATCCATTTGGTTTGCCCATTTTCATTATTTTTTTTCTTTTTGAAATAAAGATAGGAGAGTCTTATTGAAAAAAAAAACTCGAATAGAAGGAGACGAGATCTCCTTACATTAGAAAAGAGAAAAGGAGAAAAAAAGAAACAAAATGAGGAAAATACAAAAAGAAACCAAAAAAATCCTTGTGCAACTCCTCCGGAACCAATTACCCCCCATGATCGAAGAAATCGCTGTCCATTTTCATTATATACTCCAAATTTCAATTAACCCAACCCTTATATTTCATGTTAAATACCAATGCAGACCAAAAATGATCCAAATGATACAAACATTAAAGGAACTAGACATCACAAAAGATCATTTTTTTTTGAAAGAATGGTGCCCCCCAGAATTTGATCCTCGACCTACGGAGAGGGAGGTGGTAGCCGACTTTCCCAGTAGATCATATGTTGACTCAAAATTCCACCAAGTAATGCATAAGTGCATAAACAGTCATGGCACACTTTTAACTGCTCAAAAATAAAAGAAATAGAGCTCAATTACCTTTAGAGCTGCCTCAGTAGGTATCCCATTAGCAATGAAATGTTGACCTGAAGGGGAAATGCTAGAATCATTGCAAATGCTTGCGATCTTCGCAACCATCTGCAGATTCTCATCCATGCGCCCACTAGGCCAATCAAGAATCTTCCCGATACATGGATCAAAGGTGGTCCCCTCCACCTTAAAGCTCCTCAGTTCCCCTCCTGCCCTTGTCCCCATTGCGACCAACCTCGCCGCTGACATTTGGTTTGTAGTAAGCGTCCCCGTTTTATCAGAACATATCACCGTCGTGCAACCCAATGTCTCCACACTAGGCAACTTCCTCACCAATGCGTTCTTCTGGGCCATCTTCCTCGTCCCAAGTGCCAAACAAGTCGTGATCACTGCCGGCAACCCCTCCGGAATTGCCGCCACGGCCAAAGCCACCGCTATCTCAAAATAATACGTGCATTTCTCAAACGAGAATTTAAAATTTCTCGGCCACCCATCCACGTACTCCCAAGTCAAGAAATACTTCACATTAATGAGCCAAACCAGGGCGCAAGTCACACCAATTATCATGGTGAGAGCCTCTCCGAACTCATTCAACTTCTTCTTAAGCGGCGTATCTTCCTCATTTTGTGAGGCTTCATGGATCTGCGAGTGGACCTTCCCGATCTCCGTGTTCATCCCTGTCTGGATCACCAGGCAAACGCAACTCCCATTCACAACAGTTGTCCCCGCGAACACCATGCACTCCTTCCCCTGTATGTCCGTATCCTCCGACCCCACCTTGTGATGGGTCTTATTAACAGCGACGCTCTCCCCCGTCAAGGACCCCTGTTCGACCCTAACTGTCGAGCTTATCAGTTTCAAAACCCTCATATCGGCGGGTACTTTATCACCGACCCTCAATTCAACAATATCACCGGGCACGAGTTCCTTTGCGGGCAAGTTGGATATCAGCTCCCCATCGCGCCTCACCATGGCGTGCTCCGACTGGATCTCCTTCAATGCCTCGAGCGCTTTCTCGGCGTTGCTCTCCTGCCAGACTCCAACAATGGCGTTCACGATCAATATGAGGAAGATCACGAGTGGTTCAACGAAGGCGGTGATCCCCATTTCTCCGCCCTCGTCCCCGTCGTACCAGGCGAGGACGAACGAAACGACGGCCGCCACCAGGAGGATCCGTACAAGCGTGTCGTTGAACTGGTCGACGATCAGGCTCCAGATCGACGCCCCCTCGTGCTTCTCGAGCTCGTTCGGGCCGTGGATGTGGAGGCGGCGTTGGACCTCGTCGGATCGGAGACCATGGTCGGCATTCACCTTGAACTCTTCCAGGCACTCAGAGACGTCCCTCGCCCATGCCGGGAAGGGGGTGCCGGAGGAGGAGGTCGTCCTCTGGCCCTCATCTTGTCCTCCCTTTCCCATTGAAAATGGATCAGACGGAAAATGACCTATCCGATCGAACCAAATACCCTAATTTTTGGAGGGCTTTTTAGGGTTTGAGAGAGATCCGAAGAGACTCTTGTCTTCCAAGAAACCCTCGCAAAAGCCCCCGCTTGATCGGGATCGATCGTTGGGGGGAAAAGTAGAGTGTCACCTGCGGTGAGAATAAGATAATTACTTATTAAAATGACTTTTACTGTCCGATTGGATCAATGTGGGGTTTCTGTTATGGTGGCGAGACTTTGCGGACCGATCAATTTTGTTGGGGGTGACGTTTACGGAAAGCTTTGTTTGGTTGCAATTTTTTATTTTTTTATTATATATTTTGTCGATATTTCCTGTGTTTCTTGTTGGGGAAGAACGGGCCCACGTTAGCAACATCAAATCAATAATGCCCCAATTTTACAGGTCCCAAATAAGTCCCATGAGGTGGTATTAAGACATTACTCATTGTACTCCTATTTAATTTTTTCCTTATAAAGTGGTATTTTAATTATGATTACCGATTTTTTTTTATCACACTGTTCTTCTTCATTAAATGTTAAGATCAGCGTCAACATCATCATTCTTCATCATCTCGTTTTGTTTTCTTCATCAATCTTGTCATTCTTCATCAACACCTACTGATTTTGTTTACAAATAAAAGCAGATCGTTAATTTTTTGTTGGAGGGCACGGAAGGATCAGAAGTTTCTTGTTATTTGGATCCCACATAAATGTCTCTTCTATCAGGTTTGACAATTAAGGATCAATAATTGAATTATTTTTATTTGATTTATGTTTTTATTGTTGTTCTCACATTTTTAAAATATTTTCTTTTTTTTTAATGCTGTTACATTGTTTGGTCAGATCTCATTAGTTAAGGCTGTTATATTGAACGTCATATTGTTGTTGATTCACACTGTTTAATTGTTTTTGTTTTTAATACTGTTACATTGTCTGATAATTTCAGATTTTATTATATAGACTATTACATTGAACAACATATTGTTGTTGATTCACACTGTTTAATTGTTTTTGTTTTTAATACTGTTACATTGTCTGATAATTTCAGATTTTATTATATAGACTATTACATTGAACAGCATATTGTTGTTGATTCTACATTATTTAATTTTTTTTAATCCTGTTATATTGATAAAAATCTCAGATTTCATTATATAAGCTGTTACATTGTATATCATATTCAATATGGAATGTTTATATATGTGTATGTGTGTCATTAAATAATAATGTTAAAAATTTATTTTTTTGTTACATTCGTAAATGTAACAGTTATTGGCAAAGTCATTTTGCATACTAGGTTAAACAATCCTTAGCAATAGTTATTTTGAAAGTAATTTTTTGTTTCATTTGAAATGTAACAGTCTCTTGCAAAATCATTTGCATTATAAATGCAATAGTCTTTTGTAGTTGTAGGAGGCAAATCCGACTAGGACAGATAATAGGAAATAAAATATAGCATGACATAGGGAATAACCTAAATATGGCCCATCTCACAACCCACAGGCTCACGAGCCAAACCACGAGCTCGGGCCCCTCAGACAACACCGAGATGAGGTAACCATGCCCGCAGAGCGTGTGGGCCCGACAAGCCCAGATGTGAGCAAATAAGAAAGACGAGGGAAAGTCAGGTCGGGCAAGTCATGTGCCCGGCCACAGCTTAACAGGGGGTAAATGTGCCCGACCAGAATAACGAAGCCATTTCGCGAAGAGCCCGTCTATTACCACCGACCTAAATTTTTTCCCCCCCAACCCAATAAAAATTTAAAACATATTTTACACTTTTATTTTACACACTCATCCCACCAGCCCCAATTGACACAAAGTCAGTCATGCTGGGGCGTCTAATGTGACCCTAGGTGTGTCGTCTAGAATTTTTCATCTGCAATATTTTAAAAGTGGTGTGACACACCTTGGGTCACCGTAAGTTATTCAATTTGACACATCCTGAGTTAAATCATGATGTCTAATGTGACCTAAGGTGTGTCAGCTAACACTATTTAATTGACAATAATTGAATTTTCTTATCTATCATAAGTATCATAAATACTCAACAAATAAATATCATAAATAAACAACATTTGCATACACAATCATATAATTTTTTTGGATTTGTGAATGTGTTTGTGAATGTGTATGATAGGTTGGATATGTGAATGTTGAATTAACCTATATGATTATGTATGCAAATGTTGTTTATTTATGATATATTTATTTGTTATATATTTATGATATATTTATTTGTTATATATTTATGATGGATAAGAAAATTAATTTATTGTCAATTAGATAGTGTTGGGCGACACACCTTGGGTCACGTTAAACATCACGGTTTGATTCAGAGTGTGTCAAACTAAACAAGTTACGGTGACCCAAGGTATGTCGCTTCACTTCTAAAATTTTACCGTTGAAAAATTCTAAACGACACACCTTGGGTCATATTAGACACCCTCGTATGACTGAGTTTGTGTCAACTCAGGCTAGTGGGATGAGTGTGTTGTAAAATATGTTTAAATTTTTATTAGGTTGGGGGGGAAAGAATTTGGGTTGGTGGTAATAGACGGGCTCTTTCGCGAAACCATGAGAATGGTTAAGACCGTAGCAACTCACCCCGGTCGAAGGACACATCGGGATCCATGATTAAACGACAGGTCGGTCATGAGCCTCTTCCCCAAGGCGAGACGGTTAACAAAGGGAATATCATCTGACACCAAAAAGGACAGTGCGTCAGGGAAACCGTTATAGGATGATGATGATCCCTAGGCGCTACGTGTCCGAAATTCGTAGGCCATGTAGGAGATTCCATATCGTGATATGGCCACTCCCTAAGGCCCTGATCGGCGCGCCCCAATCCACTATAAAAGGGAAGCTATCCTTCCCTCTTGAGGTATGCGAAAAAACCTGAGACTCTCCCTCTTAAAAGTTCAAGTATTCCAAGTTCTTCTTCTTCTTCTCTCTGAAGAAGTGGTACTGACTTGAGCGTCGGAGGGGCGTTAGTCGGCACCACACTGGTGTGAGTGGCAGGTACACGAAGGCCAGGACCCGTAAGGAGAGGAGGATCCCGGTGAAGGCGGCGAGAAGCGGACGGTTCAGCCGGATCAACTCAGAAAAGAGCCCAAGCCCACACTATCTCTCCGGATCCAGTTCAAAAGCCCGGATCGACCAGGATCCGGCCCAGGAGGGGATTATCAAAAATCCACCCACCACATTTGGCGCCGTCTGTGGGATCGAGCAAAAAGCCGTCCCAGCAAATTTACCGGCGAAGATGGTGGCGACTAGGACTCGATCAACGATCCACGAGCGTGATGTGGAGGAAGGACGGGTGACGCCCGATGACCCCCCGCCGCCAAAAGGTAAGGCACCAATCGGGTCATCCTCCCAAAACCCGACCCCAGAGGCCGGGCGCGACCTTGCGAAAGAAATGAAGTTGATGAACCAACACTTCGGACATTTGGAGGGATTGATGCTGCAGTTCTTGAAACACGGAGAAAAGACGCCCCCCCCGGGAAGCTCGGATTCAACAGGACCCGGTCAGAACCGAAGAGGGGCAGCAGGACCATGACTGTCAGAGTCGACGGGCAAACATACGGAGCCACGAGTCGGTGTACTCGTCCGGAGAGGGGCGTCGTCTGCCAGAAGGAGGGCGAGGAGGTCAGCAGGACCCGCCGGTCTTTCCTACCGCGGAGAACCGGACTAGAGAAGCCCACGGCGAGCGCCACGACTATCCCCGCGCCGTGACCAGCAAGGAAAACGAACCCACACCCACCAGACGGGTCAACGGGAACGTTACCCGAGACCAAGTTGATACTTGGCCCTGTCAGACGACGACTACGACTAGAGCCATCGGGAGCGTACGTAGAAGGCATACCGAAGTGAGATGACCAACACCCGCGATCGGGAATTCATCTCCCGGGCCTTGAAGGGGTTCGAATTGCCCTTCGTCCAACACATCCTGCATAGCACACCTCCTAGGAAGTTCGTCCAGCCGAAGTTCAGACTTTATAATGGGACGACCAATCCCTTTGACCATGTGTTGGGCTTCCGACACGTGATGGCGCTTTATGATGAGCGCATGTGCCGCATGTTCCCGTCCAGCCTCGAAGAGGCGGCTCTCAGCTGGTTCCACCAGCTCCCGGGAGGATCGATCCGCTGCTTTGAGGAACTCAGAACTTTGTTAGCCGAACACTTCATTTGCAGTAGGAAACAACAATAGGATCTCGGCAACCTCATGAAGGTCCAGATGCAGGCAGGAGAATCAATTCGAGAGTACGTGGATCGGTTCCGTCTCCTTATGTTCGAGGTAGATCGGGGTGACTCAAACGCTGCGATAATAGCGTTTAGAAATGGCTTGCCGCCAAAGCATCACCTGCGTAATTCCTTGGTAAAGATTAGCGAACTCATGTGCAGGGCGGAAAAGTATGCAAAAGTCGAGAATGAGGCCATCTCTTCACGGCCCGAAGCCGTCGCTGCGGTTACAAAGAATCCTGCACCAAGGGAGGACAAGGGGCGGAAGTCACGCGCTGACCTGAAAAACAGTCCAACCGCCAACGAGGTCCGAGAAAAGACGTACATGAAATTCACTCTGCCCCTTGTGCAGATTTTGGAGAAAATCAAGCACGCTCTGTTTTTCCAGTGGCCACCCCCATGAAAGGCGATCCGGCCACTCGTGACAAGGGACTAAAATGTGACTACCACGGAGACTTCGGGCATCAAACTGAAGGCTGCCGAACCTTGAAAGAGTTCTTAGAATCCCTAGTTCGCAAGGGAAAGCTTCAAGAATTGATTGAGCCAATAGAAGAGAACAAGCCGGAGAAGCACATGGTGGCCGTGGGGCCCTCGCACGCCGCGGGGGTCAACGATGTGATATGCGGGGGATTACCACAAGTGACGGAACCCAAGTCATTTATGAGGATGGCCAAGCGCAGTTCGAAACACCTAGAGATTCTTCAAATCTACCAAGAAGTGAAGCTAGCACCAAAGAAAGCAAGGGCTGATGACCCAGGGGTGATTTCGTTCTCTAATGATGATCTTGCCAGGATAATCGTACCACACAGCGATGCCTTGGTCATCACATTGCGGATTGCAAATTTCGATGTTAAGCGCATACTCGTCGACACTGGGAGCTCGGCTGACATACTGTTCATGCAACCATATCTCAAGATGGGGCTGAAACCTTCAAGCTTGGAACCATTGAGGGAGCCATTGATAGCTTTCAACGGTAGCCAGGCAGTACCGTCCGGGCGCATAACCCTGCCGATGCGGGCAGGAGACGAGATAGTCATGACAGAGTTTATAGTCATGGACCTGCGTTCACCTTACAACGCAATTATGGGGCGCACGTGGCTGGGCGCGATGAAGGCCATTCCATCTACCTACCATAAAAAATTGTGCTTCCCGTCCACCCAAGGGATTATATAGATACAAGGCGACCAGTTTGCTGCGAGACGGTGTTATGCCGTAGCGACCTCCGAAAAAGCCAGTGTTGAAGAGCAGGCCGGGGAGGAGGGTGACATCCACCCTAAAAGATAGCAATTACTGAAGGATCAGGTACGGGCCGATGACGCCCGACCCGATCCCGCTCAGCGGGTCGTGGAAGACTTAGAAAAAATAGTCATCAACCCACAAGATCTAGAGAAATACTTCCTTATCGGGACCACGTTGAACCCGACCGAGAGGAAGAGAATGATAGAGCTACTCCGTGAGTACGGGGATGTGTTTGCTTGGGCACCTTCCGAAATGCCAGGTATTGACCCTGAGGTGATATCTCACTGGTTGCACATCTCCCCGACGGTCCCTCCCATCAAACAGAGACATCGGCGAGTGGCCCCCGTCCATGCGGAAGCTATAAAAGAAGAAGTGGAAAAGCTATTGGTGGCTGGTTTTATATGGGAAATTCGATGCCAAAAAAGAACAAAAAGTGGCGCGTCTGCGTCGATTTCACCGACTTGAACAGCGCCTGTCCAAGAGACAGTTTCCCTCTTTCAAAAATAGACCAACTGGTGGACGCCTCATCGGGCAATGAGCTAATGAGTTTCATGGATGCATACTCAGGATATCACCAAATACCGATGTACAAGCATGACATCGAAAAAACGGCTTTCATCACTCCTATAGGAACCTATTGCTACAAGGTGATGCCCTTTGGGCTGAAGAATGCAGGGGCGACCTACCAAAGGTTGGTCACAAAGATGTTTGAGCACCAAATCGGCAAGACTGTGGAGGTATACATTGACGATATGCTAGTGCGGAGCGTTCAGAAGCGGGATCACCTCGGGCACCTAAAGGAGGCATTCGAAGTACTTCAGAATCATCGCATGAAGCTTAACGCAGCTAAGTGCTCCTTTGGAGTGGAGTCTGAAAAATTTCTTGGTTTTCTGACCACTCACCGGGGTATAGAGGCCAACCCCGATCAGATCAAAGCTGTACTCGAAATGGATCCACCGAGGAATCGTAAGGAGGTTCAGAAGCTAACCGGGAGACTAGCCGCCCTAAATCGATTCATCTCCAAAGCAACTGAAAGGAACCTCCCTTTTTTCAAGTTGCTAAGGAAGACCAAAAAATTTGACTAGACTCCCGAGTGCCAACTGGCCTTCAAAGAATTAATGAAGTACCTCTCGTCACCTCCACTCCTGATGAAGCCTAACCCCAGCGAGCCACTTTACCTTTACTTGGCGGCATCCGATCATGCGGTCAGTTCTGTCATTGTAAAGGAGCATGAAGGAGTGCAAAGGCCCATATATTATGTCAGTAAATCTCTTTGCGGACCAGAGTCTCGGTACTTGTACTTGGAGAAAGTAGTTTACGCCCTGCTCGTTTCATCTTGGAAACTCCGACATTACTTCATAGCTCATTCAGTCAACGTCGTAACCGACTACCCCCTGAAACCCATTCTAAAAAAAGCAAACATCACAGGGCGCATGCTGAAGTGGGCGATTGAACTCTCCCCTTTCGATCTGTATTACGTGCCGAGGAACGCCATTAAGGGGCAAGTCATCGCAGACATTCTGGCCGATTTGACCCCACCTTCTGGCGAAATTTTGACGGTAGAGAATCAAGAAGAGGTATCCGGCCCGAAGTGGACCCTGAACGTCGACGGAGCTTCTAATCGAAGGGGCGTAGGCGCGGGATTGGTTTTAAAAAATAGCGATGGGCTCTTATTTGAACACGCCATCAAGCTGGGCTTCCGGGCATCCAACAACGAAGCAGAGTACGAAGCTCTCATCGCAGGATTGGATCTCGCAGCTCACTTGGAAGCACGAGTCATTGATGTCTACAATGATTCACAGTTGGTGGTGTTCCAAAGCATGGGCGAATACGAGACCAGAGACGAGAGGATGACATCGTATCAGCAAAAAGTGCAGCTATTGCTCTCCTAATTCAAATCCGCAAAAGTGCATTAGATAGAAAGAGAGCTCAACACTCAAGCCGACGCTCTAGCAACCTTGGCGTCGTCCCTCAACAGGAAGCCGGCTAGAAGTATCCACCTTGACAATCTAAAATCCCCAAGTATCGAAAAGCTCGGCGAAATTTTAACAATCACCTGTGTGGAGGATTCACCCAATTGGATGACTGATATCAAGAAGCACCTTTCGGAAGGGATCTTGCCAGAAAGCAAGATTGAGGCAAGAAGGCTTAGGCAGAGGGTAGCCAGATATTGGATGTCATCCATGGGAATCCTTTACAAAAGAAGTTTTCAAGGTCCATATCTCAGGTGCATCGGACCCCGGGAGGCACAGCGAGTCCTCAACACACTGCATTCAGGCCTGTGTGGAGGACATATTGGTTCTCGATCACTAGTCCTCCGGACTATGTCTATCGGTTATTTCTAGCCGAGCATGAAGAGAGATTCAGCAAAGTTGGTCCAGTCATCCAATTCAAAAGTCCATGGCCATTTGCACAATGGGGGCTAGACATTGTCGGACCCATGCCTACGGCGCCTCGACAAAAACATTTTCTGCTAGTAGCCACCGACTAGCGGTACCCCTGGCGAGGATCAGAGATATTGAGGTCCAGTCATTTCTCTGGAAAGACATAGTATGCCGATTTGGTGTTCCGCAGGCCATCATTTCGGACAACGAAAAACAGTTCGATAGCAAACTGATAAAGGATTTCTGCGAGGAATTAAAAATACAGCACCATTTCTCTACCCCACGATACCCTCAGAGCAACGGGCAAGCGGAGATCACAAATCGGACAATTCTGGGCGGTTTGAAGAAGAGGCTAGATAGCGCGAAAGAAATGGGTCGATGAACTACCATCGGTCCTATGGGCCTATCGAACTACCACAAGAAGGTCCACCGGTGAAACACCCTTCTCACTAGTGTTCGGGATCGAGGCCGTCTTGCCGATTGAAACCGAAGTGGTCACACACTGAACCGAAAACTTCGACCGAGCAGCGAACGATGAGCAGTTGATGCAGGACCTGGAACTTCGGGACGAGGGAAGGGAGATTGCAGCCATCAGAAACATGGACTATCAGAACCAAATATCCAGATACTACAATCGCAAGTATCAAGCAGAAACTTCATAGCTGGAGACCTGGTCCTCAGAGAGATCTTTCCAAAAACTAAGAACAAAAATGACGGCAAGCTAGGTCCAAATTGGGAAGGCCCTTTTAAAGTCACTAGAGTTGGACTGAATGGGGCCTATCACCTAGAAATAGTGGAAGGGTTCGAGATCCCTCGCCCTTGGAATGTAATCCATTTGAAGAAATATTATCATTAAATGAAAAGTTTCATGTTTCCTTCTTCAAATATTCTTAGTGCATGACAATATAACAGGAAAATTCACGCTCAACGGGTTTGTAGATACCCCAATTTTGACCGTCCAGAGAGACAGAAAATACTTCAAGTAACACACGGAAATGACCCACATTTGGATATCTAATAGGGAACCAAAGATTCAGAGAACCAGAAACCCTAAACCCTAGCCTTGACCTAGACCCGAACCCTAAACCCTAGCCTTGACCTAGACCTAAACCCTAACCCTAGCCCCAGACCTAAACCCGAACCCTAAACCTAACCCTAGCCCTGACCTAAACCTAAACCCTAACCCTAGCCCTGACCTAAACCTAAACCCTAACCCTAGCCTTGACCTAGACAGAAACCCTAACCCTAGCCTTAACCCTAAACCATAAACCTAAAACCTACCCTAAAACCCAAAACCCTAAAAAAAACCCTGAGTCCCTGGAAAGGGGCGGCTAGCCCTAACTAGCCGCCCCTTACTGGGCGGCTAGTTTACACTAGCCGCCCCCTAACCGCCCCCTGGCCGACTTTGGACCAGTCCCCTGGATGGGACATAAAGCAATATTAAATGCTGATCATTGCGGTGGGTCATGACCTTTAGCCGCCCTCTCTTGGCCGGATCAAACCAAGTAGCCGACCCAAGCCATCGCTTGTCAGAGATGGGACGTTTGGCAGGTCATGATAGGGGCGGCTACCAGGAAGTAGCCGCCCCATCCCGGGCGGCTAGTTAGCACTAGCCGCCCTTCACCTGGTCTCTGACAGAAGAACTAGAGAATTAATGAGAGGTCCAATCGAAGCCACCCACTCCATTACCCTCGGGATATTTCCCTACCCCTCTTTTACTATAAATAGAGGGGTTTCAAGCCCAAATACAGGCCCAATTCATCTTCAATCACCAAGAAACCCACAAATCACCAATCCACCACTAGAAATCCCAAGAGAGAGAGAGAGAGAGAGTCCCTTTTGTGAGAGAAACACCCATTCCCTACATAAAATACCCTCTCATCCCACCCTCGAGAAACCCGGGCTAAACCTAGCTTAGCCTCTGCCCAGAACCAAACCCATTTCCTACCAAAGTTCTGCCCAAACCAACCCAGATCTCGGACGGCTAACCCTAGCTAGCCGCCCCCTGGCCGACGGTTAAAAACAACTAGCCGCCCCTCTATCCACACCCCATATCCACACCCCTTTGTCCCAAGACTCCTTTAGTCAATCCCTAGAAGCAGAATAGGATACCTGTTTTTCACCTCTGTGTACGGTATATCCGTGTCTCAGAGCGGAGACCCCACAAACTCCCCACGTAGGCGACCAAAACCAAACCCAACCTTTTCCTGCTTTTAGAAAAAGCAGGTGGCGATCACACAAACCCCTTGAATCCTCTTGAGACGCTATCGGGCGCCTCAACCAGGATCGACACACCCCTCACCCTTCCGAGAAGACGATCCGACCGAGCCCGCCAGGCCCCGCATCCGATCCGAATCCCTGAAGAACCCCCACACACGCACACGCGCGCTCACCGCGCACCCCGCCGGGATCCGCTCCGACACACAATTCTGACACATTCGGAGGCCTCCCCGACGGTACCGACAAAATCTGGCGATCACGGTGGGACGTCCCTCGTGAAAAATAACAAAAGGTAATCCTCTTCTGCCTCCCTTTTACAAGCTTGACTAGAATGCCATCAACCCTCTAGGAAGGTTAGAGTTTCCCACCCCTCGAATCAGATCCTCCTCTACTTCGCATCACTGCATCATTTACTGCTTTGTAAGCCGCACACAGCTGCGCAATCCTTTATTGCTTTGTAAGCCGCACACAGCTGTAGAGAGAATGAGGCCTAGGGAGGAATTCGAACAATACGTGTCTCGGTGGCACACACTTGTCCACCGGACCGGCCTGCAACTCATGGAATGTCAAGAAATTGACATGATGTTACAGAGCCTGAGTCCAGAACTTCGTACGAGCCTTTCGTACGGAGACTGTACTACGTATCAGCTTCTGATTGACCGCCACAACAGGATTTCCCGTTGTGCAGCCCCAGTAGTACAAACCCAGTCCCCACCTATCAGCCATAGGGTTGGACAACCGCCTCGCAAGGCACAAACCCCCACGGTAGAGGGGATTATTACACAAGTATCGGCACTCTACCCGAACGGAGCACGAGTTCCTGATCGAGGAATGGCTCCGAGACAGTACACGTCCGGTTCATCCGGGTATGCACCGCCTCGACCAATCAACCAGAACTTCACTACTCGATCAGTACCCGTCCCCGTGCCGACACAACAAAACCCGATAATCCAAAGTTCCCCGGTCCAAAACCCTGTAATCTCGAGACAAGGCCAGCCTAGGATCCCTTTTTATTCCAGCTTCTTAAGAAATCAGAACCTAAGTCCTAGGCAGCCCTCCCCAAATACTTATAATGAGGTCTCCCCTCCAACATCCTATGATCAAAGACGAATGGGAAAGAGAGATTCTTACCCTCCCCTCCCAGAAACACTAACTAGGATTTTTAGGGTACTAATGGACACAAATAGTATCTCCCTCCCAGCTGCTAAACCTCCACTCCCTGGAGCCAGCAGACTGCGTTACTGTCAATACCACCAACAACATGGTCATACCGTAGAACAATGCATTGTTTTTTGGGATTTTATCTATGATTTAAATGATGACAGGCGCCTTGATTGGGCCATGATCAAAAGCCACTTAAACCAGGGCAATTCTCGAGCCTCCAAGCCACTTGGCATTTTTTCTGACCCATTGCCAGGTCACAACCAAGCATCCACATCTGGAGCCCACATGGTAAACATGGTCAGAAGAGGGAGACAACCATCACCACAACCAAGCAGTTCGGAAGAGGTCACTGACGACAGTCTGTCCGAAGAATCCGAGGAGGAAGAGCAGAACGAACCCTTCCAGCTGAACCTCGACGATCATGACCTCGCCATACTCTATGGCGAAGAAGAAGATGAAATTATCGCCCTTCCCGCAGTCATCAACATCGAATCCGACGAAAGCGGACTAGAAAACCCAGGAGGAGACGAAGAAGAAGAGCCATTTGAGGAGATCCCCGAAGAAGCTAGCGAAGGACCCGAAGGAGGGGAATGTACGTCGGATGATCTGCATCCGGACGACAACGAGTCCTCCAAGAGTACCGACACTGTCGACGGCCCCCGCCGTCCAATGACCATTTCATTCACTGACCAAGACCTCCTGGATCCCAGACTGCGAGTCTACCCCCTACACATCCGCGGACGACTCCAAATGTTGTGGCTAAACAACATCTTTGTAGACCCAGGGTCAGGAATAAACATAATGACGTGCTCCACTTACCAAAAGATACCCGGACTAGGCCGTCCTCCCGTCCAACCGGCCCACCATGCTATTCAGGCTTTCAACCATACCGAAAAACTCTCCGCGGCCCCGGAACATTCGAGTTATCCGTCGGCCCTCTTATCTGTGAAGTAGCCTGCTTCGTGGCCGACATCGACACAAGATACCCATTGATGTTGGGACGACCATGGTTAGACAGCATTCAAGCTATTTGTTCCCCCCAGCACCAATGCCTTCGACTGCCCTTCTTGAGTCATATCCTGACAATCTGGGGAGAGGCGCGCCTCCAATACGAGAATGAGAACAACTGGGCGATACATAATATGTTCACACTAGCCCTACGACCGAGAAACGAGAATGAAAGTGGTAGTCCACCTGGGTCCCCTTACAACTATCCCTCAGAAGAAACGGTCAGGGCCCTGCATCCACCCAGCAATCCTATGAAGCCCAACTCGATCACCTTCCTCCCGCATGAAGTCGCAAAAGCCGGAGCACGTTCCGCACCCCTCGCTATCACTGCCATACTCGGAGGGAGGGAATTCCGGCACATTCTCATCGACACGGGAGCGGAAACTAACGTTCTTACATATTCCGCCTACCAGAAGCTAGAAGGCAGGGTTCCAAGGTTGGAGCCCTCGAATGAATACATCTACGCCTTCGACAGCACACGCAAGAACGCTTGCAGACTGGTCACGCTCCCGCTAAAGATCGGCCTGGTCTCCACCATCGTTAACTGCATGGTGATGAACATACAATCGCCCCACCCTCTGATTGTTGGGAGGACATGGCTCAACAGCATCGAAGCTATCTCATCCACCCGACACCAATGTCTTCGCTTCCCGTACCGCGGGAAAGTAATATCCATATGGGGAGAAGCACGCTTTAACGAGACACGGGCCTGGAATTGGAGCGTCTGTGCCATGCGCATCCGGCTAGAGGTGCTCGCATGTTGGAAGCCAGGCTCCACTGATGAAGAACTGCTCCATCAAGGAAGGCCCTGGAAAAGGCTCAGGGAAGAAGAGTTCGGGAATAGGGGACCCCCGCCGGACATCAGCCGGCCGACCAAGCGAAGCCGACTCGAGGAAACAATGCGAATCCAAGAACCGGGTACCGATCCCCCCGGGTAAGCTTTCATCACACCCTGTACATATTTGTTTACAGCTTTTTTCCAAAAATTAAAAGATCAAAATATTTGTTTTCCAGCTTTCTCTTTCACACCCTGTACATATTTGTTTACCTGCTTTCCTAAAAAGAAACCAAAATCCAAAAAAAATACAAGCTGATCAGCTTTCATTCCCCAACTCTGAACATACTTGTTTCCAGCTTTATTTCCACTCTTCTTTAAAAACAAAAAAATGTTTTTACAAAAAAATGTTTTCCACACTCTCCTTCAAAAACAAAAGTTTTATAAAACCGTATTTCCATACTTTCCTTCTTAAAAAAAAGGGTCATTTTCCAAAACTTTATCCCCATTTTCTTTCCAAAAAAAATGTATCTATTCGCCAACACAATCCCCTTTTCAAAACCATAAGTATGCATCTGTTTCCACACTTTCAAAACAAATATAAAACAAAAGCGAACTACTAGACGAGAAAAGATTAAGAGCGGCAGACCATGCCCAGGCCTACCAAAGAAGGGTGGCATGGGCATTTGAAAAGAAGGTAATTAAAAGAAAATTTGAAATCGGGGAATTAGTACTTAAGCAAATCATGCCATCAAGACAGCCTCACCCAAGAGGAAAGTTACAACCCACATGGGAGGGACCCTATGTGATCACCCATGCCTATTCCGGGAATGCCTACCGCCTGGTAGATGCCGAAGGAGTCAAGGTTCCAGGTTCGTGGAATGCACTTTATCTAAAGAAATTCCATGCATGAATTGCTTTCAATACTTAAGAACTATTATTCTTCCTTCCTGTGATTTCCAGCGTTTAGTACTTGATGATAGAATTATAAGACTCTCGAAGATAAACTCGTATCTATTTGAACACATCTCCGCCAAATCATGCCGTTTCATTCACACACGTATAACTGGACGATCGATTTACCTGATAGAAGAGAAATTGCCTACCCCGTAGACTGGGACAATTTAAAACCCCCAAAGCAAAAACATCCCTTATTCCGCCCTACTCGTATTAACCCTAGGTCAAAATGAGGAGTTACCTTGACCTGGCATATGTCCCAAAACTGGCTCTGGCACTATATAAACACTTCTAGAGGGGAAGCATGAAAAGAATCGGGGTGAAAAACAGAAAAGCCCCCCCCCCCTCAAATCAAACAAAAAAAAGAAAAAAAAAAACAGAGAGAGAAATCGGGCAAGGAGAGACCAAACACTCAGGTGAACGGGTTAAACTCTCTATTTAGCAGGCTTTCACGCCTTTACGCACGGTATACGCTAGACAACGGCTATACCAGTACAGATCCAAACAACGAGCTGTACTTTCCATCCTAAAATAAAGAAGTGGTAAAAAGAAGAAAGCCAGAGGGACCTAGAAAGTAAGACATGTGCTAGACTAGGACAATTCTAAATATTGCCCAAAAGGAAGATATTACTCTTACCCCATTCTCTCCCTCCCCTTTTATTTTCACGATGGGATTCTGAATTGAATTACGTCTGCCGGGAAAGGTGAAATTTCGACCAAAGATAGATCGTGTCCAGGTCTACAAACTACACACACTCACATGAGTTCACTTAGAAACTTGTTTATCCAAGAGAAGCTTATTTGACTCGACTCTTGGTACACTCATGGATTTTTCAGCATGTTTAGAATAATACGATTAAGCATTTGAAACCCATGAACCTAGAAAAATCGACACCTAAGGCTCATACCGTTCAAATACAATCCTGGTTTGGACATGGGTGACCACAAGGGCTCCTCCACATGGACTTGATGGCACCTTTTACTTAAGAAAATCGAGAACGTTGCCCTCTCACATGAAAAGCCATTGAAAAACTAAAATGCCCCCTTATGCCACATATACTTACGCATAAGCTTGCATTTTCCTTTTCCAAAACACCTTGGCATCCGATTCTCTTGAAAATTGTCCCCACTCATATTAAAATTGTCCCCACTCATATGAAAATTGTCCCCACAAATATTAAAATTGTCCCCACTCATTTCGTACCCTTGCCGCACATGCCTGAGAAGAAATTGTCCCACCTTTTTACACATACTTAAAAGTTTTCTTCACTCACGCACTTGGAATCCCTTCCTTACGCACTAAGGCATGGTCTCCCGCACGTTATTTTCTCGCATTACCCTCCCATTTTACCTTAAGATGGATTGTAGCCCTTGACAATTCAAGCAAGAAGGGCTCGAAAGTCAGTGCAGGGGCGCAATCTGGACAGATTTAACACTTGGTCCATGGAAAGAATGTTTTTTTTATAGGTACTGAAGGTTGGAACGGTCACAAAGACTTTCAGCGGCAGCAACAGACAGAAGCAGCAGGACCAAACTGCCCCAGGCAGGGGGCGGCTAAGCTCGACTAGCCGCCCCTCACTGGGCGGCTAGTTTACACTAGCCGCCCCTGCCCTTTGTCTCAGGTGAGTTTGCCCTAGGCAGGGGGCGGCTAAACCTAACTAGCCGCCCCTCACTGGGCGGCTAGTTTACACTAGCCGCCCCTTGCCTGCACCTCTTTCAGTTATGTCAGTCCATATCCAATCAACTCTTCAACACTTCTTTACCTATTAAAATCAAATTCTTTCAAAAACCTGCATGTACACATTTCATACACATATTCATACACGAAACCTGTATAGATACCATGCTAAAACGAATTATATATCAAAACCTACACCCATCCATGAATCAAACCTATAAAAATCCAGATTCATCTACACATACATACATATCCATGAACATCCATACTAACTATTCCAAGACATGCATACAAAGGAGAATGATTAAATTGTCCCACCCAAAACCACAAGCATAGACTATTTTTCTAATCGTAAGAGAGGGCATAAAAAAGGGAATCTTTTCCTTCGAGACGCTCCAAACTCCGAAAGTCTTGAGCTATACCTCACCGAAATATCACCTAAAACCAAAACAAAAGAAGAAAAGCTTGAATTCATCGCATATATACTATTCTTCTACTTAAAACCAAGACACAAAGAAGCTATACCTCAACGTATCGTCGTCCGCTGGAGGCTGAGTAGGAGGAACGTCCTGACTTGGCTGAAAAGGGAGCGGCGAATGAGGAGAAGACTGAACCTTTGGAACATCGGGAGCAGCAGGAGTTTTTCGAACCGAAGACGCGGCCCTCGTGTATATCCCACGACTCCGAGACACCGAAGGACGAGAGGCACGGCTGAAGGTGGCCCCGGTAGCCAAGGAAGCCGAGAGAGAATGGTCAGCTCAAGTGGAAGAAGATCAAGGTCCGCCTCAGTCATAGAGCCCCCTCCAACCAATTTCCCCCTCATAGTCGCCTCGAGAGATGGACCTGCTGCATGTCTCTGTCTCTCCTCTCCAATCTCTGTCGGAGGTGACTCTCTGTCCCTCTGGCCCGATCCTCAGCGGCCCTCAACCTCCCCTCCAACTCCCGCGCCCTCGCCTCTCGATCCCTATCCCCGGCCGCCTGGAGAGAACGAACCAGGTCTCCATCAACCTCCAGGAACGCCCGCCGAAGCTTCCAACTTCGACACCCTCATCTGGAGAGAGTCCCTCTCACGGCCTAGGGTAATGAACCCCTCCTCTCTCAAGGCCACCATGAACCTCAGCCGGTCCGCCTCCTCCTCAGCCCGAGAAGCCCTACCCCTCGCCTGGCCTAGCTCCATCCGCACGGCCGTCAACTCACTCCGGGCCACATCTAGCTCCCTCGTCAGTCCGAGCTCTCGCTCGGAAATCATGGAAGAAGGAGGGGCGGAAGAAGAGGAAGCACCGTCAGCCCTCGCTCTCGACAGAGCATCCACCTGAGCCTCAAGGACCCGGACCTGGCCCTGCAAGCGTCCCCTCTGAACCCGCAACGCCTCTATCTGCCTAGCTCACGCTTGGAGGTGCTCATTGGCGGTCTTGAGCCTCTTCTCCATCTCATTTAACTCAACCTACAAAAAGAAATACCGTTCAGAAGATACTTAAGCAAGTGAAAACGAGGAAAGGAAAAAGAATTTTCGACTCACATAGGCGTCCGGGATCTCCTCCTCCATCGTCCCGAGGATATCCGCATACTCCCGACGATACCAAGCTAGGTATTCGTCGCTCGAAGTCACCTCGGGACTGTCGGTGTCGAGAAATCCGCGTGTGTGGGGGTTCTTCGGGGATTCGGATCGGATGCGTGCCCTGGCGGGCTCGGTCAGATCGTCTTCTCGGAAGGGGTGTGGGTGTGGTTCCTGGTTGAGGCACCCGACAGCGGCTCAAGAGGATTCAAGGGGGTTTGTGATCGCCACCTGCTTTTTCTAAAAAACAGGAAAGGGGTTTGGGTCGGATTTGATCGCCTACGTGGGGAGTTTGTGGGGTCTCCGCTCTGAGACACGGATATACCGTACACAGAGGTGAAAAACAGGTAATCCTATTCTGCCTCCGGGCTTGACTAAAGGAGTTATGGGTCAAAGGGATGTTGATATGGGGTGTGGATAGGGGGGCGGCTAGTTGTGTTTAGCCGTCGGTCAGGAGGTGGCTATCTAGGGTTAGCCGTCCAGGGTCTGGGGGAATTTGGGCAGGGCTTTGGTGGGAAAAGGGTGGGGTCTTGGGCAGAGGCTAAGCTAGGTTTAGCCTGGGTTTATGGAGGGTGGGATGAGAGGGTATTTTATGTAGGGAATGGGTGTTTCTCTCACAAAAGAGGCTCTCTCTCTCTCTCTCTCTCTTGGGATTTCTAGTGGTGGAAGGGTTTGAACAAGTGGGGATGGTGGGTTGGTGATGAAGATGAATTGGTGATTTTTGTGGATGTTGTTGAAGGCTTGGGACCTCCTCTATTTATAGTAAAAGAGAGGCAGGGGGTAATGGAGTGGGTTGGCTTCGATTGGACCTCTCATTAATGCTCTGGTTCTTCTGTCAGAGACCAGGTGAAGGGCGGCTAGTGCAAACTAGCCGCCCGGGATGGGGCGGCTACTTCCTGGTAACCGCCCCTATCATGACCTGCCAAACGTCCCATCTCTGACAAGCGGTGGCTTGGGTCGGCTATTTGGTTTGATCCGGCCAAGAGGCGGCTAAAGGTCATGACCCGCCGCAATTATCAGCATTTAATATTGCTTTATGTCCCATCCAGGGAACTGGTCCAAAGTCAGCCAGGGGGCGGTTAGGGGGGGGGGCTAGTTAGGGATAGCCGCCCAGTTCCAGGGACTTTAGGTTTTTGGGGTTTTGGTTTTTAGGGTAGGTTTAGGTTTAGGTCTGGGTTAGGGTTTGGCTTAGGTTTAGGGTTTGGGCTAGGGTTTGGGTTTAGGTTAGGGTTTGGGCTAGGGTTTGGGGTTAGGTCAAGGTTTAGGGTTTCTGGTTTAGGTTTAGGTCAAGGCTGGGATTAGGGTTTAGGGCTAGGGTTTGGGGTTAGGTCAAGGTTTAGGGTTTCCGGTTTAGGTTTAGGTCAAGGCTGGGATTAGGGTTTAGGGCTAGGTCAAGGCTGGGGTTAGGGTTTTAGGGCTAGGTCAAGGTTCTAGGGTTTCCGGTTTAGGTTTAGGTCACGGCTAGGGTTAGGGTTTCCAGTTTACCGAACCTTTGGTTCTCTATTGGTGTCCACTTGTGGGATATTTCCGTGTGTTACTTGAAGTATTTCTGTCTCTCTGGACGGTCAAAATTGGGGTATCTACAATTGTCCCTCATCGGACGGAGTCTTTGTGCGAAGAAGGAAAGACTTCGACCGATGATAAGGAAAGAGACCCCTATTTTGGCTGGCCCGACCTTCAAGAAGTTATGCCAACACGAACAGTACTTTTCAGGGAGTTGATTTAGGCTGTCAGAGGCTAGGTCTTGACTTAGAATTTTTATCCGAGAAGATAATCCAGGTGGAAGGTGGGGAAAAGTAAATGGTGAGTGATCCAACCCGCGGTCGGGGTTCTTAGCTATCGTGCACGGAGCAGCCCAGCGTCAGTTTCCTCGTGCCTACCGTTCCCGTGCTTGGGAAAACTCAGCAAGGAGGGGATATCGCTGACAGAAAGCAAGTAAAAGTTGATTTGGGTGAATTGGATCATCCGAAGGATAAGAACTCTGGAAAAGAACCAGAACTGAAGAAATTTGAATCTGAATGGTACTGGACGTGTTGCAAAACTTCGGGAGAGTCGTGTTTGATCAAGTAATGCCTGGAAATAAGCCAATACATGGCTGTTTGGTATGGAGAACCTTGAATTTTTAGGGTTGAAAAGATTGGAAAGGGGTTTTTTAAGTAAAAGAGAAAAACTGGGAGGGGCGGCTAGTTGTAACTAGCCGCCCGAGAGGGGGCGGCTACTCGCGGGTAGCCGCCCCTCGACTGGGTCCCTTATAACCGAAAAGACCCTCTCTCTCCCCATACGTTTTTAAAACGGTTTCTCTTCCCTCTTCTCTTCTTCCCTTCGGTTTCAAACTCGAAAACCCCGATTTCTTTGCCTTTCTTTCCTCCATTTCGACCTCAATCTTTCTCTTTCTCTTGATTTCGAAACCCTTGTTTGGGTTCTTCTTTTTCTTTTTCAAACCGAGGAGATGACGAGGTCGAAGGCGATTGCTTCGAGGGGGAAACGACCACGGGTGGCTTGTGGAGAGCGTAGCCCGAGCTCTTCATCATCGGAGAGCGATAGGCCGGAGGTCGAGGTCGTGGGGGAGGGTATGGGTACGACAGAGGTGCCGCCGGTGGATATTGGCGTGGGTGAGGTCGGGGATTTGCCTTCGGGGGCTGTCCCGGAGGTAGGGGGGAGTGTGATAGGCTATATACGCAAGAGGAGGCGTGGGGATCGACCGGTGGTGGCCGAGGAGGTGGTTCCGGGGGTTGGGGGATCGATTGAGGGTGCAACCGAGGGGGTAGGGGTCGAGGGAGTTAGCGAGGAGGTGAGGGCGTCATTGGATGCCCTCGTCAGGATGTTGGATAGGGAGGCCACAGAGGCCAGGGCTGAGGAGGAGGAGAGTAGAGCTATGGGGGCCTTTGCGGAGTTTATCTCCGACGTGGGGAGGGTGGAGGGGATAGGAGAGGCTAGGGACGGGGCCGGGGAGGCCGAGGGTATGGGCACTGGGGCCGCTGAGGCCGGTGTGGGTGTTGGGGTTGAGGCCGAGGAGGCCGTGTTTGAGGAGGATGAGGAGGAGGATGACAACGGGATGGACGATCCCGACGAGGCCGAGGTGGACGCCCCTGGGTCCACACGGGCCGTGGTATGTTCCTAATCCTTTAGTCTTTGCCTTTTATTTTGGTGTATATGCATGTGTTGGTGGTATGAACAGGTTGTATGTGTGTATTATACTCGTATATGTGTGTTATTTTTTAAATAGGCATGCTTGTGTAAGTTAATCACGGTGGGATGTGTAAGCATGCTGTCATGGGTTCGTTTTTATAGGGAGGGGGGGCAATTTCTATATATATACATACATGTTTGTTATATGCATATAAAGGAGAGAGAAATGATATAGCTAATATGCTTGCATGCGATACTTTTCTATGTGTATGTGATTTCGTACGTGTTTGATCGTGGTGGGGCATGAGGGAGTGTATGCATGCATTTCATGGGTTCGAGTTCTATATTGCTGTGTTGCTTAGGTGTGTATGATAGGCTTGATGTAAGAAAGTGTGTGAGTGGTGACCACGGTGGGATGTGTTCGATATTCGTCTAGTATGCGTGATCATATGAGGAGTGTAGTTTCTTACTTTCATGCTTTTGTTCCTTTTCTTTTAGCATGTGGGAGTTATGATTTCGCTAAGCATGGTTTAAAATGATTTCGTAGATTTGTACTCTTACCTCTCGCTCGCTTTTAAACTAACCCATGTTCCCTTTGCTTGTTTTGTAGAGGCCGAATCGTATCCGGGCTTTATGGCACGGGACGAAGAGATGGTACGACGCCTTGGGGCAGGAGGAGCGGAGTTTGGTGGATGGAGCGGGCTTCCGTTCCTTTTTTCTGATCGAGCCATTCCACGTCCACCGTCCATATGTGGAGGCCTCGGCGGAGAGATGGGATCCGGATAGTTGCACGTTCATCCTCCCTACCGGTGCTGTCATGCCGACGCTCGAGGACGTCTATCGGATCACCGGCCTTCCGGTTCTGGGGGAGGCGGTGATCGCGGCCACCCTAGCTGACTACAGGGGGCTTTTCCAAGAGTTGATCGGGGAATGGGAGTTCGTGGAGCGGGAGCGGACGCTGAACCGGATCCCTTTGGGGCGGCTTTCAGGGCAGTACGGCCTCAGTTCCTTTACAGAGCGCCAGAAGGGCGAAGCTGCAGCTAGCTTCGAGAGGCGGCGGGTGATGATCGAGGCGAGAGAGGCGGCTGCGTGCCCACAGAGGGCACGGAGGGAATTGAGAGCGTTCTTCCTCTACTTCTTTGGCCGTGGTTTCAGAGCAGGAGCTCGAACTGACGAGGGAATTGGATGTGGGCCGAAGCGAGTTGACGGCCATACGGATGGAGTTGGGCCAGGCGAGGGGCAGGGCTTCTCGGGCTGAGGAGGAGGCGGACCGGCTGAGGTCCATGATAGCCTCGAGGGAGGAGGGGTTCATTACCCTAGGCCGTGAGAGGGACTCCCTCCAGATGAGGGTGTCGGAGTTGGAGGCTTCGGCGGGTGTTCCCGGAGGTTTGATGGGAGACCTGGTTCGTTCTCTCCAGGCGGCCGGGGATAGGGACAGAGAGGCACTCAGGGCGTCGGAAGCGAGGGCGCGGGAGTTGGAGGAGAGGTTGAGGGTTGCTGAGGATCGGGCCAGAGGGACAGAGAGTCGCCTCCGACAGAGATTGGAGAGGAGAGACAGAGACATGCAGTAGGTCCGTCTCTGGGAGGCCACTATGAGGGGGAAGTTGGTTGGAGGGGGCTCTATGACCGAGGCGGACCTTGATCTTCTTCCACTTGAGCCTGACCATTCTCTCTCGGCTTCCTTGGCTACCGGGGCCACCTTTAGCCGTGCCTCTCGTCCTTCGGTGTCTCGGAGTCGTGGGATATACGCGAGGGCCGCGTCTTCGGTTCGAGAGACTCCTGCTGCTCCCGATGTTCCAGAGGTTTAGTCTTCTCCTCATCTGCCGCTCCCTTCTCAGCCAAGTCAGGACGTTCCTCCTACTCAGCCTCCAGCGGACGACGATACGCCGAGGTATAGCTTTTGTGTCTTGGTTTTAAGTAGAAGAATAGTATATATGCGATGAATTCATGCTTTTCTTCTTTTGTTTTGACTTAGGTGAATATTTCGATGATGCATAGCTCAAGACTTTCGGAGTTTGGAGCGTTTTGAAGAAAAAGATTCCTTTTTTTTTTAGCCCTCTTTTAGGTTTAGAAAAACAGTCTATGCTTGTGGTTTTGGGTGGGACAATTTAATCATTCTCCTTTATATGTATGTGTTTAGAGTAGTTTAGCATGGATGGTTCATGGATATGTATGTTTGTGTAGATGAATCTTGGTTTCATAGGTTTGATTCATGGATGGACATATGATTTTGATATATAATTCGTTTTAGCATGGTATCTATACAGGTGTTGCGTATGAATATGTGTATGAAATGTGTACATGCAGGTTTTGGAAAGAATTTGATTGTAATAGGTAAAGAAGTGTTGAAGAGTTGATTGGATATGGAATGATATAACTGAAAGGGGTGCAGGCAAGGGGCGGCTAGTGTAAACTAGCCGCCCAGTGAGGGGCGGCTAGTTAGGTTTAGCCGCCCCCTGCCTGGGGCAAACTTACCTGAGACAAGGGGGAGGGGCGGCTAGTACAACTAGCCGCCCAGTGAGGGGCGGCTAGTCGAGCTTAGCCGCCTCCTGCCTGGGGCAGTTTGGTCCTGCTGCTCCTGTCTGCTGCTGCTGCTGAAAGTCTTTGCGACCATTCTAACCTTCAGTACCTATAAAAACATTCTTTCCATGGACCAAGTGTTAAATCTGTCCAGATTGTGCCCCTGCACTGACTTTCGAGCCCTTCTTGCTTGAATTGTCAAGGGCTACAATCCATCTTAAGGCGGAATGGAAATATGAATGCGAGAAAATAAAGTGCGGGAGACCAGGCTTTAGTGCGCAAGGAAGGGATTCCAAGTGCGTGAGTGAAGAAGAACTTATGTGTAGGAGTTGGGGACAATTTCTTCTTACGCATGTGCGGAAAGGCATGAGGTGAGTGGGGACAATTCTCATATGAGTGGGGATAATTTTGAATTTTCTGGGGACAATTCTCATATGAGTGGGGATAATTTTAAATTCGGGGGGGGGGGGTTAACTTTAATGTTTCAAGAAAATCAGATGCCAAGGTGTTTTGAGAAGGAAAATGCGAGCTTATGCGTAAGTATAAGTGGCATAAGGGGGCATTTTAGTTCTTCAATGACTTTTTAGGTGAGAGGGCAATGTTCTTGATTTTCATAAGTAAAAGACGCCATCAAGTCCCCGTGGAGGAGCCCTTGTGGTCACTTATGTCCAAACCAGGATTGTATTTGAGGGGTATAAGCCTTAGGCGTCGATTTTCCTAGGTTCATGGTCTTCAAATGCTTAATCGTATTATTCTAAACATGCTGAAAAATCCATGAATGTACCAAGAGTCAAGTCAAATAAGCTTCCTTTGGATAGGAAAATTTCTAAATGAACTCGTGTGAGTGTGTTTGTAGGTGTAAACCTGGACGTGATCTACCCTTGGTCAAAATTTCGCTTTTCCCGGTGGACATAGCTCAATTTTGAACCCCCATTGCAAAAAAATAAAAAGGGGAGAGGGTGAATGAGGTAAGAGTAATATCTTCCTTTCGGGCAATATTTTAGAATTGTCCCAGTCTAGCACATGTCTTACTTCCTAGGTCCCTCTGGCTTTCTTTTTTTACCACTTCTTTATTTTTGGGTGGAAAGGTACAGTCCGTTGTTTGGATCTGTACTGGTATAGCCGTTGTTTAGCGTATACCGTGTGTAAAGGCGTGAAAGCCTGCTAAATAGAGAGTTTAACCCGTTCACTTGGGTGTTTGGCCTCTCCTTGCCTGACTTTCTCTTTTTTTTTGTGTTGTGTTTTGATTTGAGGGGGGGGGGCTCTTCTGTTTTTCATCCCGATTCTTTTCATGCTTCCCCTCTAGAAGTGTTTATATAGTGCCAGAGCCAGTTTTTGGGACATATGCTAGGTCCGGGTAACTCCTCATTTTGACCTAGGGTTAATACGAGCGGGGCGGAAATAAGGGACATTTTGCTTTGGGGAGTTTTAAATTGTCCCAGTCTACGGGGTAGGCAATTTTTCTTCCATCAGGCAAATCTAGTCCAGTTATACGTGTGTGAAGGGAGTGACATGATTTGGCGGAAACGTGTTCAAATAGATACGAGTTTATCTTTGAGAGTCTTACAATTCTATCATCAAGTACTAAACGCTGGAAATCGCAGGAAGGAAGAATAATAGTTCTTAAGTATTGAAAGCTTTTCATGCATGGAATTTCTTTAGATAAAGTGCATTCCACGAACCTGGAACCTCGACTCCTTCGGCATCTACCAGGCGGTAGGCATTCCCGGAATAGGCATGGGTGATCACATAGGGTCCCTCCCATGTGGGTTGCAGCTTTCCTCTCGGGTGAGGCTGTCTTGATGGCATGATTTGCTTAAGTACTAATTCCCCGATTTCGAATTTTCTTTTTATCACCTTCTTTTCAAATGCCCTTGCCACCCTTCTTTGGTAGGCCTGGGCATGGTCTGCCGCTCTTAATCTCTTCTCGTCCAGTAGTTCGAGGCGTAGTAGGAGTGCCTCCCTCTTTTCCTCAATTTGGAGATCTTCTTCTAGTACTATTCTTAAGGATGGGACGAGAATTTCGTAAGGTACTACTGCTTCGGTCCCAAATGTGAGTGAATAGGGGGTTTGACCAGTGGGCGTTCTAATGGAGGTTCGGTATGCCCAGAGGGCATCTACCAGTTTATCAGGCCAATCGGTAGCCTTGTGGGTTTCTACTGTTTTCTTTATAATTTTGAGTAAGGTTTTGTTGGTGGCCTCTGCTTGTCCGTTCCCCTGTGGGTAGTATGGCGTGGAATGATGGAGTTCTATATGATGTCTATCGCATAGGTCTTGGAACTCTTGGGAGATGAACTGGGGGCCATTGTCAGTTATGATTACTTTGGGGGTGCCGAACCGTGCCAGGATGTGAGTGCGGACAAAACGAGACAGGGTAGAGCTTTTAATTACTACGTAGGACTCGGCCTCAGCCCATTTGGTAAAATATTCTGTGGCGGTGAGGATGAAGGCTTTTTGGGTGGTGTTTTCTATAGTGTCCCGGAATGGTCCTATTATGTCTAATGCCCACATGGAGAAGGGCCATGGTGATGTCATGGGATGTAAAGAAGATGCTGGTGCGTGTATTTTGTTGGCATGGGTTTGACATTGGATACAACGCTTAACGTATTTGTTACAGTCTCCTTCGAGCGTGGGCCAATAGTAGCCCATTCTTAGTACCTTCTTTGCTAGCATCTGGGCGTTGACGTGCCCTCCGCATACTCCAGAGTGAGCTTCTTCTACAATGGTGTATGCTTCTTCGTCGTCCAGGCATCTGAGTAGTTCTCCGTTGAAAGAGGCTCGGAAGAGTATACCCCCTCGGAGGCAGTATTTGATTGCTATCCTTTTAACTATTTTCTGGTCGTCGTTGGTAGCATAGCTTGGGAATGAAGCGTCTCTAAGGTAGTTTTTAATATCAAAGTACCATGGGTTTCCGTCGTCCATATTTCCTGGTTCAATAGTTAGGATTTCCGTGATACCAGTATTTTTGCTGGCCTGGTTCGTTTTTAGGAGATTTTGAGTTTTAGGGTCACTGAGTTCGGTGGCAGGTGTTTCCAGTCTCTGAATAGTGACTGTTTCAGATGTCCTAGATAAAGGGAAGGCGAGTGATGAGGCTAGGGAGGCTAGAGAATCGGCAAGAATATTGCCAGTCCGGGGTGTGAAAATGTGAGTGACCTCACGGAATTGTTTTAACAGGACTATGGCTAGTTCTCTGTATGGCTTCAGCTTTGGGTCTCTAGTCTGATATTTTTTAAGAGTTTGGCGGATCACTAAGAGGGAGTCTCCAATGATGTCTAAATTTTTAGCTCCTAAGGCTAGGGCTGCCTTCAAACCTGCTATCAGGGCCTCGTATTCAGCAATATTGTTGGTGGCTCTGAACGTAAGCTGAAACGCTTGTGGGATAATGACGCCTTCGGGAGAGATTAGTGCTATTCCTATTCCCTTTCCCTTTTGGTTGACTGCTCCGTCGAAGTATAGCGTCCAGGTCTCTACTTTTCTCTTCAATAAGCGCAAATATTTCTTCGTCCGGGAAGTCCGTTTTTACTGGTTCGTAATTGGGGAGAGGTAGTTGAGCGAGGTGATCAGCGATGGCTTGTCCTTTGACGGATTTTTGAGTGGCGTACGTGACGTCAAACTCGTTTAACTGTACTTGCCATCGGGCTAAGCGTCCCGTCAATATGGCTTTCTCGAATAAGAACCTTACTGGGTCTATTTTGGCAAAGTATTTGACTTTGTGGGCGAAAAAGTAATGTCGTAATTTTTGGGAAGCCCATACTAATGCTAGACAAGTTTTTTCTGTAGGAGGGTAGGCTTTTTCGTATTCAATCAGGGTTTTACTCAAGTAGTAAATGGCCTTTTCTTTTCTTCCCATGTCGTCGTGTTGTGCAAGTACTGCACCAATGGCTTCTTTAGTTGCAGCTATATAGAGGAGTAGGGGGCGCCCGGGTACTGGGGCCGAAAGTACTGGGGGTTTAAGAAGGTACTCTTTTAAATTATCAAAGGCCTTTTGGCATTCACTATCCCAATTAAACCGGACTCCCCCTTTTAGTAGTTTGTAAAAGGGGCGACATCGTTCAGCATGTTGAGAAATAAATCTCCTAATAAACTGCAACCTTCCTATAAGCCCTCTTAGTTCTTTTAGGTTCTTGGGTGGGGGCATTTGGGCAATGGCTTTTGCCTTGGTCGGGTCTATTTCTATCCCCCGTTTACTTACCATGAATCCCAAAAGTTTTCCCGAGGAGACACCGAAACGACATTTCTTTGGGTTCATTTTAAGTGAATATTCCCTGCATCTCTGCAGTACTTGCCTAAGTATTTCTGCGTGTCCTATTCGAGTTCTAGATTTAACCAAGATGTCATCCACATATACTTCTACTAGTTTGTGCATCATATCATGGAATATTGAGGTCATTGCCCTTTGATAGGTTGCCCCTGCATTTTTGAGCCCGAAAGGCATCACTATGTAGCAGTAGGTTCCCCAGGGTGTGGTGAAGGAGGTCTTTTCTTGGTCTTTTTCTGCCAGCCGGATCTGGTTGTATCCAGAAAAGCCATCCATGAACGAGAGCATCTCATATCCTGCAGTGTTGTCGACAAGGAGGTCGATGTGTGGGAGTGGGAAGTCATCTTTTGGGCACGCTCGGTTGAGGTCCCTGAAGTCGATGCATATTCGGATCTTTCCATCTTTTTTTGACACTGGAACGATATTTGCTATCCACTTTGGGTATAAGACTACCCGGATAAATTTAGCCTGGTGGAGTTTGTCCACCTCATCCTTGATTTTTAGAGCCACTTCGGGATGGAGGCGCCTTAGCTTTTGTTTGACTGGTTTTGCGTTTGGCTCTAAGATTAACTGATGTTCGACTAACGAAGTATCGAGCCCAGGCATGTCTTTGTAAGACCATGCAAAGACGTCTTTGTACTCGTGTAATATTTTAATTAGTCTCTCTCGTTCATCGTGATTTAGTTCTGCGCTAATCGAAATGATTTTGGGGTCAGTATTTGTCCCTAGGTTCAGCTCTTCTATCTTCTCATCTGCTTCCTCTGTCTTTTCATCGAACCTTTGAAGGCTCTGCTTGAATCCTTAGACAGGTCTTCTCTTTCCTTATCGTCCTCATCACAGATTTCGAAGACTCCTAGACCGTCATCTGGGTTTTCTATGTTATCTAGGTCTGGTTCTTCTACAACCGCCATTGATTCAAATTTCTCTAAACCTAGTATGGCCCTGCTATATCCTTCCAAGTTGCTAATGATCTGGTCAGGTACTTGGCTCCTAGTGGGTTTTACCGTTTTGGACGAGGCACTAGGGTTGGGGTTTTTGGCTTGACTGGCGAGACGCTGTAGTTTTTTCAGGAGATCAGAGTCGTCGCTGAAGGGGTGCCATGCTGGAGTGAAGTCATCTTTGTCGAACAGGGATCCTAGGGTTCTGGTTTCCATTTTTTTTTTTTTTTTTTTTTGTTTTTTTTTTTTTTTTTTTAACAGAAAAGACACTTATTATTTACAACCTACTGGATTGGTGGAAGTGCTTCAGCCGACTTTCCTCCAGCAGCTGGCGCTCCTTTGTTGCGATGCTTGAGCACTGCGAGAAAAGGAGGCTGGGTCAGCTGGAGTTTTGTCGTCTGGTGGCGAGTGTGGATTCAGGTGTTTATCAGGGAGTGGGAACAGCCATTCTAGGGAGCCAGAGAGGTAGTCTAGCTCGCTTTCCCGGATAGGGCCTAGGGGGCGGGGGCATACGGTTTCTTCAGAGGGTTCTACGATTATTTCCCTCACGAAATGTTCGTACAACTTCGAATTATATTTTCCCTCTAATTTATATTTGTGTTTGGGTGAGCCGATCCCCCTCTTGTCTAGCCATGCCGGGAGGTCGATGGGGTCCAGGATCCCATTTTTGTGTCCCAGAGTTTCCCCAGGAAGGTAACCCATGGTCCCCATTATACGCCAGCCAGGATTTTCAAACCTAGGGTGGCTTGTCTTTGAGGTAACGGGGGAGTGTTCCGGGGATTTAGCCAATTGGCCGGGAAATCTAAGATGTGGATGGTGGTTTCCATGGGTTTTGAGCTACTGGTTTTTATGGCGGTGGTTTCATTATCGGCGAACCTTGGCTTAGGTTCTCTGATCGCATCCCCTTGTATTTTGATTATCCGACCTCCCAAGGGAAATTTCAAGCACTGGTGCAGGGGAGAGGAGACCCCCTTTATGGACGCTAGCCATTTACGTCCTAGGATCATATTATAATCTGAATCCATTTCTAGGACATAAGCTTTAGTGCTAGTTTCCAGCGGCCCCACTTTTAATCGGAAGTCCTTGAAGCCTAGAACTGGACGAGCCGTTTTGTCATAGGCAAATATACGGGTGTCCGTTTCAAAGAGTGTGGTTATGTGCCCATCGATGTGCTCGAAGGTTTGTAATGACATGAGGTTTACTCCTGCCCCGGTGTCAATTAGAACTTTATCCACCGGGTGTCCTTCGAGGTTGATTGTTATACATAGGGTTGAGGTGTTGACGACTTTATCATGAACTTCTTCCTTAGGTCTAAAGGTGATGACGGGCCCTAGTCCTGCGGTGGCTAGAGCTATTGGTATGCCTAGGGTAGAGATTTGCGGGTCGACTTGAGTTCTTTCTAGGAACGTTCTTAGAGCCTGCTGGTGGTGTTCCGAGGTTTCGATCAGCTCTAAAATGGAAATTTTCGCGGGGATTTTTCGGAGTTGGTCTAGGATGTCGATCCTATCCCCGGCGCGGGGCTCCTCAGTTTCGGTTTCAGGCAGGGGGTGTCTATAAGAGGGTACAGTGTTGAAGATTCTGCCTGCTCTGGTAGTATGATGGTTTAGTGCGTCAATGGTGGTTCGGGGGCTTTGTGTTATTGGGCGCAGGCTCTGTTGATTTGTAAGGGGGATATTGGTCGGTCTTTTTTGGGGGAAAGAGTCTTGTGGGTTTGGGGAGAATAGGTAGGGGGTTGGTAGGATGGGGGAAGAGGCTGGTAAGATTATGCCACCTGGAACGATTCTGGGTGACTCTTCATGGTCAGCGACTTCTATGGTGTAGACGCTTTCATAGCTCAGGTTTTCTGGTTCTTCAAGGGAGCCTTCGTAGCTGGCCTCGGGTTTTGGATTGTGGTTTCTACGGGGTTATGGGTTTCTGGGACCTTCTTGACTTCTAGTGATCTCGTAACTGGGTTGTTGTTGAGTCCCCTAATGGTGGCCCAGTCTAAGCGCCTCTCTTCGTCAAGGGTGTAGACAATGTCTCTAAACAAGGAGCATTGCTCGATGGTGTGGCCGTGATGCCGATGATACTGACAAAAACGGGTTGGGTCAGCACCGATAGGCGAAGGTCTAGCCGTGGGTAGGAAATGCTATTGACCTTTAATAAGGCTCTGAGGATGTTCCCTAGGGTTTCCGGGAGGGGGGAACAGCTATCTCTTCCGTTTGGCCATCTTGGGCCGTAGGAGGGGGAAGGTGTGGCCTTACCATGGGGGCCGTACGCGGGTTCACTGAGGGCTATACCTTGCGTTCTTGGGGGGATAGGATAAGAGGATCTCCTGTTTTGGTCCTGGTTATGGATTGAGGGGGCCTGAATTGGGGAATCATGGGTTGTGAGGTTTTGTCGTATTGGCACGGGGACGGGTACTGATCGAGGGGTAAAATGTTGATTCGCTTGCCGAGGCGGTGCATATCCGGATGATCCGGGCGTGTACTGTCTCGGAGCTGTTCCTCGGTCAGGAACTCGTGCTCCGTTCGGGTAGAGTGCCGATACTTGGTTAATGATCCCCTCTACCGTGGGGGTTTGTGCCTTACGAGGCGGTTGTCCAACCCTATGGCTGATAGGTGGGGACTGGTTTGGACTGCTGGGGCTGCACAACGGGAAATCCTGTTGTGGCGGTCAATCAGAAGTTGATACGTAGTGCAGTCTCCGTACGAAAGGCTCGTACGGAGCTCTGGACTCAGGCTCTGTAACATCATGTCAATTTCTTGACATTCTGTGAGTTGCAGGCCGGTTCGGTGGACAAGGGTGCGCCACCGAGACACGTATTGTTCGAATTCCTCCCTAGGCCTCATTCTCTCTACGGTTAAATCTGAAATAGAGGGGGTCCTAATCCTCTGGTAACCGTAGCGGCCCAAGAATTTCTCGCTTACAGCCGAGAAATTCGACAAGTGATCTACAGGGAGGGTGGAGAACCATTGTAGTGCTTCTCCTTCCAATGATTTCTGGAAGAGGAAGACTAGTAGAGGTTGATTATCTAGAAACGGGCGTGCGTCTAGATAAAAGGCAGTTAAATGAATGTCTGGGTCTCCACGACCGTTGTACCGGCGGAATTTGGGGACTTTGAATCCCTCCGGTAGGTGGACTGACGGGATTTGTCTCAGGTTATGTAGAGACATGTGTTTGGGGGCCGAGGGACCAGTCTCGGAGAGAATTCTCCGGATGGTATCGTCCAGTGTTTCTCCCCGGGGAGGGCTGCCTAGCGGTCCCGGGTTTGGGGTGGTCTGGTAGGGGCCTGGGGTGGAAACAACTGGGAATTTTGGATTCGCGGGGGAAAGGGGGGTGAACGAAAAGACACTTGGGTTGACCGAGTGACTGGGTGTGGATGGGGTTTTGGGAGTGGATTTAGGGGTTTCGACAGGGGTTTCCTGTCTCGAGGTCTTGGCATGACGGTAGTCAACGAGGTCATGAAACATGTCCTCTACCGTTTGATACCCTAGACTAGCCATCCTTTCCTCTAGATGGGTCAGGAACTGTGTGGCCTGACCCTCTTGGTGATTCCTTTCCTCTAATATCTCCTCTTCTATGTGGGATTCCATGACGTAGAGTGGGGGGATGAATGCAGATTGAAAGCAGTAAATAAAGCAGTAAAGGATTGCGCAGCTGTGTGCGACTTACGAAAGCAGTAAAGGATTGCGCAGCTGTGTGCGACTTACGAAAGCAGTAAAGGATTGCGCAGCTGTGTGCGACTTACGAAAGCAGTAAAGGATGTTATAATGCACAGTAGAAGAGGATTTAATTCAAGGAGTGAGAAACTCTAACCTTCCTAGAGGGTTGATAGCATTTTAGTCAAGCTTGTAAAAGGGGGCAGAAGAGGATTACCTTTTGTTGTTTTTCACGAGGGAGGTCCCACCGTGATCGCCAGAATTTGTCGGTGTCGAGAAATCCGCGTGTGTGGGGTTCTTCGGGGATTCGGATCGGATGCGTGCCCTGGCGGGCTCGGTCGGATCGTCTTCTCGGAAGGGGTGAGGGTGTGGTTCCTGGTTGAGGCGCCCGACAGCGGCTCAAGAGGATTCAAGGGGGTTTGTGATCGCCACCTGCTTTTTCTAAAAACAGGAAAGGGTTTGGGTTGGATTTGATCGCCTACGTGGGGAGTTTGTGGGGTCTCCGCTCTGAGACACGGATATACCGTACACAGAGGTGAAAAACAGGTAATCCTATTCTGCTTCCGGGCTTGACTAAAGGAGTTATGGGTCAAAGGGATGTTGATATGGGGTGTGGATAGGGGGCGGCTAGTTGTGTTAGCCGTCGGCCAGGGGGCGGCTAGCTAGGGTTAGCCGTCCAGGGTCTGGGGGAATTTGGGCAGGGTTTGGTAGGAAAGGGTGGGGTCTTGGGCAGAGGCTAAGCTAGGTTTAGCCTGGGTTTATGGAGGGTGGGATGAGAGGGTATTTTATGTAGGGAATGGGTGTTTCTCTCACAAAAGGGGCTCTCTCTCTCTCTCTCTCTTGGGATTTCTAGTGGGGAAGGTTGGACAAGTGGGTTGTGGGTTGTTGATGTTGTGGATTTTGGTGATTTGTGGATGTTGTTGAAGGCTTGGGACCTCCTCTATTTATAGTAAAAGAGAGGCAGGGGGTAATGGAGTGGGTTGGCTTCGATTGGACCTCTCATTAATGCTCTGGTTCTTCTGTCAGAGACTAGGTGAAGGGCGGCTAGTGCTAACTAGCCGCCCGGGATGGGGCGGCTACTTCCTGGTAGCCGCCCCTATCATGACCTGCCAAACGTCCCATCTCTGACAAGCGGTGGCTTGGGTCGGCTATTTGGTTTGATCCGGCCAAGAGAGGGCGGCTAAAGGTCATGACCCGCCGCAATGATCAGCATTTAATATTGCTTTATGTCCCATCCAGGGAACTGGTCCAAAGTCGGCCAGGGGGCGGTTAGGGGGGCGGCTAGTGTAAACTAGCCGCCCAGTGAGGGGCGGCTAGTTAGGTATAGCCGCCCCTTTCCAGGGACTTTAGGTTTTTAGGGTTTTGGTTTTTAGGGTAGGTTTAGGTTTAGGTCTGGGTTAGGGTTTGGCTTAGGTTTAGGGTTTGGGCTAGGGTTTGGGTTTAGGTTAGGGTTTGGGCTAGGGTTTGGGGTTAGGTCAAGGTTTAGGGTTTCCGGTTTAGGTTTAGGTCAAGGCTGGGATTAGGGTTTAGGGCTAGGGTTTGGGGTTAGGTCAAGGTTTAGGGTTTCCGGTTTAGGTTTAGGTCAAGGCTGGGATTAGGGTTTAGGGCTAGGTCAAGGCTGGGGTTAGGGTTTTAGGGCTAGGTCAAGGTTCTAGGGTTTCCGGTTTACCGAACCTTTGGTTCTCTATTGGTGTCCACTTGTGGGATATTTCCGTGTGTTACTTGAAGTATTTCTGTCTCTCTGGACGGTCAAAATTGGGGTATCTACAGGGACGACGCTCCACCAAGACACCTCGGCTCATCCATCCCGCCACATACGTCGCGTAGTTCCTCAGGAGGTTCGTATCCCGAGGAATCCCGGCCACTGGAATCGAGGGGCGCCGCGGAAGAGGATCGGGCACCCACTGATGGTACCCAAGCTGGCGGACGACCCGGCTGATCGCATGGAATACAACCTCATTAAAGTAGATCAGCCAGACGTCTCGCGCTAGGGCCTTGGGAACCTCCTCCGAGTTAGGCCTCCACGTCATCTAAAAAACATCGAAAGATAGGAAGAGTGCTTAGTCAAAAGAAAACCAAATACAAGCCAAAGAAATTCAAAGAAAACTCATACCTCTTCCTCCGACAAAACGCGGAAGGCCTCTCGGAATTGAGCGAGGCGGTGCAAACGAGAAGACCCCGAGGTTCCCATCTCATAGCCCAGGGAGGGCATGATCAAACGGTGCCAAAGTCGGGCGATCAATGGCGAAATGCTCATACCCGAAGATCTAACAAAGCAAGAGGAAAATTATCACGATTAAAGTAAGCTAAGCCGAAAAGAGGACGTTTATCACTTACACGTACCTGAAGAAATGGCGCAAAGCCACCAAGGTTCTTTCCCCCGGCCCTCTTGACTTTCTTCGAGAGCTCCGCAAAGAGATGGGCGAGCATCGCCGCTCCCCAAGCATAGCGCCCCATGCCCTCCAGGTCCCTCATCAGCAGAAGGGAGTGCGAGGAAACCTTATCAGAGGCCGTCAAAAAGAGGACCCGGCCAAAGAAGTAGAGGAAGAACGCTCTCAACTCCCTCCATGCCCTCTGTGGGCACGCGGCCGCCTCTCTCGCCTCGATCATCGCCCGCCTCCTCTCGAAGCTAGCTGCAGCTTCGCCCTTCTGGCGCTCTGTAAAGGAACCGAGGTCGTACTGCCCTGAAAGCCGCCCCAAAGGGATCCAGTTCAGCGTCCGCTCCCGCTCCACGAACTCCCATTCCCCGATCAACTCTCGAAAAAACCCCCTGTAGTCAGCTAGGGTGGCCGCGATCACTGCCTCCCCCAGAACCGGAAGGCCGGTAATCCGATGGACGTCCTCAAGGGTCGGCATGACAGCACTAGTAGGAAGAATGAAAGCGCAACTCTCCGGATCCCACCTCTCCGCCAAAGCCTCCACGTAAGGACGGTGGACGTGAAATGGCTCGATCAGGAAGAAGGAACGGAAGCCCGCCTTATGCACCAAGCTCCTCTCCTCCTGCCCCAAGGCATTGTACCACCTCTTCGTCCCGTGCCATAAAGCCTGGATACGATTCGGCCTCTACAAAACAAACGAAGGGAACATGGGTTAGTTTAAAAGCGAGCGAGAGGTAAGAGTCCAAATCTACGAAATCATTTTAAACCATGCTTAGCGAAATGAAACTTCCACATGCTAAAAGAGAGAAACAAAAGCATGAAAGTAAGAAGCTACACTCCTCATATGATCACGCATGCTAGACGAACATCAAACACATCCCACCATGGTCACCACTCACACGCTTTCTTACATCACGGCCTATCGTACCAATATAGAACTCGAATCCATGAAATGCATGCATACACTCCCTCATGCCCTACCACGATCAAACACGTACGAAATCACATACACATAGAAAAGTATCGCATGCAAGCGTATTAGCTATATCATTTCTCTCTCCTTTGTATGCATATAACAAACATGGATATATATATGGAAATTGTCCCCCTCCCTATAAAAACAAACCCATGACAGCATGCTTACACATCCCACCGTGATTAAACTTATACACAAGCATGCCTATTTAAAACACACATATACGAGTATAATACACATATACGCCCATCCATACCACCCAATAGACATGCACATACAACCCAACAAAAGGCTAAAGACTAAAGAGTTAGGAACATACCACGGCCTGTGTGGACCCAGGAGCGTCCACCTCGGCCTTGTCCAGATCGTCCATCCCATCGTCATCCCCCTCCTCCTCATCCTCCTCGAACACGGCCTCCTCGGCCTCAGCCCCAACACCAACACCGGCCTCTGCAGCCCCGGTGCCCATACCCTCGGCCTCCCCGGCCTCATCCCTAGCCTCTCCTATCCCCTCCACCCTCCCCACGCCGGAGATAAACTCCGCAAAGGCCCCCATAGCCCTACTCTCCTCCTCCTCAGCCCTGGCCTTTGTGGCCTCCCTATCCAACATCCCAACGAGGGCATCCAACGACGCCCTCACCTCCTCGCTAACTCCCTCGACCCCTACCCCCTCGGTTGCACCCTCAATCGATCCTCCAACCCCCGGAACCACCTCCTCGGCCACCACCGGTCGATCCCCACGCCTCCTCTTGCGTGTATAGCCTATCACACTCCCCCCTACCTCTGGGACAGCCCCCGAAGGCAAATCCCTGACCTCACCCACGCCAATATCCACCGGCGGCACCTCCGTCGTACCCATACCCTCCCCCACGGCCTCGACCTCCGGCCTATCACTCGCCGATGATGAAGAGCTCGGGCTACGCTCTCCACGAGCCACCCATGGTCGTTTCCCCCTCGAAGCAATCGCTTTCGACCTCGTAATCACCTCGGTTTGATAAAGAAAAAGGAGAACCCAAACTAGGGTTTCGAAATCAAGAGAAAGAGAAAGATTGAGGTCGAAATGGAGGAAAGAAAGGCAAACAAATAAGGGTTTTTGAGTTTGAAACCGAAGGGAAGAAGAGAGGAGGGAGGAGAAATCATTTTTGAAACGTATGGAGAGAGAGAGGGTCTTTTCGGTTATTAAGGGACCCAGTCCAGGGGCGGCTACCCGCGAGTAGCCGCCCCCTCTCGGGCGGCTAGTTACAACTAGCCGCCCCTCCCAGTTTCTTTGTTTTGCTTCAAAACCCCTTTCCAAACTCTTCTCAGCCCTAAATTCCAAGGTTCTCCATACCAAACAACCATGTATTGGTTTGTTTCCAGACATTACTTGATCAAACATGACTTTCTCGAAGTTTCGCCACACTTTCAGTACCCTTCAAATTCGAATTTCTTCAGTTCTGGTTCTTTTCCAGAGTCCTTATCCTTCGGATGATCCAATTCACCCAAATCAACTCTTACTTGCTTTCTGTCGGCAATATCCCCTCCTTGCTGAGTTTTCCCAAGCACGGGAACGGTAGGCACGAGGAAACTGACGCTGGGCTGCTCCGCGCACGATAGCTAAGAACCCTGACCGCGGGTTGGATCACTCACCATTTACTTTTCCCCGCCTTCCACCTGGATCATCCTTTAGGCTAAAATTCTAAGTCAAGACCTAGCCTCTGACAGTCTAAATCAACTCCCCGAATGGTACTGTTCGTTTTGACACAAACTTCTTGAAGGTCGGGCAGGCCAAAATAGAGGTCTCTTTCCTTATCATCGGTCGAAGTCTTTCCTGCTTCGCACAAAGACTCCGTCCGATGAGGGACAATTGTAGATAACCCAATTTTGACCGTCCAGAGAGACAGAAAATACTTCAAGTAACACACGGAAATGACCCACATTTGGATATCTAATAGGGAACCAAAGATTCAGAGAACCAGAAACCCTAAACCCTAGCCTTGACCTAGACCCGAACCCTAAACCCTAGCCTTGACCTAGACCTAAACCCTAACCCTAGCCCCAGACCTAAACCCAAACCCTAAACCTAACCCTAGCCCTGACCTAAACCTAAACCCTAACCCTAGCCCTGACCTAAACCTAAACCCTAACCCTAGCCTTGACCTAGACAGAAACCCTAACCCTAGCCTTAACCCTAAGCCATAAACCTAAAACCTACCCTAAAACCCAAAACCCTAAAAAAAACCCTGAGTCCCTGGAAAGGGGCGGCTAGCCCTAACTAGCCGCCCCTTACTGGGCAGCTAGTTTACACTAGCCGCCCCCTAACCGCCCCCTGGCCGACTTTGGACCAGTCCCCTGGATGGAACATAAAGCAATATTAAATACTGATCATTGCGGCGGGTCATGACCTTTAGCCGCCCTCTCTTGGCCGGATCAAACCAAGTAGCCGACCCAAGCCACCGCTTGTCAGAGATGGGACGTTTGGCAGGTCATGATAGGGGCGGCTACCAGGAAGTAGCCGCCCCATCCCGGGCGGCTAGTTAGCACTAGCCGCCCTTCACCTGGTCTCTGACAGAAGAACCAGAGAATTAATGAGAGGTCCAATCGAAGCCACCCACTCCATTACCCTCGGGATATTTCCCTGCCCCTCTTTTACTATAAATAGAGGGGTCCCAAGCCCAAATACAACAGGCCCAATTCAGCTTCAATCACCAAGAAACCCACAAATCACCAATCCACCACTAGAAATCCCAAGAGAGAGAGAGAGAGAGAGTCCCTTTTGTGAGAGAAATACCCATTCCCTACATAAAATACCCTCTCATCCCACCCTCGAGAAACCCGGGCTAAACCTAGCTTAGCCTCTGCCCAGAACCAAACCCGTTTCCTACCAAAGTTCTGCCCAAACCAACCCAGATCCCGAACGGCTAACCCTAGCTAGCCGCCCCCTGGCTAACGGCTAAAAACAACTAGCCGCCCCTCTATCCACACCCCATATCCACACCCCTTTGTCCCAAGACTCCTTTAGTCAAGCCCTAGAAGCAGAATAGGATACCTGTTTTTCACCTCTGTGTACGGTATATCCGTGTCTCAGAGCGGAGACCCCACAAACTCCCCACGTAGGCGACCAAAACCAAACCCAACCTTTTCCTGCTTTTAGAAAAAGCAGGTGGCGATCACACAAACCCCTTGAATCCTCTTGAGACGCTATCGAGCGCCTCAACCAGGACCGACACACCCCTCACCCTTTCGAGAAGACGATCCGACCGAGCCCGCCAGGGCATGCATCCGATCCGAATCCCCGAAGAACCCCCACACACGCACACGCGCGCTCACCGCGCACCCCACCGGGATCCGCTCCGACACACAATTCTGACACATTCGGAGGCCTCCCCGACGGTACCGACAGGGTTGAGTCTGATCGGGGTCACTTTTAGCACTCGATACAGCTCAGCCCTTGCAGTCGCGCAACTAGCCGAATGGCACCCTAAGCCGCGCTCACCGGGCTGAGTCTGATCGGGGTCGCTTTTAGCACTCGATACAGCTCAGCCCTCGCAGTTGCGCAACTAGCCGAATGGCACCCTAAGCCGCGCTCAACGGGCTGAGTCTGATCGGGGTCGCTTTTAGCACTCGATACAGCGTAGCCCTCGCAGTCGCGCAACTAGCCGAATGGCACCCTAAGCCACGCTCAACGGGCTGAGTCTGATCGGGGTCGCCTTTAGTACTCGATACAGTTCAGCTCTCGCAGTCACGCAACTAGCCGAATAGCACCCTAAGCCGCGCTCGACGGGCTGAGTCTAATCGAGGTCGCTTTTAGCACTCGATACAGTTCAGCCCTCGCAGCACGCACTAGCCGAATGACACCCCTAAGCCGTGCTCAACGGGCTAAGCCTGGTCAAGGTCGCTTGTTGCACTCGAGCCAGTTCAGCCCTCGCAGCACGCACTAGCCGAATGGCACCCCTAAGCCGTGCTCAACGGGCTGAGCCTGGTCGAGGTCGCTTGTTGTACTCGAGCCAGTTCAGCCCTCATAGCACGCACTAGCTGAATGGCACCCTAAAGCTATGATTGAGCAGGGCAAAGCACTCGCAGCGCGCGCCATTCAATCGGTACCCGCGAGTCATGCGCAACAACGTGAGCCCAGTCAGAAGATGATCTTCACAACTATGCGTCAACCAAGTGACTAGGCAGCATCGCATCCTAGGGCCGGAAGGGCAACTACAATTATTCGTAATACTCAATTCAAGCAAGCAGCAAATCAGATCCATCTTTCAGGAATCACACCGAAATCACAATTCAACACGAAATAAAAGCAAAGCCAGGCGACAAGCATATGGACAAAGCAAGATAGCTACGCAAACATTAAACTCGCACCAGAAGGGTGAAAACATACATCGTTCCAAATTAACCTGCTCAAACATACAATAAAGTGGCAGTAAGGCCATATGGACTTTAAGTCAAGAGTAAAAAAAAAAACCCACGCATGACCAAACCACCCCAAAAAGATATTCACCGTTTGCAGCCCTAATGTTCCCTGAGAGCTTAGCTAGAGGGATCGCGTCGGAGCAACGAGACTGAATCTCCTTCGGCGTCGCCGGGGTCTACGGCGTTGCCAGCCAGAGTATTTCCGGCTCAAAAACATTCTCGGATTGCTCGCTCCTCACCCCTACAACATAGGCAGCTAACGGCTTTTGGACAGCCGGGGTATCCTGGCAGCCAGGGGAAGGAAAATCGTCGACATCTATTATGTCGGTTAAATTACAGTCAAGGAAGCTAGTTACCTGTTCAGGAACTCCTCTGAACTCATGAAGCGTAGTTGGAGTAACAGGACCGCCTCTGGTGCCTCCGGTCCCAAGTTCGACGATGGACTGGATTGGAAGTTGGATGACCCTCTCACCGTCGGGAGCGAAGGCTCCGCCCTGGAAATCTTGAAAGCCCTTGCGGTACCCTCGGTCGTAAGCAACTAGAGCGGCCTCCCTAGCTTTTTCTTCAATTTGATCCAGGCGATCCTTCACCGTCTAAAGCACATTGATCTCGAAGTCCAATGAGACTTCCCTCCTCTGCCACTCAAACTCATGGATCGCCTGAGCCTTCTCAACTCGCTCCCTGTCCAGCGCCTGGGATAGCTCAAGGCATTCCCTCTTGAACCTTTCGATAACTAGGGAATGTTCTTCCTCCATGGCCTTCAGTTGAGCCTCAACCTTCTCCCGGGCGACTCGCTCCTCTTCGCACGCCTGGGGAGCCAGCACGACGTCCGCTACGACTTGCTCGTATGACGGGCCCACCGAGCCCGCGTAAACACCAAGCTACAAAAAAAGGGGGAATGAACGACGTAAATAAGTTTGAACTTGAAAACATTCAAACAAACGAATGACCTCTCCCCGTGAAGACATTGGGGCGCGTAGTACCTGATAAGCTATGCTCTGTAGAATCGAGCCAATCTCTGGAAGAGAGACAGCACCAGCTGTAGATACCCCAATTTTGACCGTCTAGAGAGACAGAAATACTTCAAGTAACACCCAGAAATATCACACATATGGACATCTAGTACAGAACCGAAGTTCAGGAAACTGGAAGCCCTAACCCGAGCCCTAATCGGAAACCCTAACCCTAACCCTAGCCCTAACCGGAAACCCTAACCCTAACCCTAGCCCTAACCGGAAACACTAACCCTAGCCCTAACTGGAAAGCCTAACCCTAGCCCTAGCCCTAACAGGAAACCCTATCCCTGGCCCTAAACCTAAAACCAGAAAACCAGAAACCCAAAAACCCTAAGTCCCTGGCAAGGGGCGGCTAGACCTAACTAACTGCCCCATACCAGGCGGCTAGTTAGCACTAGCCGCCCCCCTGGCCGACTTTGGACCAGTCCCCTGGATGGGACATAAAGCAATATTAAATGCTGATCATTGCGGCAGGTGATGATCTTTAGCCGTCCTATCTTAGCCGGATCAACCCAAGTAACCGACCCAAGCCACCGCCTGTTAGAGATGGGACGTTTGGCAGGTCATGATAGGGGTGGCTACCAGGAAGTAACCGCCCCATACTGGGCGGCTAGCTGGTCCTGACAGAAAACCAGAGAATTAATGAGGGGTCTAATCACACACACTATTAGCCAAGCCACTCTTTTACCCCCTGGATATTCCCCTGCCACTTTTTTACTATAAATAGAGGAGGTCCCAAGCCTTTAAACATAATCCATCATCCACAATCCACAATCCAATAGACACCAATACACAACCCACAATTCACATTCCCTTTCCCCACTAGAAATCCCAAGAGAGAGAGAGAGAGAGCTCCTTTTGTGAGAGAAATACCCATTTTCCTACATAAAATACCCTCTCATTCCACCCTCCAGAAACCCGGGCTAAACCTAGCTTATCCTCTGTTCAAAACCAAATCCATTTCCTGCCGAAGCTTCTGCCCAAACCAACCAGACCTGAGATGGCTAAACCCTAGTCGCCGCCCCTCACCAGACGGCTAGATCCAACTAGCCGCCCCCCATATCCACACCCCATTCTACACCCCTTTGTCCTAAGACTCCTTTAGTCAAGCCCGGAAGCAGAATAGGATTACCTGTTTTTCACCTCTGTGTACGGTATATCCGTGTCTCAGAACGAAGACCCCACAAACTCCCCACGTAGGCGATCAAATCCAACCCATCCTTTTCTTGCTTTTTAGAAAAAGCAGGTGGCGATCACACAAACCATGGAATCCTCTTGAGCCGCTATCGGGCGCCTCAACCAGGAACGACACCCTCCCCCATTCCGAGAAGACGATCCGACTGAGCCCGCCGGGGCACGCATCCAATCTGAATCATCGAAGAACCCCCACACACGCACGCGCACCTGCGCACCGCCGGGATCCTTTCCGACAGCACCGACATCTCAGAGATTCTGACGATATCGACAAATCTGGCGATCACGGTGGGACCTCCCTCGTGAAAAACAACAAAAGGTAATCCTCTTCTGCCTCCTTTTACAAGCTTGACTAGAATGCTATCAACCCTCTAGGAAGGTTAAGTTTCCCACCCCTCGAATCAGATACTCCTCTACTTCACATCACTGCATCATTTACTGCTTTGTAAGCCGCACATCGCTGCGCAATCCTTTACTGCTTTGTAAGCCGCACACCGCTGCGCAAGCCTTTACTGCTTTGTAAGCCGCACACCGCTGCGCAATCCTTTACTGCTTTATTTACTGCTTTATATCTGCATTCATTCCCTTGGACCATTTCACACGTCATGGAATCCCGCATAGAGGAGGAGATATTAGAGGAAAGAATCCACCAAGAGGGGCAGAACATGCAATTCCTGACCCATCTAGAGGAAAAGATAGCTAATCTAGGATACCAATCCGTAGAGGACATGTTTCGTGACCTCAAACTCACGCAATTCCTAAGGTCGTTCCCAAAATCCCGTTCACACCCAATCACTCGGTCAACCCGAGCGTCTTTTCGTTCACCCCCCTTTCCCCCGCGAATCCAATATTCCCATCCATTTCCACCCCAGGCCCTTACCAGGCCACCCCAAACTCAGGACTCCTAGGCAGCCCTCCCAGGGGAGAAACACTGGAAGAAACCATCCGGAGAATCCTCTCCGAGATTGGTCCCTCAGCCCCCAAGCACATGTCTCTACATAACCTGAGACAATTCCCGTCAGTCCATCTAACGGAGGGATTCAAAATCCCCTAATTCTGCCGGTATAACGGTCGTGGAGACCCAGACATTCATTTAACTGCCTTTTATCTAGACGCACACCCGTTTCTAGATAATCAACCTCTGCTAGTCTTCCTCTTCCAGAAATCATTGGAAGGAGAAGCACTACAATGGTTCTCCACCCTCCTTGTAGATCACTTGTCAAATTTCTCAGCTGTAAGCGAGAAGTTCTTAGGCCGCTACGGTTACCAGAGGATCAGAACCCCCTCTATTTCGGATTTAACCGTGGAGAGAATGAGGCATAGGGAGGAATTTGAACAATACGTGTCTTGATGGTGCACACTTGTCCATCGAACCGGCCTGCAACTCACAGAATGTCAAGAAATTGACATGATGTTACAGAGCTTGAGTCCAGAGCTTCCTACGAGCCTTTCGTACGGAGACTGTACTACGTATCAGGTTCTAATTGACCACCACAACCGGATTTCCCGTTGTGCAGCCCCAGTAGTCCAAACCCAGTCCCCACCTATCAGCCATAGGGTTGGACAACTGCCTCGTAAGGTACAAACCCCCACGGTAGAGGGGATTATTACACAAGTATCGACACTCTACTCGAACGGAGCACGAGTTCCTGATCGAGGAACGACTCCGAGATAGTACACGTCCGGTTCATCCGGGTATGCGTCGCCTCGGCCAATCAACCAAAATTTCACTACTCGATCAGTACCCGTCCCCGTGTCGACACAACAAAACCCGATAATCCAAAGTTTCCCTGTCCAAAACCCTGAAAATTCAAGACAAGGCCAGCCTAGGGCCCCTTTCTATTCCACCTTCCTAAGAAGTCAGAACCCAAATCCTAGGCAGACCTCCCAAGATACTTATAATGAGGTCTCCCATCCGACATCCTATGATCAGAGACGAATGTGAAAGAGGGACTCTTACCCTACCCTCCCAGAGACACTAACTAGGATTTTTAGGGTACTAATGGACACAAAAGTATCTCCCTCCCAGCTGCTAAACCTCCACTCCCCGGGGCCAGCAGACTGTGTTACTGTCAATACCACCAACAACATGGTCATACCGTAGAACAATGCATTGTTTTTCAGGATTTTATGTATGATTTAAATGACGACAGGCACCTTGATTGGGCCATGATCAAAAGCCACTTAGACCAGGGCAATTCTAGAGCCTCCAAGCCACTTGGCATTTTTACTGACCCATTGCCAGGTCACAACCAAGCAGCATCCACATCTGGAGCCCACATGGTAAACATGGTCAGAAGAGGGAGACAGCCATCACCACAACCAAGAAGTTCAGAAGATGTCACTGATGACAGTCTGTCTGAAGAATCCGAGGAGGAATAGCAGAACGAGCTCTTCCAGCTGAACCTCGACAATCATGACCTCACCATACTCTATGGCGAAGAAGAAGATGCAGTTCTCGCCCTACCTGCAGTCATCAACATCGAGTCTGACGAAAGCGGACTAGAAAACCCGGGAGGAGACGAAGAAGAAGAGCCATTTGAGGAGATCCGTGAAGGAGCTAGCGAAGGACCTGAGGGAGGGGAATGTACGTCGGATGATCTGCATCCAGACGACAATGGGTCCTCCAAGAGTACCGACACTGTCAACGGCGCCCGCCGCCCAATGACCATTTAATTCACTGACCAAGACCTCCCGGATCCCAGATTGCGAGTCTACCCCCTACACATCCGTGGACGACTTCAAATTTTGTGGCTAAACAACATCTTTGTGGACCCAGGGTCAGGAATGAACAAAATGACATGCTCCACCTACCAAAAGATACCCGGACTAGGCCGTCCTCCCGTCCAACCGGCCCACCACACTATTCAAGCCTTCAACCATATCAGGAAACTCTCCGCGGCCCCGGAACATTCGAGCTATCCGTCGGCCCTCTTATCTGTGAAGTAGCCTGCTTCGTGGCCGACATCGACACAAGGTACCCATTGATGCTAGGGCGACCGTGGTTAGACAGCATCCAAGCTATCTGTTCCCCCCGACACCAATGCCTTCGACTGCCCTTCATGAGTCATGTACTGACAGTCTAGGGAGAAGCACGCCTCCAGTGCGAGAACAACTGGGCAATACATAATATGTTCACACTGGCCCTGTGACCGGGGAACGAGGATGAAAGTGGTAGCCCACCTGGGTCCCCTTATAACGACAACTATCCCTTGGAAGAAGCGGCCAGGACCTTGCATCCACCAAGCAATCCTACGGAGCCCAACTCAATCACTTTCCACACCCCTCGCAAAAGCCGGAGCACGCTCCACACCCCTCGCAATCACTGCCATACTCGGAGGGAAGGAATTCCGGCACATTCTCATCGATACAGGAGCGGAAACTAACATTCTTACATATTCCGCCTATCAGAAGCTAGAAGGTAGGGTTCCTAGATTGGAGCCCTCGGACGAATACATTTATGCCTTCGACAGCATGCGCAAGAACGCTTGCGGACTGGTAACGCTCCCACTAAAGATCGGCCCGGTCTCCACCATCGTCAACTGCATGGTGATGAACATTCAATCGCCCCACCCTCAGATTGTTGGTAGGACATGGCTCAACAGCATCGAAGCTGTCTCATCCACCCGACACCAATGTCTTCGCTTCCCGTACCGCGGAAAAGTAGTATCCATATGGGGAGAAGCACGCTTTAACGAGACACGGGCCTGGAATTGGATCGTCTGTGCCATGCGCATCCGGCTAGAGGTGCTCGCATGTTGGCAGCCAGGCTCCACCGACGAAGAACTGCTCCATCAAGGAAGGCCCTTGAAGAGACTCAGGGAAGAAGAGTTCGGAAATAGGGGACCCCCACCGGACATCAGCCGGCCAACCAAGCGAAGCCGACTCGAGGAAACAATGCGAATCCAAGAACCAGGTACCGATCCCCCCGGGTAAGCTTTCGTCACACCCAGTACATATTTGTTTACAGCTTTTTCTAAAAATCAAAAGATCAAAATATTTGTTTATCAGCTTTCGCTTTCGTCACACCCTGTACATATTTGTTTACAGCTTTTTCTAAAAATCAAAGATCAAAATATTTGTTTATCAGCTTTCGCTTTCGTCACACCCTGTATATATTTGTTTACAGCTTTTTCTAAAGATCAAAAGATCAAAATATTTGTTTATCAGCTTAAGCTTTGGTCACACCCTGTACATATTTGTTTACAGCTTTTTCTAAAAATCGAAAGATCAAAATATTTGTTTACCAGCTTTCGTCTTTCGTCACCCTATACGTATTTGTTTACATGCTTTCCTAAAAGAAACCAAAATCCAAAAGAATACATGCTGATCAGCTTTCATTCCCCAACTCTGAACATACTTGTTTCCAGCTTTATTTCCACTCTTCTTTAAAAAAAAAATGTTTTTTTGCAAAAAATATTTTCCACACTCTCTTTCAAAACAAATTTTTTACAAAACCGTATTTCTGTGCTTCCAAAAAAAAAATTTCTGACTTTCTTTACCAGTTTACCAACCAACGAAAATATTTACAAGCCGCATTTCCAACGAAAATGTTTTCCAAAGCTATACTTCCATACCTATCTTCAAAACAGAATGTTTCAGCAAAACCACATCTCCATGATTTCCGCCAAAAGCATTTTTTCAAACTGTCTTTCCATACTTCCCTTCTAAAATCAAAACCGTTTTCCAAACTTTATCCCCATTCCTTTTTCAAAAGTATATCTATCCGCCAACACAGGCCCCTTTTTCAAAACTGTAAGTATGCATCTGTCTCCACACTTTCGAAAACATAACAACAAAAAAAATACCAGAAAGAGCGAACTACTAGACGAGAAAAGATTAAGAGCGGCAGACCATGCCCAGGCCTACCAAAGAAGGGCGGCAAGGGCATTTGAAAAGAAGGTAATAAAAAGAAAATTTGAAATCGGGGAATTAGTACTCAAGCAAATCATGCCATCAAGACAGCCTCACCCAAGAGGGAAGTTGCAACCCACATGGGAGGGACCCTATGTGATCACCCATGCCTATTCCGGGAATGCCTACCGCTTGGTAGATGCCGAACGAGTTGAGGTTCCAGGTTCGTGGAATGCACTTTATCTAAAGAAATTCCATGCATGAATAGCTTTCAATACTTAAGAACTAGTTTTCTTCCTTCCTGCGATTTCCAGCGTTTAGTACTTGATGATAGAATTATAAGACTCTCAAAGATAAACTCGTATCTATTTGAACACATCTCCGCCAAATCATGCCGTTTCCTTCACACACTTATAACTGGACTAGATTCACCTGAAAGAAGAGAAATTGCCTACCCCGTAGACTGGGACAATTTAAAACCCCCAAAGCAAAACATCCCTTATTTCCGCCCCACTCGTATTAACCCTAGGTCAAAATGAGGAGTTACCTAGACCAGGCATATGTCCCAAAACTGGCTCTGGCACTATACAAACACTTATAGAGGAGAAGCATGAAAAGAATCGGGGTGAAAAACAGAAGAGCCCCCCCCTCAAATAAAAAAAAATCAGGCAATGGGAGGCCAACAAAAGAAAAATAACACCCAAGTGAACAGGTTAAACTCTCTATTTTAGCAGGCTTTCACGCCTTTACGCACGGTATACGCTAGACAACGGCTATACCAGTACTGGTCCAAACAACAGACTGCACTTTCCATCCAAAATAAAGAAGTGATAAAAAGAAGAAAGCCAGAGGGACCTAGAAAGTAAGACATGTGCTAGACTGGGACAATTCTAAAATATTGCCCGAAAGGAAGATATTACTCTTACCCCATTCCCCCCTCCCCTTTTTTATTTTCGCAATGGGATTCTAAATTGAACTACGTCTGCCGGGAAAGGCGAAATTTTGACCAAATGTAGATCAAGTCCAGATTTACAACTACACACACTCACATGAGTTCACTTAGAAACTTGCGTATCCAAGAGAAGCTTATTTGACTCGACTCTTGGTACACTCATGGATTTTTCAGCATGTTTAGAATAATACGATTAAGCATTTGAAAACCATGAACCTAAAAAAATCGACACCTAAGGCTTATACCGTTCAAATACAATCCTAGTTTGGACATGGGTGACCGCAAGGGCTCCTCCACAGGGACTTGATAGCATCTTTTACTTCAGAAAGTCAAAAAGGTTACCCTCTCATGTAAGAAACCATTGAAGAACTAAAATGCCCCCTTACGCCAACTACACTTACGCATAAGCTTGCAATTTCATTTTCCAAAACACCTTGGCGTTCGATTTTTTTGGAATATTAAAGTTGACCCCCCCGTACCTAAATATTAAAACTGTCCCCACTCATTTTGTGCCCTTGCCGCACATGCCTGAGAAGAAATTGTCCAACCTTTACACACACTTAAGAGTTTTTTTTTCTCGCGCACTTGGAATCCCTTCCCTGCATACTAAAGCATGGTCTCCCGCACTTTACTTTCTCGCATTATCTTTTCCATTTCACCTTAAGATGGATTGTAGCCCTTGACGATTCAAGCAAGAAAGAACTTGAAAGTCAGTGCAGGGGCACAATCCGGACAGATTTAACACTTAGTCCATGGAAGGAATGTTTTTATAGGCCCCGAAGGTTGAAACGGTCACAAAGACTTTCAGCGGCAGCAGCAGACAGGAGCAGCAGAACCAAATTGCCCCAGGCAGGGGGCGGCTAAACTCGACTAGCCTCCCCTCACTGGGCGGCTAGTTTACACTAGCCGCCCCTTGCCTGCACCTGTTTCAGCTATGTCAGTCCATGTCCAATCAACTCTTCAACACTTCTTTACCTATTTGTAGATACCCCAATTTTGACCGTCCAGAAAGACAGAAATACTTCAAGTAACGCCCGGAAATATCCCACTTTTGGACATCCAGTAGAGAACCAAAGTTCAGGAAACCGGAAATCTTGTAAGCCGGAAACCCTAAAACTAAACCTAAACCTAAACCTAACCCTAGCATTGACCTAGACCTAAAACCAGAAACCCTAACCCTAACCCTAAGACCCAAAAACCCTGTGTCCCTGGCAAGGGGCGGCTAGTTTGAACTAGCCGCCCCCCTAACCGCCCCCTGGCCGACTTTGGACCAGTCCCCTGGATGGGACATAAAGCATCAATAAATGCTTATCATTGTGGTGGGTCATGACCTTTAGCCGCCCTCTCTTGGCCGGATCAATCCAAGTAACCGACCCAAGCTACCGCTTGTCAGAGATGGGACGTTTGGCAGGTCATGATGGGGGCGGCTACCAGGAAGTAGCCGCCCCATCCTGGGCGGCTAGATAGAACTAACCGCCCTTCACCTGGTCCTGACAGAAGAACCAGGGAATTAATGAGGGGTCTAATCGAAGCCAACCCACTCCATTACCCCCGGGATATTTCCCTGCCTCTCTTTTACTATAAATGGAGGGGTCCCAAGCCCAAATACAACATCACCAAAAAATCCCAACATCCTTCAATCCACAAAATCCACACTAACATCCCACAATTCACATTCCCTTTCCACACTTTTAATCCCAAGAGAGAGGGAGAGAGAGAGAGAGCCTCTTTTGTGAGAGAAAACACCCATTCCCTACACAAAAACACCCTCTCATTCCACCCTCCAGAAACCCGGGCTAAACCTAGCTTAGCCTCTGCCCAAAACCAAACCCATTTCCTACCAAAGCTCTGCCCAAACCAAACCAGACCTGAGATGGCTAAACCCTAGTCGCCGCCCCTCACCAGACGGCTAGATCCAACTAGCCGCCCCCCATATCCACACCCCATATCTACACCCCTTTGTCCCAAGACTCCTTTAGTCAAGCCCGGAAGCAGAATAGGATTACCTGTTTTTCACCTCTGTGTACGGTATATCCGTGTCTCAGAGCGGAGACCCCACAATCCCCCACATAGGCGATCAAATCCAACACCAACTTTTCCTGCTTTTTTTGAGAAAGCAGGTGGCGATCACACAAACCCCGTCTTTTCTGAGAAGCAGTCGGGCGGCTCAGGAACGACTCTCCGGGCGGTGACCTGATTAGTCACGAGACGGACCAGGACCAAGTTCGTAGAAACCCCCAGTTTTTACATGCCGACAAATCTGGCGATCACGGTGGGACCTCCCTCGTGAAAAACAACAAAAGGTAATCCTCTTCTGCCCCCTTTTACAAGCTTGACTAGAATGCTATCAACCCTCTAGGAAGGTTAGAGTTTCTCCTCCTCTGCTGCCCTGGCCTCCATGGCCTCCCCTATCTAACATCCCAATAATGCCGTCCAATGACGCCCTCTCACTCTCACTCACCCCCTCGGCCTCGGCCCCTCCCTCCGTTGCACCCCCAACCAATCCCCCGACCCCCGAAACCACCTCCTCGACCACTGCCGGTCGATCCCCACGCCTCCTCTTGCGTGTATAACCTATCATAGCACCCCCAATCTCCGGGACAGCCCCCGAAGACATACCCGTGCCCCTAGCCGCACCGGTATCCACCGACGGCACCTCCGCAACACCCACGACCTCCCTCACTACCTCCTCCTCCACCCAATCACTCCCCGACGAACTAGACCCCGAGACAACCCCTCTCTGCTCTCGGGAAGACCTGAGGCGCTTCATCATCGAAGTTGTCTTCTTCTCCTTCATCATCTCCTCCGATTTCGCACAAAGAAAAACCTAAAGAAAACCTAGGGCTTCGAAATCAAGAAGAAAGGGATGATGAAGGACGAAAACCAAGGATTCAAGGCAAGTTTTTTCCGGTTTGGATCGAAGAAGAAGAAGAAAGGAGGGAAGAGGAACCGTTTTAAAACGTATGGAGAGAGAGAGAGAGGGTCTTTTCGGTTATAAGGGACCAGTCATGGGGCGGCTACCCGCGAGTAGCCGCCTCCTCTCGGGCGGCTAGTTACAACTAGCCGCCCCTCCCAGTTTCTCTGTTTTCATTCAAACCCCTTTCCAATCTCTTTTCAGCCCTAAATTCCAAGATTCTCCACACCAAACAGCCATGTATTGGCCTATTTCCAGACATTACTTGACCAAACATGACTTGCTTGAAGTTTTGCCACACTTTCAGTACCGTTCAAAATCGAATTTCTCCAGTTCTAGTTCTTTTCCAAAGTTCTTATCCTTCGGATGATCCAATTCACCAAATCAACTTTTACCTGCTTTATGTCGGTGATATCCCCTCCTTGCTGAGTTTTCCCAAGCACGGGAATGGTAGGCACGAGGAAACTGACACTGGGCTGCTCTGTGCACGATAGCTAAGAACCCCGACCGCGGGTTGGATCACTCACCATTTTACTTTTCTCACCATCCACCTGGATCATCCTCTCGGATAAAAATTCTAAGTCAAGACCTAGCCTCTGACGGTCTAAATCAACTCCCCGAGTAGTACTGCTCGTATTGGCACAATCCTTGAAGGTCGGGCCGGCCAAAATAGGGGTCTCTTTCCTTATCATCGGTCGAAGTCTTTCATGCTTCGCACAAAGACTCCGTCCGATGAGGGACAATTGTAGATACCCCAATTTTGACCGTCCAGAAAGACAGAAATACTTCAACTAACGCCCGGAAATATCCCACTTTTGGACATCCAGAAGAGAACCAAAGTTCAGGAAACCGGAAATCTTGTAAGCCGAAAACCCTAAAACTAAACCTAAACCTAACCCTAGCATTGACCTAGACCTAAAACCAGAAACCCTAACCCTAACCCTAAGACCCAAAAACCCTGTGTCCCTGGCAAGGGGCGGCTAGATCTAACTAGCCACCCCATACCAGGCGGCTAGTTTGAACTAGCCGCCCCCCTAACCGCCCCCTGGCTGACTTTGGACCAGTCCCCTGGATGGGACATAAAGCATCAATAAATGCTGATCATTGCGGCGGGTCATGACCTTTAGCCGCCCTCTCTTGGCCGGATCAATCCAAGTAACCGACATAAGCCACCGCTTGTCAGAGATGGGACGTTTGGCAGGTCATGATGGGGGCGGCTACCAGGAAGTTGCCGCCCCATCCTGGGCGGCTAGATAGAACTAGCCGCCCTTCACCTGGTCTTGACAGAAGAACCAGGGAATTAATGAGGGGTCTAATCGAAGCCAACCCACTCCATTACCCCGAGATATTTCCTTGCCTCTCTTTTACTATAAATAGAGGGGTCCCAAGCCCAAATACAACATCACCAAAAAATCCCAACATCCTTCAATCCACAAAATCCACACTAACATCCCACAATTCACATTCCCTTTCCACACTAGAAATCCCAAGAGAGAGGGAGAGAGAGAGAGAGCCTCTTTTGTGAGAGAAAACACCCATTCCCTACACAAAAACACCCTCTCATTCCACCCTACAGAAACCCGGGCTAAACCTAGCTTAGCCTCTGCCCAAAACCAAACCCATTTCCTACCAAAGCTCTGCCCAAACCAAACCAAACCTGGGACGGCTAAACCCTAGTAGCTGCCCCTCACCAGACGGCTAGATCCAACTAGCCGCCCCCCATATCCACACCCCATATCTACACCCCTTTGTCCCAAGACTCCTTTAGTCAAGCCCGGAAGCAGAATAGGATTACCTGTTTTTCACCTCTGTGTACGGTATATCCGTGTCTCAGTGCGGAGACCCCACAAACTCCCCATGTAAGCGATCAAATCCAACACCAACTTTTCCTGCTTTTTTTGAGAAAGCAGGTGGCGATCACACAAACCCCGTCATTTCTGAGAAGCAGTCGGGCGGCTCAGGAACGACTCTCCGGGCGGTGACTTGATCTGTCGCGAGACGGACCAGGACCAAGTTCGCAGAAACCCCCAGTTTTTACTTGCCTACACTATTGCGATCAATTCTTCCCAAAACCTGCATGTACACGTTTCATACACATATTCATACACAAAACCTGTATAGATACCATGCTAAAACAATTATATATCAAAATCCTACACCCATCCATGAATTAAACATATAAAAACACCAAAAACACCCTCCCACGAAATACGCGATTTTCTAAATAAAGGAAGCTCTTTAAATACCTAAACATCCATGCAAATTATTCTAAACCATGCATACAAACGAGAAATTGAATTGTCCCACCAAAACCATAAACATAGATTGTTTTTCTAAACCTAAGAGAGCATAAAAAAGAAGAATCTTTTCCTCCAAGAGCTCCAAAACTCCGAAGTCTTGAGCTATACTTCACTGAAATAATCATCTGAGTCAAAACAAAAGAAGAAAAGCATGAATTCCTTGCACATATATCATTCTTCTACCTAAAACCAAGATACAAAGAAGCTATACCTCGGTGTATCGTCATCCGCTGGAGGCTAAGTAGGAAGAACATCCTGGCTTGGCTGAGAAGGGAGCGGTGGCCGAGGAGAGGACCGAACCTCTGGAACGTAAGGAGCGGCAGGAGTCTATCGAACCAAGGACGCAGCTCTCGCATATATCCCACGACTCCGAGACGCTGAAGGGCGAGAAGCACGGCTGAAGGTGGCCGAGAGAGAATGGTCAGGCTCAAGCGGAAGAATGTCGAGGTCCACCTCAGTCATAAAGCCCCCTCCAACCAATTTCCCCCTCATAGTCATCCCAAAGACGGACTTGCTGCATATCTCTATCTCTCCTCTCCAATCTCTGTCGGAGGCGACTCTCTGTCCCTCTAGCCCGATCCTCGACGGCCCTCAACCTCTCCTCCAACTCCCGCGCCCTCACTTCTGATGCCCTGAGCGCCTCTCGGTTCCTATCCCGGCCGCCTGGAGCGAACGAACCAAGTCCCCCATCAAACCTCCAGGAACGCCCGCTGAAGCCTCCAACTCCGACACCCATATCTGGAAGGAGTCCCTCTCATGGCCTAGGGTAATGAAACCCTCCTCTCTCGAGGCCATCATGGACCTCAGCCGGTCCGTCTCCTCCTCAGCCCGAGAAGCCCTACCCCTCGCTTGGCCCAGCTCCATCCGTGTGGCCGTCAATTCACTCTGGGCCGCGTCTAACTCTCTCGACAGCTCGAGCTCTCGCTCAGAAACCATGGAAGGAGGAGGGGCGGAAGAAGAAGAAGCGCTATCAGCCCTCGCTCTCGACAGAGCATCCACCTGGGCCTCGATGACCCGGACCTGGTCCTGCAAGCGTCTCCGTTGCCTCCGCAACGCCTCTATCTGCCTGGCCCGCGCTTGGAGATGCTCATTGGCGTTCTTAAACCTCTTCTCCATCTCATTCAACTCAACCTACAAAAGCAAATACCATTCAGAAAATATTCAAGCAAAGGAGAACGAGGAAGAAAAGGAGGGTTTCCAAACTTACGTAGGCATCTGGAATCTCCTCCTCCATCGTCCCGAGGATACCTGCATACTCCTGACGATACCAAGCTAGGTATTCGTCACTCGAAGTCACCTCAGGACGACGCTCCACCAAGACGCCTCGGCCCATCCATCCCGCCACATATGTAGCGTAATTCCTCGGGAGATTTGTGTCCAGAGGAATCCCGGCCACCGGAATCGAGGGGCGCCGCGGTAGAGGATCGGGCACCCACTGATGATAACCAAGCTGGCGGACGACCCGGCTGATCGCATGGAACACGACCTCATTGAAATAGATCAACCAGACGTCTCGCGCCAGAGCCTCGGGAACCTCCTCTGAGTAAGGCCTCCATGTCATCTAAGAAGCATCGAAAGAATGGAAGAGCGCTTAGTCAAAAGAAAACCAAATACAAACCAAAGAAATTCAGAGAAAACTTATACCTCTTCCTCCGACAAGACGCGGAAGGCCTTTCGGAAGTGGGCAAGGCCGTGCAAGCGAGAAGACCCCCGGGGTTCCCATCTCATGGCCCAAGGGAGGGCATGATCAAACGGCGCCGAAGTCGCGTGATCGATGGCGAAGTGCTCGTACCCAAAGATCTAACAAAGCAAGGGGAAAATTATCATGATCGAAGTGAGCTAAACCAAGAAAAAGACATTCACCACTTACACATACCTGAAGAAATGGCGCGAAGCCGCCAAGGTTCTTTCCCCCGGCCCTCTTGACTTTCTTCGAGAGCTCCGCAAAGAGATGGGCGAGCGTCGCCGCTCCCCAAGCATAGCGCCCCATGCCCTGCAGGTCCCCCATCAGCAAAAGGGAATGAGAGGAAACCTTATCAGAGGCCGTCGAGAAGAGGACCTGACCAAAGAAGTAGAGGAAGAACACCCTCAACTCCCTCCATGCCCTCTGTGGGCACGCAGCCGCTTCTCTCGCCTCGAAGCTAGCTGCAGCTTCACCCTTCTGACGTTCTGTAAAGGAACCGAGGCCATACTGCCCTGAAAGCCTCCCCAAAGGGATCCGGTTTAGCATCCGCTCCTGCTCCACGAACTCCCATTCTCTGCTCAACTCTCGGAAAAGCCCCCTGTAGTCCGCAAGGACGTCCTTGAGTGTCGGCTTGACAGCGCCGGTAGGGAGGATGAACGTACAACTCTCCGGGTCCCATCTCTCCGCCAATGCCTCCACATATGGGCGATGGACGTGGAACGGCTCGATCAAAAAGAAGGAGCGGAAGCCCGCCCCATCCACTAAGCTCCTCTCCTCCTGCCCCAAGGCATCATACCACCTCTTCGTCTTGTGCCATAAAGCCCGGATGCGATTCGGCCGCTACAAAACAAACGAAAATGGGTTAGTCCAAAGCGATCGAGAGGTAAGGATCCAAGTCTAAGTGAATTCATTTTCTAAAAACCATGCTTAGCACAATAAAACTCCTACACATTAAAATCTAAAAATGGGCATGAAATATGAGACTTCATACGAAAATCTACTCTTCTTTATTTACAAAACACCTATAAGATCACATGCTTTACCCTCTTATCCCACCGTGGTCATCACTCGTATGCTTCATTTTACCGCCTATCATGCTTATATACCTTCCCTAAAACACACCAAAATATATAGGAAGCACTTGAACCCGCGGAATGCATGCACTCCCTCATACTCTACCACGATCAAACACGTATGGAATCACATACACGTAGAAAAATATCGCATGCAAGCATACTAGCTACATCATTTCTCTCTCCTTTGTATGCATATAACAAACATGGATATCTATAGAAATTACCCCCTCCCTACAAAAAAACAAACCCATACAGCATGCTTACACATCCCACCGTGATTAACTTATACACAAAGCATGCTTATTAAAAATACACATACACAAGTACGCTAAATCATTTATTCATACCAACCAAAACACATGCATATACACCAAAATAAAAAGGCTAAGACTAAAAGGTTAGGAACATACCATGGCCCGTGTGGACCCAGGAGCATCCACCTCGGCCTCGTCGGGATCGTCCATCCCGTCGTCGCCCTCCTCCTCATCCTCCTAGAACACGTCCTCCTCGGCCTCAGCCCCAATACCAACACCGGCCTCTGCAGCCCTGGTGCCCATACCCTCGGCCTCCCTGGCCCCATCCCTAGCCTCTCCTATCCCCTCCACCCTCCCCACGCCGGAGATAAACTCCGCAAAGGCCCCCATAGCCCTACTCTCCTCCTCCTCAGCCTCGGCCTCTGTGGCCTCCCTATCCAACATCCCAACAAGGGCATCCAATGACGCCCTCATCCTCGGTAACCCCCTCAGCCCCGGCCCCCTCAATTGCACCCTCAGCCAATCCCCCGACCCCCAAGACCACCTCCTCGACCACCGCTGGTCGATCCCCACGCCTCCTCTTGCGTGTATACCCTATCATACTACTCCCAACCTCTGGGGTAGCCCCCAAAGGCAAGTCCCCAACCTCACCCACGCTGATATCCACCGGCGGTACCTCCGTTGTACCCGTACCCTCTCCCACGGCCTCGACCTCCGGCCTATCGCTCTCCGATGATGAAGAGCTCGGGCTACGCTCTCCATGAGCCACCCGTGGTCGTTTTCCCCTTGAAACGATCGCCTTCGACCTCGTCATCTTCCTCGATTTAAAAAGAAAAAGGAGAATCCAAACCTAGGGTTTCGAAATCAAGAGAAAGAGAAAGATTGAGGTCGAAATGGAGGAAAGAAAGGCAAAGAAATCAGGGTTTTTGAGTTTGAAACCGAAGAGAAGAAGAGAGGAGGGAAGAGAAACCGTTTTAAAACGTATGGAGAGAGAGAGGGTCTTTTCAGTTATAAGGGACCCAGTCCAGGGGCAGCTACACGCGAGTAGCCGCCCCCACTCAGCGGCTAGTTACAACTAGCCGCCCCTCCCAGTTTTCCACTTTCACTTAAAACCCCTTTCCAATCTCTTTTCAGCCCTAAATTTCAAGGTTTTCCATACCAAAACAGCCATGTATTGACTTATTTCCAGACACAACTTGATCAAACACGACTTTCCCGAAGTTTTGCCACACTTTCAGTACCGTTCGAATTCGAATTTCTTCAGTTTTGGTTCTTTTCCAGAGTTCTTATCCTTCGGATGATCCAATTCACCAAATCAAACTTTTACTTGCTTTCTGTCAGTGATATCCCCTCCTTGCTGAGTTTTCCCAAACACGGGAATGGTAGGCACGAGGAAACTGACGCTGCTCCGCGCACGATAGCTAAGAACTCCGACCGCGGGTTGGATCACTCACCATTTACTTTTCCCCGCCCTCCACCTGGATCATCCTTTCGGCTAAAAATTCTAAGTCAAGACCTAGCATCTGACAGTTTAAATCAACTCCCCGAATAGTACTGTTCGTATCGGCATAACTTCTTGAAGGTTGGGCCGGCCAAAATCGGGGTCTCTTTCCTTATCATCGGTCGAAGTCTTTCCTACTTCGCACAAAGACTCCATCCGATGAGGGACAATTCTAGATACCCCAATTTTGACCGTCCAGAGAGACAAAAAATACTTTAAGTAACACACGAAAATATCCCACATTTGGACATCTAGTGGAGAACCAAAGTTCAGGAAACTGGAAACCCTAACCCTGACCTAAACCGAAAACCCTAACCCTAGCCCCGGACCTAAACCAGAAACCCTAACCCTAGCCCCGGACCTAAGCCTAAACCCTAAACCTAGCCCCAATCCCTGACCTAAAACCCTAACCCTAAAAACCCTACCCTAAACCAGACCCTGGCCCAAACCAGAACCCCACCTAGGAAAAACTGTAAAACCCAAAAAACCCTGAGTACCTGGCAAGGAGCGGCTAGACCTAACTAGCCGCCCCATACCAGGCGGCTAGTAAGCACTAGTTGCCCCCCTGGCCGACTTTGGACCAGTCCCCTAGATGGGACATAAAGCAATATTAAATGCTGATCATTGCGGCGGGTCATGACCTTTAGCCGCCCAACCTTGGCTGGATCAACCCAAGTAACCGACCCAAGCCACCGCCTGTCAGAGATGGGACGTTTGGCAGGTTATGATAGGGGCGGCTACCAGGATGTAGCCGCCCCATCCTGGGCAGCTAGTTGGAACTAGCCGCCCTTCACCTGGTCTCTGACAGAAGAACCAGAGAATTAATGAAGGGTCTAATCGAAGCCAACCCACTCCATTACCCCCTGTATATTTCCCTGCCTCTCTTTTACTATAAATAGAGGAGGTCCCAAGCCCAAATACAACATCACCAATTCAAAACAACCATTCAACACCAACATCCCACAATCCACATTCCCTTTCCCCACTAGAAATCTCAAGAGAGAGAGAGAGAGATCCCCTTTTGTGAGAGAAATACCCATTTCCCTACATAAAATACCCTCTCATCCCACCCTCCAGAAACCCGGGCTAAACCTAGCTTAGCCCCTGTCCAAAACCAAACCCATTTCCTACCGAAGTCCTGCCCAAACTAGACCAGGCCCCGGACGGCTAAACCCTGCTAGCCGCCCCTGACCAGACGGCTCAAACCTACTAGCCGCCCCGCATATACACATCCCACTTACACCCCCTATGTCCCAACACTCCTTTAGTCAACCCACGGAAGCATAATAGGATTACCTGTTTTTCACCTTTGTGTACGGTATATGCGTGTCTCATAGCGGAGACCCCACAAACTCCCCACGTAGGCGATCAAATCCAACCCCACCCCTTTTCTTGCTTTTTAGAAAAAGCAGGTGGCGATCACACAAACCCCTGAATCCTCTTGATCCGCTATTGGGCGCCTCAACCAGGAACGACACCCCTCACCCTTCCGAGAGGACGATCCGACCGAGCCGGCCAGGGCACGCATCCGATCCGAATCCCCGAAGAACCCCCACACACGCACGCGCAGCCGCGCACCGTCGGGACCCTTTCTGAAAGCACCGACAACACAACTCGGCCATTCGGAGGCCTTCCTCTTCCGCCCCCTTTTACAAGCTTGACTAGAATGCTATCAACCCTCTAGGAAGGTTAGAGTTTCCCACCCCTCGAATCGGTTCCTCCTCTAATTCACATCACAGCATCATTTACTGCTTTGTAAGCTGCACACCGCTGCGCAATCCCTTACTGCTTTGTAAGCCGCACACCGCTGCGCAATCCTTTACTGCTTTGTAAGCCGCACACCGCTGCGCAATCCTTTACTGCTTTATTTACTGCTTTATATCTGCATTTGTTCCCCTAAATCATTTCACACGCATCATGGAATCCAGCATAGAGGAGGAGATACTAGAGGAAAGAATCAACCAAGAGGGTCAGGCCACACAATTCCTGACCCATCTAGAGGAAAAGATGGCCAGTCTAGGATACCAATTCGTAGAGGACATGTTTCATGACCTCGCTGACTACCGCCAGGTCAAAACCCTAAGACAGGAGGCCCCTGTCGAAACCCCTAAGGCCATTCCCAAGACCCCATTCATGCCCAGTCACTCAGTCAACCCGAGCGTCTTTTCATTCACCCCCTTTCCCCCGCAAATCCAATATTCCCAGCCGTTTCCACCCCAGGCCCTTACCAGGCACCCCAAACCCGGGACCGCTAGGCAGCCCTCCCAGAGGAGAAACACTGGATGAAACCATCCAGAGAATCCTCTCCGAGACTGGTCCCTCAGCCCCCAAACACATGTCTCTACATAACCCGAGACAAATCCCGTCAGTCCACCTACCGGAGGGATTCAAAATCCCCAAATTCCACCGGTATAACGGTCGTGGAGACCCAGACATTCATTTAACTGCCTTTTATCTAGAGGCACGCTCATTTCTAGATAATCAACCTCTGCTAGTCTTCCTCTTCCAGAAATCATTGGAAGGAGAAGCACTACAATGGTTCTCCACCCTCCCTGTAGATCACTTGTCGAATTTCTCGGCTGTAAGCGAGAAATTCTTGGGCCGCTACGGTTATCAGAGGATTAGAACCCCCTCTATTTTGGATTTAACCGTAGACAGAATGAGGCCTAGGGAGGAATTTGAGCAATACGTGTCCCGGTGGCGCACACTTGTCCACCGAACCGGCGTGCAACTCACAGAATGTCAAGAAATTGACATGATGTTACAGAGCCTGAGTCCAGAACTTCGTACGAGCCTTTCGTACGGAGACTGTACTACGTATCAGCTTCTAATTGACCGCCACAACAGGATTTCCCGTTGTGCAGCCCCAGTAATCCAAACCCAGTCCCCACCTATCAGCCATAGGGTTGGACAACCGCCTCGTAAGGCACAAACCCCCACGGTAGAGGGGATTATTACACAAGTATTAGTACACGTCCGGTTCATCCGGGTATGCGCCGCCTCCGCCAATCAACCAAAACTTCACTACTCGATTAGTACCTGTCCCCGTGCTGACACAACAAAACCCGGTAATCCAAAGTTCCCCGGTCCAAAGCCCTGTAATTTCAAGACAAGGCTAGCCTAGGACCCCTTTCTAGTCCAGCTTCCTAAGAAGTTAGAACCTAAATCCTAGGCAGCCCACCCAAAATACATATAATGAGGTCTCCCCCCCGACATCCTATGATCAGAGACGAATGGGAAAGAGGGACTCTTACCCTCCCCTCCCAGAAACACTAACTAGGATTTTTAGGGTACTAATGGACACACATAGTATCTCCCGCCGAAGCCTCCAACTCCGACACCCTCATCTGGAGGGAGTCCCTCTCACGGCCTAGGGTAATGAAACCCTCCTCTCTCGAAGCCATCATGGACCTCAGCCGATCCGTCTCCTCCTTAGCTCGAGAAGCCCTACCCCTCGCCTGGCCAAACTCCGTCCGTATGGCCGTCAATTCATTCCGGGCCACATCTAGCTCCCTCGTCAGCTCGAGCTCCCGCTCGGAAACCATAGAAGGAGGAGGGGCGGAAGAAGAAGAAGCACCATCGGCCCTCGCTCTTGACAGAGCATCCACCTGAGCCTCGAGGACCCGGACCTGTTCCTGCAACCGTCTCCGTTGCACCCGCAACGCCTCTATCTGACTGGCCGCGCTTGGAGGTGCTCATTAGCGGTCTTGAGCCTCTTCTCCATCTCATTCAATTCAACCTGCAAAAACAAATACCATTCAGAAAATATTCAAGCGAAGGAAAACGGAGAAGAAGAGAAGGATTTTTTTTCAACTTACGTAAGCGTCCGGGATCTCCTCCTCCATCGTCCCGAGGATACCCGCATACTCCTGACGATACCTAGCCAGGTATTCGTCGAAGTCACCCCAGGACGACGCTCCACCAAGACGCCTCGGTCCATCCATCCCGCCACATACGTAGCGTAATTCATCGGGAGGTTCGTGTCCCGAGGAATCCCAGCCACCGGAATCGAGGGGCGCCGCGGCAGAGGATCGGGCACCCACTGATGATACCCAAGCTGGCGGACGACCCGGCTGATCGCATGAAACACGACCTCATTGAAATAGATCAACCAGACGTCTCACGCCAGAGCCTCGGGAACCTCCTCCGGATAAGGCCTCCACGTCATCTAAAAAACATCAAAGATAGGAAGAGCGCTTAGTCAAAAGAAAACCAAATACAAGCCAAGGAAACTTGAATAAAAACTTATACCTCTTCCTCCAACAAGACGCGGAAGGCCTCTCGGAATTGGGCATGGCGGTACAAGTGAGAAGACCACCAGGGTTCCCATCTCATAGCCCAAGGGAGGGCACGATCAAACGGAGCCAAAGTTAGGCGATCGATGGCGAAGTGCTCGTATCCGAAGATCTAGCAAAGCAAGAGGAAATTATCATGATCAAAGTGAGCTAAACTTAGAAAAAGACATTTACCACTTACACATACCTGAAGAAATGGCGCGACACCGCCAAGGTTCTTTCCCCCGGCCCTCTTAACTTTCTTTGAGAGCTCCGTGAAAAGATGGGCGAGCATCGCCGCTCCCCAAGCATAGCGTCCCATGCCCTCCAGGTCCCTCATCAGCAAAAGAGAGTGAGAGGAAACCTTATCAGAGGCCGTCGAGAAGAGGACCCGGCCAAAGAAGTAAAGGAAGAACGCCCTCAACTCCCTCCGTGCCCTCTGTGGGCACGCGGCCGCTTCTCTCGCCTCGATCATCGCCCGCCTCCTCTCGAAGCTAGCTGCAGCTTCGCCCTTCTGATGCTCCGTAAAAGAACCGAGGCCATACTGCCCCAAAAGCCTCCCTAAAGGAATCCGATTCAGCGTCCGCTCCCACTCCCCGATCAACTCTCGAAACAACCCCCTATAATCCGCAAGGGTGGCCGCAATCACCGCTTCCCCCAAGACCGGAAGGCCGGTGATCCGATGGACATCCTCAAGGGTCGGCATAACGGCGCCAGTAGGGAGGATGAACGTGCAACTCTCCGGGTCCCATCTCTCCACCAATGCCTCCACTCATGGGCGATGGACGTGGAACGGCTCAATCAGAAAGAAGGAACGGAAGCCCGCTCCGTCCACTAAACACCTCTCCTCCTGCCCCAAGGCATCATACCACCGCTTCGTCCCATGCCAAAGGGCCCGGATGCGATTCGGCCGCTACGAAACAAACGAAAATGGGTTAGTCCAAAGCGATCGAGACGTAAGGATCCAAGTCTAAACGAATTCATTTTCTAGAAACCATGCTTAGCACAATAAAACTCCTACACATTAAAATCTAAAAATGGGCATGAAATATGAGACTTCATACGAAAATTTACCCTTCTTTATTTGCAAAACATGCCTATAAGATCACATGCTTTACTCTCTTATCCCACCGTGGTCATTGCTCGTATGTTTCATTTTCAAAATACCGCTTATCATGCTTATATATACTTTCCATGAACTAAGCATATGAAGGAACTTTGGCCCATAAAAATGCATGCATATACTCCCTCTTATACTCCCTCTTACTCCACCATGGTCAAATACACATAAAACCATACTTTGAAGATTACATACATGCAAAACCATCACATGCAAGCATACCAAGCCGTTCCCTTTCCTTTCCTTTATATGCATACAACAAACATGGATATATGTATGAAGAATTATCTCCTTTTCTTTCTACAACCCGTACCCGTTCGCATGCTTACTATCCCACCGTGATTAACTTATACACAAGCATGCCTATTTAAAACACACATATACGAGTATAATACACACATACAACCTATTCATACCACCTAAACACATGCATATACACCAAAAATAAAAAAGGCTAAGACTAAAAGGTTAGGAACATACCATGGCCCGTGTGGACCCAGGAGCGTCCACCTCGGCCTCGTCCGGATCGTCCATCCCGTCGTCATCCCCCTCCTCTTCATCCTCCTCAAACACGGCTTCCTCGGCCTCAGCCTCAACACCAACACCGGTCTCTGCAGCCCCGGTACCCATACCCTCGGCCTCCTCGGCCTCACCCCTAACCTCTCCTGTCCCCTCCACCCTCCCCGCGCCGGAGATAAACTCCGCAAAAGCCCCCATAGCGCTACGCCTCCACGAGCCACCCGTGGTCGTTTCCCCCTCGAAGCAATCGCCTTCGACCTCGTCATCTTCCTCAGATTGAAAAGAAAAAGGAGAACCCAAAAACTAGGGTTTCTAAATCAAGAGAGGAGGATGGATCTAGGTCGAAATGAAGGAAGAAAAGGCAAAAGGAATCAAGGTTTTCGGTTTAAAATGAAGAAGAAGAAGAGAGGGAAGAGTAACCATTTTAAAAATATATGGAGAGAGAGAGAGGGTCCCTTTTCAGTTATAAGGGACCTAGTCTGGAGGCGGCTACTCGCGCGTATCCACCCCATCTCGGACGGCTAGTTACAACTAGCCGCCCCTCCCAGTTTTCTACTTTCACTTAAAACCCCTTTCCAATATCTTTTCAGCCCTAAATTCCAAGGTTTTCCATACCAAACAGCCATGTATTGGCTTATTTCCAGACACTACTTGATCAAACACGACTTTCCTGAAGTTTTGCCACACTTTCAGTACCGTTCAAATTCCAATTTCTTCAGTTCTGGTTCTTTTCCAGAGTTCTTATCCTTCGGATGATCCAATTCACCAAATCAACTTTTACCTGCTTTCTGTCGGTGATATCCCCTCCTTGCTGAGTTTTCCCAAGCACGGGAACGGTAGGCACGAGGAAACTGACGCTGGGATGCTCCGCGCACGATAGCTAAGAACCCCAACCGCGGGTTGGATCATTCACCATTTACTTTTCCCCGCCTTCAACCTGGATCATCCTTTCGGTTAAAAATTTCTAAGTAAAGACCTAGCTTCTGACGGTCTAAATCAACTCCCCGAATAGTGCTGTTCGTGTTGGCATGACTTCTTGAAGGTCAGGCCGGCCAAAATAGGGGTCTCTTTCCTTATCATCGGTCGAAGTCTTTCCTGCTTCACACAAAAACTCCGTCCGATGAGGGACAATTGTAGATACCCCAATTTTAACCGTCCAGAGAGACAAAAATACTTCAAGTAACACCCAGAAATATCCCACATTTGGACATCTATTACAGAACCGAAGTTCAGGAAACCGGAAGCCCTAACCCGAGCCCTAACCGGAAACCCTAACCCTAATCCTAGCCCTAATCGAAAACCCTAACCCTAACCCTAGCCCTAACCGGAAACCCTAACCCCAGCCCTAGCCCTAACCGGAAACCCTAACCCTAGCCCTAACCCGAAACCCTAACCCTAGCCCTAGCCCTAACCGGAAACCCTAACCCTGGCCCTAAACCTAAAACCAGAAAATCAGAAACCCAAAAACCCTAAGTCCCTGGCAAGGGGCGGCTAGACCTAACTAACCGCCCCATACCAGGTGGCTAGTTAGCACTAGCCACCCCTTGGCCGACTTTGGACCAGTCCCCTGGATAGGACATAAAGCAGTATTAAATACTGATCATTGCGGCGGGTGATGATCTTTAGCCTCCCTATCTTAGCCGGATCAACCCAAGTAACCGACCCAAGCCACCGCCTGTCAGAGATGGGACGTTTGGCATGTCATGATAGGGGCGGCTACCATGAAGTAGCCGCCCCATACTGGGCGGCTAGTTAGCACTAGCCGCCCTTCACTTGGTCCTGACAGAAAAACCAGAGAATTAATGAGGGGTCTAATCACACACACTATTAGCCAAGCCACTCTTTTACCGCCTGGATATTCCCCTACCTCTTTTTTTACTATAAATAGAGGAAGTCCCAAGCCTTTAAACATAATCCATCATCCACAATCCACAATCCAATAGACACCAATACACAACCCACAATTCACATTCCCTTTCCCCACTAGAAATCCCAAGAGAGAGAGAGAGAGAGAGAGAGAGAGAGAGCCCCTTTTGTGAGAGAAATACCCATTTTCCTACATAAAATACCCTCTCATTCCACCCTCCAGAAACCCGGGCTAAACCTACCTTAGCCTCTGTTCAAAACGAAATCCATTTCCTGTCGAAGTTCTACCCAAACCAGACCAGGCCCCAGACGGCTTAACCCTAGTAGCCGCCCCTCACCAGACGGCTTGATCCCACTAGCCTCCCCCTATACACACCCCATTTGCACCCCTATGTCCCAAGACTCCTTTAGTTAAGCCCCGGAAGCAGAATATGATTATCTGTTTTTCACCTCTGTGTACGGTATATCCGTGTCTCAGAGCGGAGACCCCACAAACTCCCCACGTAGGCGATCAAATCCAACCCAACCTTTTCCTGCTTTTTAGAAAAAGCAGGTGGCGATCACACAAACCCTGGAATCCTCTTGAGCCGCTATCGGGCGCCTCAACCAGGAACGACACACTCACCCCTTCCGAGAAGATGATCCGACCGAGCCTGCCAGGGCACGCATCCGATCCGAATTCCCGAAGAACCCCCACACACGCACGCGCACCCGCGCACTGCCGGGATCCTTTCCGACAGCACCGACATCTCGGAGATTCCGACGATACCGACACCAGCCAGGGCCTTATCTTTCTCTAGAATGATTGACCGAGTCAGGCCAATGGCCACATCACGATCTTTCAGACCAGAGTCAGTGGTCTGGACAAAACGGGAAATTGTCCGAGGAGAAGGGACGAAAGGCCGGGCCCCGAGGTCATTTGCAGTTGGAGGCGAAGGTGGCAGCCGGGCAGCCAAAACAACTTCCTTCCCCTTGCCAATTGGGGCGTCAGTTGAAGATTGCCTCGGCTGAGGGGACGGGGAGGGTGGACTAGCTATGGCCACCCTGCTCTTTTTAGAAGGGGCAGCGGAGGCCTGCATCGGCGAAGATAGTCGCCACTTCTCTAGACTAGGGAGCTGGCCAATTCTCCTAGACTGAGTAGCCACCTCAGCTCGTAGTGCCGCTAGTCGGGCCATTTTCTCCCCACTGGATGGGGTTTTTGATCCTACAGCAGGATCGGTGCCTGCCTTATCCAGAGAAGGGGGGACGGCAAGAGGATCTATTGTCGCGGACCCCCTCTCCCTCTCGACAGAAAGTTGAGTCGAACTCCCCTCAGGAACAAGACGCCTCCTGTCATCAGAATGGGTGCCGGTAGCAGTGGGCCCTGATCTATCCCCAGGTCAGGCTTCAGCCGAAGACTCCCCGAGTTGAGGACGGCCACCTTTCTTCTCTGAACTAGCCGCGGACTTCCTGGTGGAATGGGTGCCAGATTTTTCCCCCGATCTTGGGCTCCCTCTTGGGCCTCGGCGTAGACAGGAGCCGTGCCGAGCACCGTTGGATGAACTCTCGGTCGCCATTGGATCACCAAAGCCCAGCCTATAGAGCGGCTCAAGTTCTTCCTCAGAGCCTTCTTCCGATACAGAAGGACGGTCTTCTTGGGCGGCCGAGGACACAACCTGCGATTCCAGGCGGGGAGGACCATCAAAGATGTCGGTCAAGCGCAGCTTCAACCGACGAGTGCTACTGGGATTCGGATTATCCCAGCCAAGGAGCCTGAAGAAGACCCGGTCTCTTATTCAAAAGGCAGCGTTCACGTGTTCCAATTTCACCGAGCCTTCAGAAGGGCGAGAGTTGACACCAGGAGCTGCAACCAAACATAAGAGGAATCAATAAAAATAAGAGGAGATGTTCGGCTACAAGCGCATGGAGAAGATGACTGCCCGACCTATCGCACCCATTAAGATGGAGCGTGGCACCTTCCAGATATCTGCAGGGGCTTCACCGAATTCCCAGTTTCTAGAAAGAATGATCAATTTGCTTTCGGCCCAACCCTTGTCAGAATCTAGAAGTTCGTCTCTGAGATTCCGTCTAGAATCCCTAGCTCTAAAATGGTAACCCTACTGGACTTCCGGAGCTCGTAAGTGTGCATGATTTCATGGATTCCCAAATCCAGGTTAAAACCCCTATTAATGGCGACATAGCACATTAAAACCGTAAAGAAGTTGGGATTGCACTGGGTTGGGTGAAGATCAAACGTTGACAAAAACTTTCTGACGAGAAGGGGAAAGGGCAACGTCAGACCACCCCTCGCAATCTGGGAGGGGTATATGTACATATTCGAATGGTTCATGTGTTCCAGTGGAACAGGGAAAGATTCATAACCCGACCATTCCATCCCGCAGATAGACATGCCCCTAAGACCAGCCAACGACTTCAGGATAGACATCTGTGCGTTGGATATAAAAAAAAGAGTAGGGAGAAAGAGCAAATGCAATGGACGAGGCTCTCCTAAAACATAAACCCTAAAACGGACAGGAACGCAGAGAGCCGAATACACAGGATCGAGAGAGAAGCAAGAAAAGAAGAAATTCCTTCAACTTCGGCGACTGAAGTGGTAGTCATCGAAAATGATAATGAAATACTTATTTTAAAGACGACGGACCTGCCAGAATGGCGGTGCGTCTTTTCGGATGGCCAATGCACGACGAGTAGCCTTGGAAGGCGAGAAGTGCAGCAATCGCGAGGCCCAGGTCTTATGTGGCCACCAAAGACAGGTCATCTATCCGAGCTGGAAAATCGGACGGTGTTAATGGAACTCGGCCGACGGAACTAAGGATAGCCTCATCTGACCTATAAAGTAAAAAGAAAAGAAAAGAGAGAGTGCAGGGGCAAAAATTAGAAAATCCCCCCAGAACAGGAGGAACCCTTGCCCGACTATAACAAAGATGCCCGATCACATCCGTCGACCGTTTTAAAGAGCACGAACATCCAAATAGTGGCATGCATAAGCAAAAATAAATAATAATAGAAAAATAGCAAAAAAATGGTGGAGGAGTGACGAATTCCCACACGGTCTCTTCCAAATAAAAATCCAACTACATTGTTTGTTAGACAGATACAATAACTAAAAGGAAAAAATAGGGGCCATAGAACGGCAGTATAAAGACATCTCGACGGGGAGGCACGGCCGCCAGAGCTGGAGGAAGAGGCAGCAACGCTGGATCAGAGCACGGTTGGTCTCTCCCCTTGAGCACGAATCACAGCACGTCGGCGCCTCAGCGACGAACGGAAGGACTCGTTCAGCTCACGGACGGAAGGGTATGCGCGACCAGACTTCCTGTCTAGGAAACCAGCCCGGAACCCAGAAACATAGTCCTCCAATTGCTCCTCTTCTGGGTCGCGGGCAGGAAGTCTCCCTGGTACCCTGTAGAAGATGAGGACCGTCCGGTCGTTTCTCGTTGTATGAACGATACCCTCAACGGCAAGGAAAAAATCGAGATGGGTTCATTCCTCCTCGCCCGACGGGAGGCAGGACCCCCTCGTCCCCCAGGATATGAATGTCGCGAGGATGAAGGCCCATCCGCGGGTACAAAATAAGGGAAGGCACGGGACGCTGCCCTCGCATAACCCCTGGCGCAACGAGCCACCAGCGAGAATGGTTTGACGTGGAGAGACAAGGTTAATTCGGCACGGCGAGGAGCGTCCCCGAGTAAGCTAACCCAGCTCCGCTCCCGGAAGGCCAATGCCTTGGCAATGTCCTCCAGCCTGAGCTCTCCATCGGAAGGACAGTCCGAACACCCCACTGCAAAGGAGAGAAGAATAAGAAACGAGCATTCAAAAGGTACTGATAAGCGATAAAGAAACAATGCTGGAAGAGGCAGAGATTATTTACCAAGAGAAGAGGACCTAAAGACAGATGGAAGCTGCCATGAAGAATTTGCTGATCTCCACATTCCTGAAATCTTCAAAGGATGGGTCCTCCACCCTATGAAGGTGTCATCCACGTCCAAGATCAGGGGAGGGACATCCGGACGCCTGGCGAGGTTGTAGTTGCCGTTCCCCCTCTGTGACAGTTTGAGCTGATAGAACTTCGAAAGTTCTCTCAGCCTGAATCACACCTTGGCCGCATGGCAAAGAGCGACCACATTCGATAAAATCAGGTAGCTACCGGGAGTCAACTGAAGTGGATGGATTCCATACCACAACAGGAAAAACCCTATATGGTCTGGAGGGGGAAGAATAGTCTCCCTGTCTCTATCTGGGGAAAATAGAATATGCATGAAGTTTGGTATGGAGTAGGGTGCACCTAGCCCTCATAAGGTTCGACCGAAACTGTAACGCCCCACATTTACCTAACCACTTATAGGACGGTAAATGGGTCGCTACTAAACTAAATCCAATTACAAGACCAAAATTTACAGCTCTTTTTTTTACCAATACCAGTATAATATAAATATAATAAAATCGATAATAATAAAATAAATAATACCAACGGTATTAAATCACCAATGACTTTACAAAATATCAGAGTTTTTGCGGAGACAAAATACTGAAAAAGAAATACATAACAAATCCATGTGGGAGCCATCTAAACTGAACAAACTTAAATAGTTGATCGCAACTATAATTTATCCTCGAACCGCTACGTCGAAGAAATTTCTGAAAGATGCGAAAAGACCAAACTTCATCTTAATCCTCAGAATACGCAATACCTGGTTGTGAAACAACCAACCCATATCGAATAGGGTGAGCAATTAACTCAGTGAATAAGCCCACTGCCAAATTACCTCATATGACAGTTAAATATAAAAATAAGGTTTTATGAAAATTAATTTTATTTAATAAATCTTTTATTTTATTAAATCAACTTAAAATCATGAACTTAAAAAAAAATATTTTAATATACACGTGGCCCAATCCTTGGCCCACATCAGAGAAATCATGAGAGTTAAATGATAAAATCATATATATATATATATATATATATAAAAACAAGAATTTTCTTTAATAAATCAATTTAAATTCATGAGTTTAATAAAAAATATATTTTAATGCAATCACGTGGCCCAATCCTTTGTCAACGTCATAGAAATCATGCAGCTTAAATGATATGACCGGGTAGGGTTCTCAATCGGAAGAACCGTTTTCCAAAACAGGTGTGCCAAGCCCCAAGCGACTAAATCGCTCAAAAAGCTCCCTCGAGGAGACGTCGGATCTAGAAGACGCTGATGGGTCACCGCTGCCATCACTACGAGAACACCAACACAGGATGCCCCGGTTGCTCCAGACTCCAAACAAAAGAATCCACCGCTGCAAGGAATGTTTTACCACACCTTCCTCCCCAAAGGTGAAATACTGCGGGGGGGTTTATTCCAAAAAATATGTCATGATATGCATCTTGATAAAATCTCCTAGGACTAGGTTGTCTCCACTGGCCCTAAATTTTTTTTCAAAGATCTAGAAATGAAAATCTTTAATTCAAATATTATTTCGAAAACATAAGCATCAGAAAATGTATTACGTTATTTCTTGAAACATGAATAGCATAATTCATGCTATTTTAAATGACATGATGAAAGAATTAAATAATGCAAAATTATCATAATATAAATGCATGGATATCACTTAATATCACACAAATATAATTAGCACGTGAAATTTAACGTTACAAAGAAAAACTCACATAAAATAAATCAATAGGCATACTCACCTCGAATGGACCCTATGTCCGGAGAATGAAGCCCACAACAAAAATTACAACCTAGTTAAATCAAATAGATTATTAATTAAGACCCCATAATTCAACCATAGACCCAAGATCTAATTACCTATCTATAATTATTAGACATAAATGTTTATACCCAATAATCTAAACTCATCTCCATATATACTACAACCTAAGAAGATGATCTAAACCTATTTACCATATAACCAGACACTAAATGAGAAAAACCAAAAAAGACAAAACCAGAAAAGACAAAACAGAAAGATAAAAATCCAGAGATTCAAAATAATAATAAAATAACAAAAATTTATAAAATAATATGAAAATACATATTTATTTATTTTTCAATAAAAATAAACTCTGATTCAATAAAAATTGAAAATAAATAAAACTTATTAAGTATAGGTATAAATCATAACCCTAGTATTATTAAAAACTTATATTTTAGAAATCTAAACATAGATCTAATCTTTAAAATAAATGATAAATCGAAACCCTAAGTTTATGAAGACTTACAAATTCAAAAACCTAACATAGATCTAACAATAACAAATAATATATCAAAACCCTAATTTTTATAAAAACTTAGAAATCCAATAGCATGAACATATATATCTACCAAAACTCTAATTTTATTAAAAACTCAAAATCTCATAACATAAAAATAAATTTAATCTTTAACCTAAATAATAAATCAAAATTCTATTTTTATTAAAAGCTTAAACATCCAAACACCTAAATATGGATCTAATTAATAAAAAAAAATCAAAGGATAAAAAGAAAAGATTAAATACTTTTTTTCTTTCTCTAAACCTCTCCCCCCCCCCCTCTCTCTCTCTCTCTGCCGAATAGACACGCCCCTTCTTTTTCTTTCACCCCAACATATAACATATATATACTTGATACCTAAATCTAACGAAAATGACAAAACGACCCCATATTGTTTCATATTTACACATAGGTCCCTATCCAAATTACAAATAGATCCCTATCCGAATTACAAATCGGTCCCTAACGCATATTACAATAAATTCACGATTCAAAACTGAGTCCCTCAAAATCAATAACAATGAAACCTCAAAACTTAATTGTTTGAGCGCCAATGTTAATGAGATTGTAACCATTTAAGATCTTGAAGATCTTAAAAAGAAAAATATATAAAAATTTTAACATAACAATTAGTATTTAAAATTGTAAATTGAAATGAACCCATAATGATACATTAAATGGGCCAAAACTTAAAAACACACAAAACACACTAATTTTAATTTAAATATCTTATTCATATATTTAAATCAAATATATAAATAAAAATGTCACGCCCCAGGGCGGCCGTCCCCGAGACGTGGCAAATATATAAATGATATCAGTAATCCATACACGAGGTCAAATAAATACTCCACAATAGAAAATGCAATAAACAAGTAACTGACATCAAATATATACAAAATAGCGGAAGCTCAAACGACTAAGTCTGTAATTCAAAGACATATTACAGACTAGAGTACACAATCAATTGTCCTGTGAGAGCCAATATACACAACAACAGACATCAACTGTCCACATACCGTGCACAAGCACAAGTATAATACATACAATGAAAATGGAATGCTGATAGCCTCTGACTCGCAAGACATCCAACGCGAACGCGGGTCTCCTACTCATATTGCGCCAGGGGAGCTCTTCTCTTGGATCCGACTCAGCGTCAACTGGGGAAAAACATAAGCGACGGGTGAGCTACAAGCTCAGTGAGTGGTCAGAAACCAAACACCAACACAAACATTCAATACAAGGCAATCTCCTGTCAAGGAAAGCCAGGGGTAGAAACCTAACGGTTAACAAGGTCACACGGCGGTGCGACCATACCCTGCCCTCGCCCTAGCCCCCACAGGGGTGAGTCTAGGGACTTGAAGGACAAAACTTCCGGTAGTGCTCTCCCGGGCAGCCTCTACCTGGAGCCGGCCACGGTCAGTATACTGTCGACAGCGTCGATGGTACCTACAGGTGGGGGTCCACCCAGGGCGGCTCGTACCTAGGAAGAATCCACACGGATCCGGCGAAGGGGAGAACGATAATTCATGCTCGCAACGCAAACCCCACGGGAAAACCATCTGTACAAGCTGAGGGGTCGAGTATCAACTCGAGCCCACCCCACTCACGCCAACACCCTCACCCGCACCCCGACGGGCGACATAGGATCTTTGGGAGCAATACCCTCACCCTCACACCGACGGGTGACATAAGATCTTGGGAACAATACCCTCACCCTCACACCGACGGGTGACATAGGATCTTGGGAAATTGCACAAACTGGCAGATCGAACCAACGCCGACCCACTACACCCTCACCCTCACCCCCTCCTCGGGGTGACATAGGCTCTTTGGGAAGATGTCGATTGTTCTACACCACTCGTCTTCCGGTAGTCTCTCCGGGTGTGGCCCATACTACCTGGCAGCCTCCCGGCACCTCACAGGGTTCAGGCCTCTACCGGACTAGCCTCACATGATCACTACCTCAGCCGTATGGGCATGCCAACACGCGTCATGAGTAGTATCTGGGAGGGCTCCTCACCAGACTATGCTACGCCGGGTAGTCTCTACTCGAAGCCGACGAAGGAAAGAACACTCGACACCCGCGCATACGATCCCTATGGATCCGTCATCATCGGTTATCAAACACCGATAAGCGCAATGAATTCTCATGAATTCCCTCCAGGGCGCATAACTCAGATGCGGGGAAGACATTTTATTCTAAGTGTCAAAGGCATGGTATGACCCCATAGGAGGTCGTACACTTGTCTAATCTCATTAGACAAGGCTCATGGCCCAATAGGCATATACAGAATATGCAATTAATTACCCAACGATGGCTTATTTAAACATGCATACATGGCATCAAACAGGTAAACACATAACTTACAACCTAATATACGTTGGATAACACCAACTCGAAGGGAAGGGTTAAGTGCGATCCGCGCGACAATAGGTGCATGCCAATAATTCCAAGCAAACCCGAGTCAAGTAGGAACTACATCTACTCACTCGGTTCGCGAAAAGAGGGAGGCGAGAGAGAGGGAAAGCCTCATCCTCTCTTGAAGCGGGTCATAGTTTTGCCCCTACTAGATGGGTGCAACAACTATACCATACCCTCGAGTACTAAATCAGGATTATTACGCATACACCCCTTTATTAACACAAGTTAGACATGCTAGATATGTCCAAATAATAATAAGGGTAGTAATTCAAACAAAATTACCTAAGTCATGCCATATTCTAAACAATACATAGGCAAGTATACGGTAGAATAGGGGTTCTACACAATATACGAGCTATACAACCTAGCATGCATGATATCTAGCATATTTAGGGTGCAATTAAAGCCCCATGGAAGCGCGAAGCACGACTACGTGCATCGAGCGCTTCTGGAAGGGTTGGAATCAAACCACTCACCGATACCCGGATCGACACGCATCCCATCCAACGAGGTCTGCAAAGGAAGGGTACCAAAAGGGGTGAGTTCAACAACATACAAACATATAAAATCAATTAGGGATGCCTAAGACATAGACATCCACGCATACGGGCTCGAACGCACGCATGCATGCACGCACGCACGCATGCCCGAGCCCCCCGGACACCCACCTGAGGGTGCCGACCCTCAGCACGCCCAAAACGGGCCCCGGGCAGCACCCGCTCGCTGCCCCTGCACCCCCGCGCGCAGACAGCGCGCGGATACGCGCCCCCGCGCGCGCACAACCTGCGCGTGCGCATGCGCGCCCCTGCGCGTGCGCGCGCGTGCTCCCGCGCGTCCCCAGCGTGCTCGCACCCCGCGCGCTCGTGCGTGCAGACCCGCGCCCAGCCTCCAAAGCCCCTTCCAAGCCCCCCACATGCAACCAACCCACAACACCTCACATGCAAGCCCTCCCAAGCACCACCATACATGCCCAAACCAATTAAAGAAGAGGGAAAACCTACCAAACATAAGAGGGGGAGGGAAAGGGGAGAGGTTGGGGCCCTTGAGCACACCCACGACCATCTCGACCACCACTACCACCACCACCACCTCTCTTTGGCTTCTCTTCTTCATAGGGCTTCACTTAGGCATTAACACAAACACATGGGGTGCTGTTATCAAAAGGGGGAGGGAAAGCAATGGATTATCTAGGGGAGGAGAAGATGAGAAACAACAACACAACATTCACACACAAACCTTGATTCCTTCACTTCCTCCATCAAGTGCTCCTTCTCCATCACCATCTCTTCCTTCTCCTCCACCCAAAACACACTTCAATGGGCTGGACCAGAGCAAAAGAGAGCCCAAACAGAGGCTGAAGTCGTAACATTTTGGGGCCTTTAAATAGGCAAAGTCGGAGTGAAAGACCAAGTCGTCCTCGGACTAAAAACTCTGCGCAGCCTTCACTTAAATAGCGATAACTTCCTTAATACAGCTCGGAATTGCATGATTCTAGCGGCATTGGAAAGCTAAGAAGATTATCTACAGCTTTTATGTTTACACCTAGATCAAATAACCCCTCCAGCTATTCCGAAATCTAGGCTAAACATCTTATAGGGCTGCTGTCTGGATTTCTCATCTTCGGGATATACTCGGAAAAATACACATAACTTTTAATATACGAATCCAGTTGATCCAATTCCACTTCTATATGGAAGATATCTCCAAACTTAACATCTCGTAATAATATCGGATTTTTACCTCATCATCTTGGATTTTAATAAAATCAAATCCGAATACAAATCCAAAACTGCATAATTCCAAAAACGTTATCGGAATTAAACGAAAATTTTATGGGCAGTACTAAACAATACCAGGACCCATAATATGCAGTTATATCTTCAATCAGAGTCTTCAAACCCTAACAAGTAGCTAAAAAAACCAAAATTTTAGCGACTCCGATCGAAATTAGGACTCTAAATGACACAGGTCTAACAAAAAAAAATGCACAGGTGTTACAGAAACATTGTCAGAAATGGTAGACATTTTGATAAAAGCAGGACTGTGCGGTAAAATTGTAGAAAGAAGATGAGCAACACGTTTGCCGCAAGCCAATTATATACACGGGGAATGATAGCACGCATTCAATGCAAATTCAAAGTCCTGATGACAACCCGGGAAGATGAGTTGAACACCAGACGAATACGAGGAGGCGTTCGTGCAATAATGGGCCACGCCCGCTTATCGATGGAACAACAGAGATGACTCCTCCATCGGAACAATCAACACAATCATTAAAAAGCATAATCAATTACCACACACGGATAAATCGAGAGACTTAACGCATAGCAGAATAGTTAAACTCGGGACGCAGCCCGAATAAAACGCCCGGCGCTCGCTGGAAAAGTGTTTGTAAAAAGAAAGTGCAAACAAAACAAAATAAAAAGAGGTAGGGAGCATTCAACATTGACGTGGGCCTCACTCCTGACGTCCTGGGCGAGCGGTGGAGGGAGTCGACCAAGTTGATATATCCGGATCTTCCTCCGAGAAAGGACCGCACTTTCTTTCAAAAAGGGAGAGCTGGTACATCTCCTTCAGCTTGGACTCAGAAGGGAAGGCTTGTCCGTCCTGTCTAGCCAAGTAGCCAGTACTGAAGCCGGCACAAAAGTCCTTGAAGCGTTCGTTCTCTTCTTCCTCGATCAGATGCTTCATCTTCTCCACCTCCTTGCACACGGCGCTGACATGGCCACATGCCACAAGGCAAGCCTTGCGGGAAAGGGCCGGGGGCATGGAATACCTGCCCATAGCCTCGACTCGGGTAGGGCTAACACAGTACACATACTGAGGTACCTGAGACGGAGATATGGGAGGGGAAATCGAAGCCCGAGGCCCCCTCTCTGCCATAGGAGACGACCGTGGAGGCTCGACAGACCCCCTCTCTTGGGAGAAGCGACCCGAGGGGGTTCCGGAAGGCGGGGAGGGTGATGCCAGTTCAGATAGAGGAGAGCTCCCACTGCCGAACTCTCCCGCATCTTCCTCGGGAACCCCAAAAGGCGAGCCAATAAAAGGCCGAGTACTATCCGATCTCTCTTTCTCTACCCTTTCCTGCTGCATAGGAGACGAGGCCGGAGTGGGTAGCGGAGGTGAAGTCAACAAGGCCGGAAATGGGGCTCGATTGTAACCACCCCCAAGGAAGATCTCTTCGTCGCCCTCTTTGTCCTCAGTGACAACGATGGGACGGCTGTAGGGTACGGACGACCGGACTGCGACCTTGGACCGACGACCCGACCGCCTCAGCACTCCCCCAGAATTAGAGGATGAGCCAGAGACGCCGCCAGAGGAAGAGGCGGATGAGGGACACCGACTGGAGGACCGGTTTGCGGAAGGAAAAGGAGCAATCGGGGAAGGACGGGTGACGGAGCTCGAAGAAACCGCACCAAGCAGGGTCTTCCAGCTCCTACCTTCAAAAGCCAGAGCCCGCTCCACGTCTTCCGATCGCAAAACCCCTGAGGGAGGATAGGCATTCAGAGATGATGCGCCTGAGGCGAACACGAGAAAATCGTGAGCAAAGGACCATACTCCACAGGTTGATGGAGTAATAAAACAAATATATAAAATATGTCCAGTATGAGAGCAAAGGAACTTATCCGAGCCCAAGTATGATCCCCTCATCTTGGTGGGGATGCGGAAGGGACAACCTTCTGGAATCCAGACACCCGGACCCGAAGGACCTTCGAGCGCCAATCGTAGATGAACTCTTGAGCGTCCAAGATCAACGTTCTCGAGGCCGGTCTCCGGGCCAGGTAGAAGGTGGGGAATCCTCCGGCCAGGGGCTTCAAGATATAGAAGCTCCTCACCTCGTTTAGTCCAAGGTGGATACCAAGGGCGCGACTGAGGGCAGTGATGGCCGCCAGAATGCGGAATGTGCTCGGAACGAGCTAGAGCGGGTGTAGATCAAAAAAGCTCAGAAACTCTGTTATCAGCACGGATAAGGGGAACAGAATCCTTCCGGCCTCCACTTGGCCGGAATAAATCCAGAGCGATGAAGGATCATGTGGAGAGGGCATTTCTCCCCTATATTCTTCGACTGTTATAGCCTCGGATGCCTGCGCCATCGGACGGAGAGGAGGAAGAGGAAGGACTAGAGAACAGTCAAAACTCATAATAGGTCTGATTCAGCAGCAAGTATGGGAATCACGCGAGCAGTCCAAGCATATAATAAGAATCTGGTTTTAGTATCCCCAACCATCGCGACGATTCGAAACAAGAGCGAAGCGGCAAAAGTCTTTGGAATACGCGCTTACGTTACATTAATAAGGAAGGCGTACAGATTGGTGACAAGTGGCTTGGAAAGATGTTGACAGAGTTTCCCGTCATGACACGGTCAAATCAGGGAAAAACTGGTAAGATGCGCCACCCTTGTCGAACGAGTCTCCTTAGGTCAGTTCTTTCGAACTCCCAAGCCCTTGGAAGCCCGAAAGAATGGGGCATTTGTTGGAGGCAAATCTGACCAGGACAGAGAATAGGAAATAAAATATAGCATGGCATTGGGAATAACCTAAATATGACCCATCTCACAACCCACAGGCCCAGGAGCCAAACCACGAGCTCGGGCGCATCGGGCAACACCGAGATGAGGTAACCATACCTGCAGAGCATGTGGGCCCGATAAGCCCAGATGTGAGCAAATAAGAAAGACGAGGGAAAGTCAGGTCGGGCAAGTCATGTGCCCGGCCACAGCTTAACAGGGGGTAAATGTGCCCGACCAGAATAACAAAGCCATTTCTCGAAACCATGAGAACAGTTAAGACCGTAGCAACTCACCCCGGTCGAAGGACACATCGGGATCCATGATTAAACGACAGGTCGGTCATGAGCCTCTTCCCCAAGGTGAGACGGTTAACAAAGGGAATATCATCTGACACCGAAAAGGATAGTGCGTCAGGGAAATCGTTATAGGATGATGATGATCCCTAGGCGCTACGTGTCTGAAATTCGTAGGCCACGTAGGAGATTCCATATCGTGTTATGGCACTCCCTAAGGCCCTGATCGGCGCGCCCCAATCCACTATAAAAGGGAAGCTATCCTTCCCTCTTGAGGTATGCAAAAAAACCCGAGACTCTCCCTCCTCTTAAAAGTTCAAGTATTCCAAGTTCTTCTTCTTCTTCTCTCTGAAGAAGTGGTACTGACTTGAGCGTCGGAGGGGCGTTAGCCGGCACCACACTAGTGTGAGTGGCAGGTACACGAAGGCCAGGACACGTAAGGAACGGAGGATCCCAGTGAAGGCGGCGAGAAGCAGACGGTTCAGCCGGATCAACTCAGAAAAGAGCCCAAGCCCACACCATCTCTCCGGATCCAGTTCAAAAGCCCGGATCGACCAGGATCCGGCCCAGGAGGGGATTATCAAAAATCCACCCACCACAGTAGTAGTCATTTTTAATAATCTGTTTTTTGTTACATTTTTAAATTTAACAGCCATTTGCATAGTCATTTGCATATTAAATGTAACAATCTTTTTGCAACAGTCATTTTGATAATCTGTTTTCTTTTTTTTGTTACATTTCTAAATATAACAGACATTTCCGTAGTCATTTGCTTAATAAATGTAACAGTCTTTTGAATTAGTCATTTTGATAAGAAATTTTTTTTGTTATATTTATAAATGTAACAGGCATGTGCATAGTCATTTGCATACTACATGTAACAGTCTTTTGCATGACTAATTCACTTCTTACAGTTGTTATTTTGCTTCTATTTTGCAGAGGAGTCTGATACATTTTCCGTGGATGAGATTTCAAAAGGAATTGAAATTGACGATTTCGAAGAGCAAACTGCAGAAGTTATTTGTCCCAATATTGGAATGTCTTTTCATTCAGAAGATGACGTTAGAAAGTTTTACAAAAATTTTGCCCACAGTGAAGGTTTTGGCATATCGAAAATACATGGGAAAAATGATGAAAATGGGAGGCAGAGATTTTTTAGTCTTGCATGTTGTCGAAATGGGAAGCACATTCCAACCGGAAAGAATGCGTTTAATGGCAGGTCTTCAATCAAGTCTGGTTGTGATGCAAGGATCAATGTTAGTATCAAGGATGAAATGTTTTTTATCATATCAAAAGTTGTATTAGAGCATAATCATCCGTTAAATCCTCTTAAAGCTCGACACTTTGCCTGCCATCGGAAAATTGACCCCTTTTCAAAAAGAGTTTTGGATGTAAATGATCAAGCAGGAATCAAGGCTTCAAAAAGTTTCAATTCACTTGTTATCAAAGTTGTGGATATGATTGTCTGTCATACGAGGAGAGAGATGTAAGGAATTATTTGACTACTTCTAGAATCGGAAGACTTGGTGGGGGCGATGCTCAAGCAGTCTGTGAATATTTTGTTTGTATGTAGAAGCGGAACCCGAATTTTTTTCATGTGATTGAATTCGATGATAATTTCAAGGTAAGAAATATTTTTTGGGCTGATGCGAGGTCAAGGGCTCTATATGAGTCCTTTTTAGATGTCATTTCATTTGACTCAGTATATTTGACCAACAAGTATGATATGCCTTTTGCACCTTTTGTTGGTGTAAACCATCACGGTCAGTCAGTATTGTTTGGATGTGGTTTACTTTCCAATGAAAATATCTCAACCTATGGTTGGCGTTCAAAGCATGGTTGGAGTGTATGTCAGGACGTATGCCAAATGCCATAATTACAGACCAATGCAAAGCAATACAAGGGGTTGTCTCATAAGTTTTTCCTCATTCCCACAACGGATTGTGCTTGTGGCACATCATGAAGAAGATACCTGAGAAACTGGAGAGGTATATTCACTATTTCAGTTATTGTTACATTTGTTTAACATGTTAAATTTCTGTAGTGCATAATGACTCTGTCTGTTAGTTACAGTTTGGATGTTTTAATTCCCGAAATCATGCATATAATTCATTTCTTGTTTCACTATGCAGTTACAAAAGCTATGATGTCATCAAGAAGCATTTGATGGGGATAGTATATGAGTCTCTAACAGCTGAGGTTTTTGATGAGCAATGGTTGGAGATGATTTCGGAACATTGTCTTAACAACAATGTATAGCTTTCTAGTCTATTCAATGACCAAACAAGGTAACAGCTGAGGTTTTTGATGAGCAATGGTTGGAGATGATTTCGGAACATTGTCTTAACAACAATGTATGGCTTTCTAGTCTATTCAATGACCAAACAAGGTGGGCGCCAGTTTATGTCAAACAAACATTTTGGGCTGGCATGTCAACCACGCAGAGAAGTGAAAGCATGAATGCATTCTTTGACGATTATGTGAACTCTAAAACGACGTTGAAGCAATTTGTGGAACAGTATGACAATGCTCTGAGAAGCAAGGTTGAGAAAGAGGAAAATGTTGATTTTCATTCCTTTGCTATCTGATTTTCCTTTTGAGAAGCAATTTCAGGAGGCATATACACACGATATATTTAAAAAGTTCAGAACAAAATTAAGGGGTTCATTTTCTGCAATTTGGTCGATGTAACAGATGTAAGTTGGTGTGAGAGCTTTCATTGTTACTGATGTTTCAAATGGGAAAGATGGAGCAAGTTGAAAAACAACTTATACCGTGCAGTTCGATGAAATAAGGTAGGAGATTAAATGTGTTTGTTGTCTTTTTTATTTCTCTGGTATCATGTGTAGGCATTGTATTAAAGTGTTGATACATACCAATACGATGAAAGTTTCTCCACAATACATTCTGAATCATTGACGGAAGGGCATAAAACGTAAACATAATTATGTGAAGAATTGTTATGTGGATAACATGTCGAATGAGCAAACGTCAAGGCATCATGAGTTATATTTCAAATTTTCAGTTGTTGTCGAGGCTGCAGTTGCATCAGACGAGAAATTTAAATTTTATTCTCAATACATGGATTTTTTGCATGAAACGCTAATGAACTTTATAGCTGTGTCTGCTAATTGCAGCTTTGCACGTGAAGGAATATTTTTAGATGTAAGTGTTCACTCCCCTAAGAAAGTTAGAAGTAAAGGGCGTCCACCATAAAAAAGAAAGGCTGCCAAGGTTTACAAACCAAAGGCCAAGCATGGGAAGATTTCTGAAAGTAATGTGCAGGACGTTGCAGAAGTAATTTAGATCTGGTACCAACTTCTTGTGTAATTCATGCATGGATTTTTGTTTCAATTTGTGTAATAAAGTGGTTATAATGTGATGCATACACATTGTTTTAGTGTGTTATGTTCTAGCCTTTGATGTGATCTATTTTTATAAAATGTAACAATATATTGTAATGATTAATGTGTTTAGTGTTACATTTCAGATTTGTTTATATGTTACATTATAGATGCGTGTTTTGTGTTAAAACTAACATAGAAATGTATTGTGTTTACATTTCAAGTTGGATGTAATTTAAATGTAACATTTATGAGTGGTTGTTATTTTTAGTGTGTTACGTTTGAGACACTTAATGATCACATCATGAATGTGTTTAGTGTTTGTATGAAATGTAACAGTATTTGTGTGATATATTTTTATGAAATGTAACAGTGTTTGTCAGATTTTTAATGATCACATCAATAATGTGTTTAGTGTTATATTACAGATGAGTGTATTGTATTACATTATAGATGATTGTTTTGTATTACATTTAACATTGATATGTGTATTGTGTTTACATTGAAGTTTAGTGTTACATTACAGATGATTTTAGGTAAACTTAACAATTTTGAGTAGTTTTTAATGTAACAACCATAAATGATAATGTTATACAGATGATTTTACACTTATGAAAGATATGAATAGCTAGCATAGTAAATCAAATCTGGTCTCAATATATGCATTTCATTCATCAAATAATCGAATGTGACAATTGTTAATTCAGTATACACAATTGAGAAAAAAATTTCTCTTTGGTTCTTCAAGCAGAACTGACAAAAAACATAAAAAGATCAATCATCATGATGCATTGTGAATAATCTGTGATCCTCTTCTGTGTTTGTCCGCCTCTTGTCGGAGATGAATTTCTTTACGAGATCTGCTCTTACAAATATGCACATCTGTGGAGTCATCCATTTCGGTATCGGTCCTTGATATATGTGTTGAGCCATAATATGTAAGATAACTGCGCCGCATTCAATACTGCATAAAACATATAAATCTACATTGTAAAAAGGTCTATACGTTTGTTTTTAAAAACTTATGACTATGTATTGGACTTACGAAAAATCATGTTGTTATGGTGCATCTTTCACGAATACCAGGTGACCCAATTTGATTCAGTTGAAATGTTGTATGAACGTATCCATCTGTTGATTTAAACATTAATATACATGTGTTAGCAATTCAATTATGAAAATAAATAATAGTCGTATAAAATATTAATCAGGAATTATCAAAATTTTAACCAATTGTAGATGTGTCTACATCCGCATAATCTTGAAGCAGAGAGTTGTAATGCCTCCATATGTTATCCACAATGTCATACACAGCTAATGTCCAATGCCCTTGATTGTGTAGAGAAAAGTAAATGTACTGATATAGATCAAGGCCTATCTTATCCTTTACAAGGACCTTTAACATATGCTTTTGCTTTTCAATTAGCAGTGCTTGTGATATATTAGCTGACACAAAAAATGAAGATTGTTTATATCTTGATGCGACATCTTGCTCCTCAAATAGTATTTCTGTATATGCATCAATGACCTGAACATATACAACAATAACTAACAGTTAGATTAATTATATTTCAGTAACAACTGTTACATTTAATAATAGTTATATTCAGCATATATATGTAGCATTATACAATAACTAACAAAATAAGTTGCTTTACATAAAGTTGTTCAATTTCAGTAACAACTGTTACATGTACTAATAGTTTATTTCAAAATATGTAACAGTCTACAATAACTAACAAAATAAGCTGCTTGACATAAATTTGTTACTTTTCATTTAAAACTGTTAGATTTACCAACAGTTAGAACATGCAACAATACACAATAACTAACAAAATAAGCTATTTTACATAAAGTTGTTACATTTCAGTCATGACTGTTACATATACTAATAGTTTTTTTCAGAACATGCAACAGTACATAATAACTAACAATGCAAGGTGTTGTACTTAAATGTGTTGCATTTCAGTCATGACTGTCACAATTACTAACAGTTAGATTCAGCATATATAGCAATACACAATATCTAACAAAGCAAGGTGCCTCACATAAATTTGTTACATTTTAGTGATGACTGTTACATTTAAAATATGCGATATCTAATGTTACATTTTATACTCACATTACTGAATATTTCATCTTCCATTAAAATGGACATCATGTCTTCAAAATGTATCACTGCAAGGTTGCCCTGCCATATTGGACCACTACATAGATGTAATATAATGTCAATGTTACAGAATTTATATTGTGTACAATGAAAAAAGCTAACATTGAATAAACATGACATAAATTATTACCTTCCAGTTGTGATTCCTACTATATGCCTCAATTGTTTAATGTGTTCCTTAGTAAGAGTCTTTGTAACACCATTCTTTGAAAGTTTGAACGAGAATTTTACCTTTTTATTTTTTTTTCTGGTAGTGCTTCAATAGTTTACGTTTGTCCTTCATTGCAACATTTGAGTATTCAAAGTCAGGGTCTCTCGTCTCTTTTCGACCTTTCAATTTTATTCTTTTAATCATTGATCTGGGAAGCTGTTTTTCTTCAATTTCTTCTGGTTCACTTTCAGATTGCGCATAATGGACGTCTGGACTATGCGATCAAAGTGGGACAACATGAAGTGGTTTGTTTTCATCTACTGGCTTTTGACTCTGAAGATATTCAATCAACACTGCCTGTTGTGCTATGATTTTATTTTTCTCGTTGATTTCTTCCCTTAGGTAGATCATTTCAATATTCATCGCTGACTTCTGGGTGATATTGTGCACAGAAGCATCATCTCTCAAGTATGAGATTGTTTTGTTTTGCTCTTCAATTACCCTTTGATACTCTGCTTCTCGATCCTGTAATTGCCGATATTTTTCAGCTTTATCCTTAAGCTTGCTGATTTCACCAATACTTGTAGATGCATTATTGTGCACAGTGGCATCATCTCTCAATTTTGAGATTGTTTTGTTTTGCTATTCAGTTACCCTTTGATACTCTGCTTCTTGATCCTCTAGCTACTGATATTTTTTGGCTTGTTCCTTAAGCTTGTTGATTTCACAAAAAAATAAGTGGAGGCATTATTGTGCACAAAGGCATTATCAGCATCAGCACTTTATTCAGCAACATCAACATGAACAGAATTAGTATCAAATGCGTCATCAGCAACATCATCATCAGCACCATTATTAGCATCTGCACTTTATTCAGCAACATCACAATGAACAGAATCAGTATCAAATGCATCATCAGCAACATCATCATCAGCACCATTATCAGCATCAGCACTTTATTCAACAACATCACCCTGAACAGAATCAGTATCAAATGCGTCATCAGCAACATCATCATCAGCACCATTATCAGCATCAGCACTGTCATCATCACCATTATTAGCTTCAGCACTGTCATCAGCATCAACACCATTATCAGAATCAGTATCAACAGCAACATCATGAGCAACAACTTCAGAATTTTCTTCTCTTCCATCAACATCATCTGTTCCATTTTCTCTGCTTTCTTCTGTATCTTGACCTCCAATAGTCTCATTATCAATGCACTCATTGCTGTCCTCATTACCAGATTTATCATTTGAATCATCTTCACTATCTTCAGAATTTTGCTCTTCTGATCCAGTATCAGTTGGTTCAGTGTGAGTTCCACCCAGGGTCTACATTTCTCTCAAATTTGATTCAATCTCTTCAATAGATAACTGCATAATGTATAAAAAATAATATTAATTATCATTGTCATTCAAATATGTTACATTTATACAAATCTGTTACAATCATGATTGGTATAATATAACGATTCCACATGTGCTTAACTGTTACATTCTGTTATATTGTAACAAAAATCAGTTTAGTTTTGTACGTTTTGTCACATGTGTTTTTAATAAAACATACCTGTGTTTTATTTAACTTCTAGATATCTATTTCAGTCAACTTTTTGTGTAATTTCTTCAAGTCCCATTTCATGAATCTTGGGAACCCACTTGGTTGTGTAGGAGAAATCAAGTCGGCGTGTTCACACAACCAGAACTGTATGAAAATTCAAAGATTGTTTTAGTAATATTGCATTGTCTTAAGAATTTAAAATTGGATGACTGAGGTGAAGGGAATGAATTATATTTACAGGAATCAGTGCAACACAGCCAGTGACACTTGTTGGATCCTGCTGATGTCTATGGATGGACTTCATCATCAAATTCAGTATTGAAGTCGACCAATCATACTCTTTCATTTTGTGGATGTCTTCTACATACTGGAATGGAGCTCACCCAATTGCGTGGCCACTGTTTGTGTAAAAAGGCAGCATAGCTTAATGGAATCCTTTAAATCATGGGTTGCACACCCCTCCAACGCAATGTCCAGTTGTGTTTTGATTTGTGGAGCGTTAGGTCTGTTCACTGAACTGAATCTCCTCTTGATAAATGGTGTGTTTGGTTTGGTGCCGTAATTCACTGTTACATTACAGAAAATTTAAATTTACTACTGATATCAGTTCTGTTACATTAATAGACAAGAGACTGATACATAATGTGAGATAATCAAAAGACCTTACATTCACGAATTTGTTAAGATAACTGTTTCATCTATACTCAAGATACTGTTACATTCATATAAATTGTTACATTTATAAAAACAGTGAATTAAATTTGAATTTCTTTGGATGTGCTTACATGTAACATGTGACATTAATGTGTTATTGTTACTGTTACATTTGTGGATGTCTTTAAATATGTTTACATGTATTGCAATGTGAGATAAACAAGACTGTTACATTATGAAAAACCACATTAAGAAAAAAAAAACTGTGACATTTTCCCAAAAAAAACTCAATATGAAGATCCAGACAACATATAGAAAATCACATGTTGAATGATAGAAAATATGTAAGTCGATCTTACCTTTAACATCTTTACTACCATATTTGATTCTCAAAATAATATCAATTTCTGCTGCTGTGATCCTCAGAGGCATGCCACCAATCTTGAATGACTCTGAAACTGGATCATAACACTTAATTATTCTTAGAACATCATCATCATTCTTTCTGCATTGTTGTTGATATAAGTCTTGTCCAATAAAGCGTTGAATAGATTCCAAAATGGCGTTGTCTTTAGCAAGTTCGCATATTGTTGCTTTAGCTTGAGTTTTGAAAATGTTTGATAAAGCCTGTATAAGGAAGATCTGAAATGTGTCTAATACTTTTTTCCTTTCTTATATGATTTTTTTCTGTTATTTTGGTTCCTGCAAAAAAAAAAGTCATTATTGTCAATTGTCTATCAAACTAATGTTACACATATAACTGTTTCATTCATAGACAAGAGACTGTTACATAATGTGAGATAATCAAAGGACCGTTACATTCACTAATTTGTTAAGATAACTATTTCATCCATACTCAAGATACTGTTACATTCATGTAATTTATTACATTTATAAAAATAGTGAATTAAATTTGAATTTCTTTGGATGTGCTTACATGTAACATGTGACATTAATGTGTTATTGGTACTATTACATTTGTGGATGTCTTTGAATATGTTTACATGTATTCAAATGTGAGATAAATAACACTTTTACATTCACTATTTGTTAAGATAACTGTTTTATTAATTGTCAAGATACTGTTACATTTGCTTAAACTGTTACATTCATAATATCAGTGAGTTAAATTTGAATTTCTTTTGGATGTGCTTACATGTAACATGTGACATTGATAGTGTTACATTTCTGGATGTCTTTCGAATGTGCTAACATGTAATATGTTCTTAAATGTAGTATTTTTCAATTCTGTTATATTTATAGATGTAAACAAAAATTTAAAACATGTATCAATTTGGCATGTAAGAAACACTGTTACATACTGAGCTATTCATTTTCTAATAGTTAGTATTACTAATTTGGATTTCTTTGAATGTGCTTACATGTATACAGCTGTTACATCTACTAATATTAAGATTCAGCATATATATAGCATTACACAATAACTAACAAATTAAGCTGCGAAATCACATACACTGCCTTGAATTTAACATTATCAAAGCATCAGATTGTTTCGGTTATGATGAATAACATGAAATGTAACATTCAAACAACACATCTTGTATTAATTAAAAAATTATGAATGTATCATTCTGCAGAACATTTACAAATTTGGAAACCGTTAAAAACAAGGAAATTCAAGGTAGAAAAGCTGAGAACCCTTACTGCTCATTGTCATTGTTGTTTGCAAGGGATCATTTATTTGAAACATACAGGTACCATAACGAGGCGATTTTTGTGATCGCGAAGGGGAAAAAACACCAATCAGAACGTCTAAGCAGAATTGTTAGGCCTGTGTCATTTAGAGTCCTAATTTCGATCGAAGTCGCTAAAATTTTGATTTTTAGCTACCTGTTGGGGTTTGAGGACTCTGATTGAAATATAACTGCATATTATGGGTCCTGGTACCGTTTAATACTGCCCATAAAATTTTCGTTTAATTCTGATAAATTTTTAGAATTATGCAGTTTTGATTTGGTATTCGGATTTGATTTTGTTAAAATTCAAGATGAAGAGGTAAAAATCTGATATTATTCTGAGATGTTCAGTTTTGTGCTAGCTTTCACACAGAAGTGGAATTGGATCAACCAGATTCGTGTATCAAAAGTTATGGGTATTTTTCCTATTATACCCCGAGGATGGGAAATCCTAGCAGCAGCCATGTATGATGTTTAGCCTAGATTTCGGAATAGCTGGAGAGGTTAATTGATCTGGGTATAACATAAAAATTGTAGATAATCATCTTAGCTTTCCAATGACATTAGAATCGTGCCATTCGGAGTTGTATCGAGGAAGTTATAGCTATTCAAGTGAAGCCTGTTCAGAGTTTCAGGGTCAAGGTCGATTTTGCCATTTGAAATCCACTATTGGCTATAAAATTCCCCCCCCCCCCCAAATGTTACGACTTTCTCTGGTCCAGCCCTTTGTGTGGGTCTTCTTGTTGTAGAAGTTGAATGTGTGCATGGAGGAGATGGAGCAAGAAGAGGATGATTAAGGTGCATGATTGGTAGTTGTTGCCCCTCCCTCTCCCCCTTCTCTTGCCCCATTCATGGTCCCCTCCCCTGTTTCCAGCCAAGAAGAAGAGATGTGGAGGCTGAGATGTTGGTTATGGTGGTGGCGGTTGAGGTAGTCGTGGGTGTGCTTACGAGCCCCACACCTCCCCCTTCCCTTCCCCTCTTTTGGTAAGCTTTCCCCTCTTATTTTTCTAGTTTTTAGTACATTTGGTGTGTTGGGAGGTGGTGCATGCCATGTGTTTGTATTTATGTTTGTGTGGTGTGTGTGTGTGCTTGATTGCTTGGGTGTAGGGGTATCGGCATGCCTGCATGCGTGCTGCCCCGTGTGTGCAGCCTGTGCCCAGCATGCCTCTGTCTGCTGCCCTGCCTGCACTAGCAATGGTGCCCCTGCAGACCCTGTCTGCTGCCCTAGCAGCCCCTGCACCTGTGCCCTGCCAGTCCCAGCACCTGTGCCGTGGCAGCCCCAGCAATCTGTGCCCAGCGCGCCCAGCATCTGTGCCCAGCGCGTCCTGCGGCGTTCCCAGCATATGTGCCCGGCGCACCCAGCACCTGTTCCCAGCGTGCCTGGCAGTGTTCCTAGAACACCTGTTCCCAAAGTGCACGGCAGCGTGCCCAGCACCAATTCCCGGCATGCCCAGCACGCCCTACCCTGCCTGCGCGTCTCGGGTGCTGTCCCGTGCGTGCCCTGCTTGCATGCTGCCACTCGGTGCGCGACGACCCAGGTTTCAGTGATGGTTCGATCCAACCTTCTGGGATGCGCTCGATGCACGTAGTCGTACATCGCGCATCCATGGGGATTCCTTGCACCCTTGTTATGTTAGATATTGCATGATAGGTTTGTATGGTTTGTATATTGTGTAGAACCCCCTATTCTACCTTATACTTGCCTATGTCGTGTATTCATTTATGAATGATTGTATTGCATGCGCCCTTTTGATTGGGTTTTCCTTGTGTATTTGTATGTATGTATAGAATATGGCATACCTTAGGTAGTTCTTATTTGTATACTACCCCTAATATTATCTATATCAAGCATGTTTAGCTTGGGTTAACAACAGGGTAGGCCCTCCTTAGGAAACAATTGTATGTTGTATATATTTATGTTAGTATGGCCATGATTCTTGTCTAATGTGTTAGACAAGTGTATGACCTCTTGTGGGGTCATACCATGGCTTTGACACTTAGAATAAAATATCTTCCACGCATCTAAATTATGCGCCCTGGAGGGAATTCATGAGAATTCGTTGCGCTTATCGGTTTTGATAACCGGTGATAGCGGATCTAAGAGGATCATATTCGCGGGTGTAGATTAGTTTCTTCCCTTCGTTGGATCCGTGTAGGGACTTCCTGGTTGTGACAGCCAGCCTGACAGGAGCACCCATCCGTAGGTGCTGCCGATTTGTGAGGATGTGCTGATCATGGGAGTATAGCAGGTAGGGGCTTCTCGGGATAAGGGCTACCGGTGGATCAAGGGTGTAGAAGCAATCTAGATTCCTCCCAAGAGCCTATGTCATCCCGAGGAGGGAGTGAGGGTGAGGGTGTAGTGGATCGGCGTCTGATGACCGATGATAACGGATCCAAGGGGATCTTATTCGTGAGTGTAGATTAGTTTTTTTCCTTCGTTGGATCCACGTAGGGACTTCCTGGTTTTGACAGCCGGCCTGACAGAGGTCTCCCATCCATAGGTGCTGCTGATTTGTGAGGAGGTGCTGATCATGGGAGTATACCAGGTATGGTCATCATGGGATAAGGGCTACCGGTGGACCAAGGGTGTAGAAGCAATCTAGATTCCTCCCAAGAACCTATGTCACCCCGAGGAGGGGGTGAGGGTGAGGGTGTTGGTGTGTGTGGTGGGCTCGAGTTGATACTCGACCCACCAGCTTGTGTAGTTGGTTTTCCCATGGCGTTCGCGTTGCGAACATGTAATGGTTCCTCCCAATATCGTCGTATACCGGGGCCCTAACGTTGAAGCTGCCCTGACAGAGGACTCCCACTTGTAGGTACTCCCGATGCATTCGGCGGATGTGCTGATCATGGGAGTGTACCAGGTGACGCTACACGAGGGTAGACCACCGGACGATATTGCGAGCATGAATCGTTCTCCCCTTTGCTGGATCCGTGTTGAATGCTTCATAGGTACGAGCCACCCTGGGTGGACCCCCACCTGTATGTACCATCGACGCGCTCGACAGTGTACTGACCGTGGCCGGCTCCAGGTAAAGACTGCCGGGGAGAGCGCTACCGGATGGCGGACGGTGTAGAACAGCAAGTTTTGTTCTTCAAGTCCCTAGACTCACCCCTGTGGGAGCTAGGATGAGGGCGGGGTATAGTCGCACCATCGCGCGACCTTGTTATCCGTTGGGTTTCTACCCATGTTTTTCCTTGAAAGGAAATTGTCTTAGTGTCGAATTGTTATGTTGGTGTTTGGTTTCTGACCACTCACTGAGCTTGTGGCTCACCCCTCGCGTACTGTTTCTTTTACAGGGGTGTTGTTGGGCTTGGAGCTGGAGCTTCCTTGGGGCGTGGTCTTGCGTGTGTGGAAGCGTCCTGTCCGGCAGATTGGCGAGTGCGAGGCTGTAAGTAGTCCTAGAGTCCTGTGTTTTTATAACCCGTGCGTGTTGCACCAGTTGTATTGTATTTGGCTAGACTTGGCTCTCACAGGACCGTGATTGTGTATTCGAGTCTGTAATAATATTTTTGATTTACAGACTTATTGATATTTTTATGCTTCCGCCTTTCATTTGAGTTATCAGTTATCATTACTTGCTAGCCTTGTGTATTATTTGTTGCTATCATTGTTGACCTCTTGTATGATAGCTAATACTTTATATATTTGCCACGTCTCGGGGACGCCTGGGGCGTGACAAAAGTTGGTATTAGAGCCTGGTCTTGTCAGAGCCTAAGTCAAGTCGTATAGATGAGTCATAGGATTGTTATCCGAGTACTCTTATTTTTGAAGTTTTCTTAAGTTACTGACATGCCTCCTCGCATCCGTGGACGTGGACGTGGCCACCCCTGGACTCTCCTTAAGTTGTCGACTGGGTCGACTGATCAGGGTCAGTGTTGGGTTCCTTGTTGTGGGACTAAGGCTTGGGAAGGAGTTTCCAGCCCGGTTGTGTCGTATTGATGGACTTGTTGTGATTGTGGGTTTGGATCGCGTCTCGATTATGGAGCTTCATTGCCGGACATCGGTATCGCTGGTAACCATGGAGTTCGCGTGCGGCACCGGTTTCAAGTTTTGAGGATGTGACGTATTATTCATTAATGGGATGCCTTCTTTCATTTCCCTGATCGGGATTAAGGGGTTCTTTCTCTCAGCCAAGGAATATCTTTGAAACATCTATTTGATGATTGCCTTTCCCTCTCACTTGGAAGGTTCTATAGCGAGTGGTGAAGCATACAATCGGGATTGAGTGCGTTCTTTTATAGCTTGGTAGGCGATAGCTTATGGACTAGGGTTCCATAGTGGCATCTGGAGTCGCTTTGATATATCATCGTGCATAGTAGCTGCCCGATTAGCAGAGTCCGGTGAGGCGCTCCCAGGTACTACTCATGATGCGTGTTGGTGTGCCCATACGGTCGAGGTAGTGGACGTGGGAGGCTACCCGGTAGAGGCCATAGTCCTATGAGGTGCTCCCAGGGACTATCCACGTTGCTTGTTGGTGTGCCCATATAGCAGAGATAGTGGACGTGGGAGGCTACCAGGTAGAGGCCACACCGGGAGGGTGCTACTGGATGACGTCGAGAGCTTGGACTCCCCGTGATGAATCTGCCCATTGAGTGCATGATGCTGGAGTTCCAACGGTTATAGTTGGGCGACCTATTGGGGGCGGCATGTGAAGCACAGTTTGCGGTACTGTCACATTTTGCCCCCACATGGGTCGTAAATGAGGAGATGCGATGCTAGCGTTCACGATAGGACACAACCGCCATATCAGGTAGATGACATCGCGTAGTTGTTGTCAGGAATCGACGACCTCCTGTTGCATGTCTTGTGGATTAAGTGCGGTCTAGCGGCTTACCCAGCGGGTAAGTGACATCATGAGCACCTGCCATGCTCGAGGAGTAGAATTTGGACTTAATCGTCCCAGGAATTATTTTGATCTCCCCGTAAGGGTTGAAGATCAAGTACCCCTTGCGCGAATTGATGATCTGTTTGACCAGCTTTGGGAGCCAGTGTCTTTCTGTTGATCGATCTTCGCGCAGGGTACCCTAATTGTAGTTGACCGTGACCGTTTCGGGCACTACAAATTTTGAGTACTGTCGACGGGGTAGACGAAGGCGCTAGATGCCTACAAGGATCTCAAATGTTTTATTGGACCTCCGTGGGCTGTTCTGAGGTAGCCTTCGTTGAGGTTGTTAGTCGGCATGCCCTCAGGCAAAGTTGTGGATCATCGCGTTGGAATGCGTTCGTCCATCGAGATTCCTCAGTGGACGTGGGAGTGAGTTATCATGGTTTTCGTTGTGGGCTCGCTAAAGTCACGTTCGGGTCATGATGCCGTCTGGGTGATTATTGACCGACTGACTAAGTCTGCACTTTCCTCCCTATCCAACTGAATGAGTCACTGGACGCTTCGACGCGGGTTTGAGCCTTCGCGATTGTTCGTCCTCATGGCACTCCGGTCGGCGCTATTTCAGATCGAGACGCGTGTGTTACTTTGGGGTGCTTGCACAGCCTTTGGTAGGTTTTGGCGCGAGCCTTCATATAAGTATAGCATTTCATTGCTGACGGACAGCCAGGCAAGAGGACGATTTAGACCTTGAAGAAAATGCTATTTGCCTGCAAGCTCGACTTGGCAGTTGGATGAGGCACCACCCTTTAGGTAGGGGTTTGCCTGTGAGACGATTGCCATTCGAGCATCCAGATGAAATTGAAAAAGACACTCTGCGGGCACAGTTTTATACCTCCTTTGTGTTGGGACGGTTGTAGAGCGCCAGTTGGAGTGGCCGCAAGTTATTAATTGACCTTGCGGTGGCCGAGATGGTTCGTGCGTGCCTCTGCACCACCCAGAACCGTCGGAAGGGCTACGCAGGTCATCGTCGCCAGAAGCCTACCTTCAGGTTCGGTGACCATATTTTTCATGAGGTGTCCCGGTTTAATGACTTCCTCTATTTGGACGTCCGAGGCGAGCTGAATCGGCCTTCCATCGGACCGGTTCTTGTCCTTGTCCCCGTAGCTGGCTCATTCTCGTGACGTCACCCATGTCTCATAGCTGAGGCAATATGTCCACGATCCTGCTCATGTCATTCCGTTCGAGCCGCTCATCCTCGAGCATGATTTATCATTCGTGGAGCAGTTGATTGAGACCATGGATCAATGTGAGAAGAGGCTTCGCACCAAGACTGTTCCTTCGGATAAAGAGCGTTGGTAGCACCAGTTTGGTGCCCGGACCACTCGGGAGCCAAGGGACTCTATGGGTGACACTTCTACGTTCGGTCTTCCCTTTGGGTTTCCTTAAATTTTGAGGATAAAATTTCCTGGGGGGGGGGAGAGAATGTTAGGCCTATGTCATTTAGAGTCCTAATTTCGATTGGAGTCGCTAAAATTTTGGTTTTTAGCTACCTGTTAAGGTTTGAGGACTCTGATTGAAATATAACTGCATATTATGGGTCCTGGTACCGTTTAGTACTGCCCATAAAATTTTCGGTTAATTCCGATAAAGTTTTTGGAATTATGCAGTTTTGATTTTATATTCAGATTTGATTTTGTTAAAATCCAAGTTGAAGAGGTAAAAATCCGATATTATTATGAGATGTTCAGTTTTGTGCTATCTTTCGCACAGAAATAGAATTGGATCAACTGGATTTGTGTATCAAAAGTTATGAGTATTTTTCCTATTATACCCCGAGGATGGGAAATCCTGACAGCAGCCCTATATGATGTTTAGCCTAGATTTCAGAATAGTTGGAGAGGTTATTTAATCTAGATATAAACACAAAAGTTGTAGATAATCATCTTGGCTTTCCAATGGAATTAGAATCATGTAATTCGGAGCTGTATCAAGGAAGTTATGCCTGTTCAAGTAAAGCTTGTTCAGAGTTTCGGGGTCAAGGTCGATTTTGCCATTTGAAATCCTCTTTTGGCTATAAAATCCCCCCACCCCAAATGTTACAACTTTCTCTGGTCCAGCCCTTTGTGTGGGTCTTCTTGTTGTAGAAATTGAAGGACTGCATGGAGGAGATGGAGCAAGAAGAGGATGATTAAGGTGTGCATGATTGGTAGTTGTTGCCCCTCCCTCTCCCCCTTCTCTTACCCCTTTCATGGTTCCCTCCCCTGTTTCCAGCCAAGAAGAAGAGATGTGGAGGTTGAGATGTTGGTTGTGGTGGTGGCGATTGAGGTAGTCGTTGGTGTGCTTATGAGCCCCACACCTCCCCCTTCCCTTCCCCTCTTTTGGTAAGCTTTCCCCTCTTATTTTTCTACTTTTTAGCACATTTGGTGTGTTAGGAGGTGGTTCATGCCATGTGTTTGTATTTATGTTTGTGTGGTGTGTGTGTGTGTGCTTGATTGCTTGGGTGTAGGGGTATCGGCATGCCCGTATGCGTGCTGCCCCGTGTGTGTTGCCTATGCCCTGCATGCTCCTATCTGCTGCCCTGCCTGCACGAACAATGGTGCCCCAGCAGACCCTGCTTGCTGCCTTGGCAGCCCCTGCACCTGTGCCCTGCCAGTCCCAGCACCTGTGCCCTGGCAGCCCCTGCACCTGTGCCCTGCCAGTCCCGGCACCTGTGCCCTGGCAGCCCCAGCATCTATGCCCATTGCGTCCTGCGGCGTTCCCTGCATCTGTGCCCAGCGCACCCAGCACCTTTTTCCAGCTTGCCCGGCAGTGTTCCCAGCACCTGTTCTCAGCGTGCACGGCAGCGTGCCCAACACCAGTTCCCGACATGCCCAGCACGTCCTGCCCTGCCTGCGCGTCTCGGGTGCTGCCCTGTGCGTGCGTGCGTGCTTCCCCGTGCGTGCCCTGCTTGTGTGTTGCCACTCGGTGCCCGACGACCCGGGTATCGGTGAGTGGTTCGATCCAACCTTTCGGTATGCGCTCGATGCACGTAGTTGTGCATCGCGCATCCATGGGGCTTCCTTGCACCCCTATAATGTTAGATATTGCATGATAGGTTTGTATGGCTTGTATATTGTGTAGAACCCCCTATTCTACCTTATACTTGCCTATGTCATGTATTCATTTATGAATGATTGTATTGCATGCGCCCTTTTGATTGGGTTTCCCTTGTGTATTTGTATGTATGTATAGAATATGGCATGCCGTAGGTAGTTCTTATTTGTATACTACCCCTAATATTATCTATATCAAGCATGTTTAGCTTGGGTTAACAACGGGGTACATGCATAATAGTCATCTGATTTAAGACGAGGGTGTGGTATAGTTGTTGCACCCATCTGTTGGGGCAAAACTATAACCAGCTCGAGAGAGGACAAGGCATTCACTCTCTCTCGCCCTCCCTCTTTTCGTGAACTGAGTAAGTAGATGTAGTTCCTACTTGACTCAGGCTTGCTTGGAATTATTGACATGCAACTGTTGTTGCGCGGATCACAGTTAACCCTTCCCTTCTAAGTTGGTGCTATCCAATGCATGTTAGGTTGTAACTTGTGTGTTTGCTTGATTGATACCATGTATGCATGTTTATGTAGGCCCTCCTTGGAAAACAATTATATATTGTATATATTTATGTTAGTATGGCCATGATTCTTGTCTAATGTGTTAGACAAGTGTATGACCTCTTGTGGGGTCACACCATGGCTTTGACACTTAGAAAAAAATGTCATCCCCGCATCTGAGTTATGCGCCCTCAAGGGAATTCATGAGAATTCGTTGCGCTTATCGATTTTGATAACCGACGATGACGGATATGAGAGGATCATATTCGCGGGTGTAGATTAGTTTCTTCCCTTCATTGGATCCGTGTAGGGATTTCCTGGTTGAGACAGCCAACCTGACAGGAGCACCCATCCGTAGGTGCTGTCGATTTGTGAGTATGTGCTGATCATGGGAGTATACCAGGTAGGGGCTTCTCAGGATAAGGGCTACCGGTGGACCAAGGGTGTAGAAACAATCTAGATTCCTCCCAAGAGCTTATGTCACCCCGAGGAGGGGGTGAGGGTGAGAGTGAGGGTGAGGGTGAGGGTGAGGGTGTAGTGGATCGACGTCTGATGACGGATCCAAGGGGATCATATTCGATGAGTGTAGATTGGTTTTTTTTCCTTCGTTCGATCCGCGTAGGGACTTCCTGGTTTAGACGGACGGCCTGACAGAGGGCTCCCATCCGTAGGTGCTGTAGATTTGGGAGGAGGTGCTGATCATGGGAGTATACCAGGTATGGGCTTCCCGGGATAAGTGATACCGGTGGACCAAGGGTGTAGAAGCAATCTAGATTCCTCCCAAGAACCTGTCACCCCGAGGAGGGGGTGAGGGTGAGGGTGAGGGTGTTGGTGTGAGTGTGGTGGGCTCGAGTTGATACTCGACCCACCAGCTTATGTAGTTGGTTTTCCCATGGGGTTCGCGTTGCGAACATGTAATGGTTCCTCCCAATATCGTCGTATATCGGGGCCCCGACATTGAAGCTGCCCTGACAGAAGACTCCCACTTGTAGGTACTCCCGATGCATTCAGCGGATGTACTGATGATAGGAGTGTACTAGGTGAGGCTACACGAGGGTGGGACCACCGGATGATATTGCGAGCATGAATCGTTCTCCCCTTTGCTGGATCCGTGTTGATGCTTCATAGGTACGAGCCACCCTGGGTGGACCCCCACCTGTATGTACCATTGACGCGCTCGACAGTGTATTGACCATGGCCGGCTCCAGGTAGAGGCTGCCTGGGAGAGCGCTATCGGATGGCTGACGGTGTAGAACAACAAGTTTTGTCCTTCAAGTACCTAGACTCACCCCTATGGGAGCTAGGGCGAGGGCGGGGTATAGTCGCACCATCGCGCGACCTTGTTATCCGTTGGGTTTCTACCCATGTTTTTTCTTGAAAGGAAATTGCCTTAGTGTCGAATTGTTATGTTGGTGTTTGGTTTCTGACCACTCACTAAGCTTGTAGCTCACCCCTCGCGTACTGTTTCTTTTACAGGGGTGTTGTTGGGCATGGAGCTGGAGCTTCCTTGGGGCGTGGTCTTGCGTGCGTGGAAGCGTCATGTCCAGCGGATTGGCGAGTGCGAGGCTGTAAGTAGTCCTAGAGTCTTGTGTATTTGTAACCCGTGCGTGTTGCACCGGTTGTATTGTATTTGGCTAGACTTGGCTCTCACAGGACAATGATTGTGTATTCGAGTCTGTAATAATATTTTTGATTCACAGACTTATTGATATTTTTATGCTTCCGCCTTTCATTTGAGTTATCAGTTATCATTACTTGCTAGCCTGGTGTATTATTTGTTGGAGTCATTGTTGACCTCTTGTATGATAGCTGATTCTTTATATATTTGTCACGTCTAGGGGACGCCTGGGGTGTGACAAAAGTTGGTATCAGTGCCTGGTCCTGTCAGAGCCTAAGTCGAGTCGTATAGATGAGTCGTAGGATTGTTAACCTCAACGATCTTGTTGGTGGTAACAATGGCCTTAGTACGGTGATAAAAAAAACCTGGCGTATTGACAAAACTGGCATCAATCAAATAATATTTGTCTGCACAATAAAATAAATAATATAAAAGTGAATTATAAATTATATACAGAAAAATATAATCATATAAACTAACCGTTTGGAGGCATAGGAAACCCTGAAGTAGGATTAGAAATACAACCCATGAGAATATTAGAGTCATTCATTGTTCCCTCATGTCCTGCTGAAATGAATGTAAACTGCATATTAAAATCACATACCGCTAGAACGTTTTGAGTTGGTTTATTCTTTCTTCCACTTAAATTCACCATTTATTGTGCTGATGGAAACTGCCTCAATATGTGTCCCACCTAATGCACCATTACAATCCTTGAAGTACAGCATAAATTTTGCCTTGGTTGGAATATATTCAGGGGTTTCATCAAAGGATGGGGGCACAATACTTTCTTTTGCATATTCCTGCATAACATTCAATACAATATTAAAATATCGACTACAAGTTTCACTTGATCGTTGAAACCACTCCCGCATTGGTCTTACTCGTTCATTTTGGCTAAGGGTAATGAGGAACAATGCCATTGCTTCCTCAACAACCACATATCGAGTATCCTTCAAAAGATTCTTCCTCCTAAATTCTTCACAAAAATGTGCAAATACGAGCAGCTCCATATGTAACATGACATCTGAATGCTCCCGATGACCTCCCAGTAGTTCTTGTATCCTATGAAACCCTCTATGTGGAGAGTGCATTTGGCTCCTTACAAAGATAAAGGTTTTGATATACTATATGACCAGCCGTGTTTGCTATAAGTTCATCAAATTATTCATCGAAATCACTTGAATCCATCCTATAAAATTTCAATAATCCACATAATATCACATAAAATAGTCACATAAATATGATTTAATAAAATTTAAAATAAGAATGTCACACAATACCATTTTATATGATAACATAAATACCATCATTTTAAACACAAATATGAATAAGAAATTAAATTACTTGATCAACTATATTTAACAAAGTCAAACATAAAACTTGATAAAATTTAATACTGAGTCCACATAAATACATAAATAAACAAGCAATGCTAGCAACTATCTATGGAATTTCTCTATGATTCTCTTCATATTCTATTTGCAAACATATCAGCCTCATCTCTCGATCGATTTCTTCAAATAACTCACGAAGTGGTGGGTTCACTAATCTTGAAAGAGATCATGCATGCAATCGACCACCCAATTCCAAGCCTGGAATTTCCTTCAACATTTGACAAATATCATGAATGGAAGGTATGTTCTTGCTTTGGCTTGAAGATTCAGTTTTACTCCTTGTCGTATCCTCGCTTCTCTTGGTCCTTGTCTTTGCCTTAGTTTGCACATGTTCTAAGAGAATATCAAACTGAGATGATAGTCGTGCTTGAATAGATCACTTTTTCTTAATTACGTAATGGTTCAGAAGGGCCTAGCATACAGTTTTTACAAGGGACTGCACCATCATCATCCACATCTAATAGTTTATCATTCTCTTTATCCATCACATTTTGCACTATAGAAGTATGATTAGGAGTTAGAGTTGAATAATTTTCAATTCCAATACTCTCTTCACTTTCAAGATGTACAAAAGTTGATGATGGTTGAGTTAAATTAATTGCATCTTGGAAAAATTGAGAAGGATTGACAACATTTTCACCCGTTCCAATCGTTCCTCCAAAAAGTTTATGTAATAGGTCTTCATGCTCAAGTCCTTTCTTCTTAAAAGTTGCAGCTAGTGGATGCCTTCGCATAATAAATTTATCTAATTAATTATTATTTTAATATAAAAATTACTTTATAAAATTTTATAATATATTACCTCAATATAATCCTTCCACCACTCCTCAATTGCATCGACCGTGTTCCTCATTTGATCCCATTTTAATCCAGTAGTATTATTCTTTAATGCCATCCATGCTTTATATTGTCTTTTGTTTATCCCAGTGATTTTTTATTGATTTTTTTCAAATACTTGATCTGAATTCTTGTTCACGTCTAATAACACACTAGCGCATCCTGCTCTTGACAGAGAATGACCATGTTTCTCATTGATGTCATCTTTAATGTCATCCATGCTTTATATTGTCTTTAGTTTATCCCAGTAATTTTTTATTGATTTTTTTTCGAATACTTGATCTGAATTCTTGTTCACGTCAAATAACACACTAGCACATCCTGCTCTTGACAAAGAATGACCATGTTTCTCATTGAGATCCACTTGGGTAGCGCATAACCTTATGAATTTTTCATTGGTTTGTGAATCCCACGTGACCTTTTGTTTTGAATAATTTTTTCTTTCCCTTTATCCATGTTAAAAGATCTGCATATAATACGAAAAAAATTTCTAAAAAATTCAGGAAAAGATACAGAAAAAAATTCGAGGATCTTAAAATAATTTTTTATTTATGGCATAAGAATCAAAATATTCAAATATGCATCGTAATCATAAAAACAACTTCAATATATCAAATTCAAGCACAAGCTTCTTCACTTCACCTCATACCCACACAAAAATGAATGTATAATTTTAAATAATTAAAACTTTGTAAGTGTCCATTCTCCACATAACAAAAATATCAAAAGATAACATTCTCTTCATATACCCAATTTTAAAGAAACATGGATCAAAATCAATATAGCATGATCAATTTAAATTGGGATACAACATAACATTATCAATTTTTAATTTTAAAATGAAAACTATAATAGAAATCTTATAAAAAGATTGAGATAAAAATTGCACATTGTTTATATGTTGCTCTATATATCTCTTAAAATCCTCCTAAAGCTCGTCGGGTCAATTCCAATACTGTTGAAGAAATACAAAAACTGATCTCATAAATTTGGGAACATCTAAATTTGTGAGAATGATGAATTGAAATAAATATTATATATATATATATATATATATATATATATATATAAAGGGAAACAAGAGGGGTACCTTGGTGCGTTTTTTTATAATATTATGAGATTGGAGATGCCAACATGCCCATGCATTAATAACGTGCGTAGACGGTCAATAATAAATGAGAACAATATCTCAACTACTCTGTGATATTTTTAAAAATATTAATATGTGAAGCGTTTTTTATATATAGTTACTCGATCAAATTCACATAGTAAAAAAAATTTAACAATTTATAATGAAAGTGATGAGAGAATTTGTTGTTAATAATAACTAAAAATGACTTTTTGGGAATTTATAAAATTTTATAAGGGCATTTTTATCAACAATTTAATTTTTTTTTAACTTCTTTCACAGAAGTTGTTATTTTCTCCTTCTGGAAAGATAAGTTTTTTTCCTTCTGCAGAAGGAGAAGTGATCTCGTTTGGAAACCTGCAAAAGTCGTCCAGAAGTACTTTTGAGAAGTTGTCAAACGCAACCTTCGTGCCCTATTTTCTCTCTCTTTTCTTCCTCTCTTCAACATCTCTTCATCTCCAACCTTTAGTCCGAACTTCTCCCACAGTGACCATCAGTATCTCCTCCTCAACAAATGTTATTATTCACTCCAAATCATCATATTTCACATCTCCAGTAGTAATTTGAAGAAACTTTGAAAGTAGGTTTGACTATAAGATGAAATTTGTAGTTTCATTTTTACATTTGAATCTAAATGCAGTGATTTTGGTATATGAAATAATCATAGTAACCCACACAAAACATCTTAAATAATCATGGATCAGGCCACTAAATGATTCTAGAAATATATTGATTCATAGGTTAGTAAAATCGTTTGACCAAGATTTTGTTAAAACTCATGTAATATAGGTTGACAAGGGCAACATTTGTTAACAAAGAGCTTGTTGGACATGTCACTGAGAGGGGGATGAACATCAATGACTCGTTTGACAAGCTCATTGTTGAACTATTGAAACCGACAGATACATGTTGAATTGGGTGATATGCATCTGACATTGGGAATATCAAACATGTCACAGAGAGGGGTTGAACCTCTATGACCTGTTCAACATACACATTGTCAAATGGGTGTAAAAACGTTTGACATGAATCGACTGGGATGTACAACTCAACAAAAGGACTGTCGAACACAATGGCAAGGTGCAAATCGAAATCAAACATCGCCTAAGGAATAAAAAATGATTATATTTCTGTTTTAGTCAACCACATTAAAGAATGATTGAAGAAGAACAAAATGTACTGCAATCATACACATATATATATACAGGTTGGATCTAAAGCGGACATTCGCACGGCTTCGATATATATATGTATGTATGTATTTAAGAAAAAGTATAAGAATGTTTAAAGTGATTCAAATATGCACATAATTCCAAAAATGAAACGCGACATGTTAAAAACCAGTTTGCAAATGCAAAGGAGTGAGTGTAAATAAATCTAAATAGCACTAAGGATTTTGATTAACATGTTTACAAATACTATTATTATCATACGATATACATACATATATACATATATATATTTATACACACATGTATATAGGTCGGATCCAAGGCGGACGTCCGCACGGCTTCAATTTATGGACGTGATAAGGTGTATGGAATGTAAGGCTCACATTCAAAAAAAAACAAAAAGACCATCACATACAATTAAAGTGGTCAACTCACCAACCTAACCAACTTGGATAACCTAACCTAACATCTAACCTAACCCATAACCTAACCCCACTCCTTTCACTCACCCTCCCCAAATGACCAACTAAAATAAAAAATAAATAAAAAACCAAAAAAACCCCTCAGCCTCCCCAACCGAACCGATCTTGACTGCCACCGCTGCTGCCTCGTGCTCTCTCCGCCACTGCTCAACTGCCCCAATGCCGCAGAAAAGGTCCTAGACTTGTGAAAGTTCATCATAGACTTTCCATGAAGATTTTTTTGTAGATCTAGGATTTTTAACTGGATCTAATATTTATTTTATTATTTATGGATTTTCTTTATTTTAATTAGATCTAGGATTTCAAAGTTTCGATTTTGTTTGATGGGTTTGTTTTCTTTGGTTAGAATGGTTGTTGGGTCTGTGTTGTGATTATCAGGGTTTTGATGGATGAGACTTGATCAAGTTGTAATTGTGAAGAATTATTTTTTAAGATGTTGTCATGACCGATTTTTATTATTTTTGTTAGATAGGGTTGATTACTATAATTGTGATTTTGGGTTTTATTGGGGTCTTTTTTTTTGTTGCATTGTTGAGTTTTGATCTCTTTGTAATCTAACTACAACATTTATGTAAAAATAGGGAACATATCATATATGGGATCATCAAACACTGTAACTTTATCCAATAAGGCTATAGATTTAAGTTTTAAGAATATTCTTTGCAAATGTCGATGCAAAGCAACAATCAAAATTTTTGAGTCAGACAAGAATCCAAACAAATTGTACTATACATGTATGGGTTTAAGTGAAAAATAATGTAATTTTTTTCAATGTGTGCATCCATGTAATTATGGAGAAAATGCGAGCAAGCACATGGAACCAAATCATGAAGAACCACCCAGAGATCATATTGCCAACTTGAACAAGTGGAGCTTGCAAATCGATTGTCACAATTGGAGACCGTGCTAGATGTAATGAAATCAAAATTTGAAGATATGAGGAGCATGATGAAACTCATTTTTTTATCTTTAATTATGGTCATTTTCTTTGTTTTATTTAGTAACAAGAACCTTAACATGTAACTTTAATTAAAGAGAATGTTCAAAATTGTATTGTGTTTATTAAGAGTTTATATAAGTGAGTTTATGTGGGTGGTGGTTTTGTGACTGTTGAATGAAAGGGAAATTGATATAAATATTTGGATCAGGTGCTCAGGTGCTGCTTTCATCTATAAGAGATGGATTATGCTTGTGGATGTATTAGTTGTCTTGTTTGAAAGAATATTTTTTTGAGTATGTCAAATTAAAATGTGATGGAAAAAATGATTATCAGTTCATCTTGAATATGAGATTTTATAACTCGTATGAAAAAATGTAGGCTTGAAGAAGGATTGAAGTCATCCTCACTCCTAACGTGTATGTCCTGTTGGTGTTACCAATTACTTTTACCCATTTTAAAGCGCTTTCATTCTCAGCATCTACCAACAATCCACTAGATTGAGTCAATTCCAAGTGAAGATTTGCTCTTCTTCAAGTAGCATCTAAGTGAACAATAATCTCTATAGTTGGGCATTATGTTAATATAGTTAAGATAGCATGTGTAGCTTGAGTGCATAGTGAATTGAAAATGTTGTTTGTCAATGGAACAAAGATCTCCATGTACAAGCACTTACAGTGATGCTTCATTTCATTTAATATATAATCAACTACATGATGTAAAGTACAAAATTCAATATAACATGATAAACCAGAATTTAAAGTAGCACAAACAGCTTCATCAAAACATTTTTGACAGTGAAATCATAACATAGTATACATAACCACTAATAAAATTTGAACTGAAACAAAACACATACAACAAACTGACATTAACTTTCATTGGAACATCCATACTATTCAGTATAACCATTATATAATATATTGTTTAATACAACCACTACATAACATAAAGCAATTTGCAAGACAACATTAAGTAAAAATATGCAAAAGTAAAAATCTGATGATGGACTTGTTTCCCAAAGTGTTGAGTTCTTTCTTTAGCTCTCTTGGGATAAATCTGTATTAAAAATTCAAACAGCCTAATGAATTCAATCAAATACTAGTGAATTAAAAACATTTAAATAAAAGTGTATAATGAATAACCTATGCTTGAAGCACTATCATCATCTCTATTACAGAAACTTGGATTTTCATAGTCATTGCATGGTGAATATCTACATGGGAAAAAATGTCAATCTTTCATACATTAAATAAAAATAAATGAATAATAAATTACACATTATTACCTATTAATTAGCATTGGACAATTTCTTTTATCATGTGGTTGTCAACTTTTTCACATCCACGACAATGTCTCGGTTTATCACTTGCCTTTCTTTTGCAATCTCCTTGCTTCCTTTTAGCATTTTTTACACCCTTTTGTCCTGATTTGACTTAGTTCATTAAAACGGTATTGAGTATTACTTGTTTTCTAAAAAAATGACTGCATCAGTACCACTACCAACCATATATTTAGTTTTCTCGAGCACACTATTCAACACATCTGTATAGATCTTACTTGCTTCTTCACCTAACAACACCTTATCAATAACATTTGATGCATGTTGGAACAATTTGCTCCGCCTGACAAGTAATGATATGTCATCAATTATCTCCATACCGTCATCAGCTGTGACTCTCTCAGACTTTGCAGTTTTAGTCCATCTTTTCAAAATGTATTGATTTGACAAATGGACAACATCATGCATTTTGTTCAAATTTACCAAAATGTGCCTACATGGGATTCCTCCTCTCTCAAATTTTTTGCAATTGCATAAATAATTTCTCACACTTTGTACTTCTCATCATTTCTTTTATGAAGCTTACTCTCTTTTACAAGTTCAAATCCAAAATTGAAACTTTTCCATAACTCATCTTAAAATTTATATAAATACTTTTGAATATAAATTTCAGATATCTGCATTTCCATCTCCATTGACAACTTCAACACTGGCTTCTCAGTCACATCAACATGATCAACCGTTAACTCTTCATGTCGTTGGCATATAAGTGCTATGTTAAATTGAATCATAAAATCCACTAATGAATTTTTCTTAGAAACATACCTCTTAAAGAATGAATGTGAACTTTCCGCTCGTTGGCTACTTGACATTCCAGCTGAGAAAATACGATTAACATATGTAGGCACCCATGATGAATGAATTTCATACATTGACTGACCCACCTATTGTCATTCAGCTCACTTTTCTGAACAGCCTCCATCTATGTTGTGCCAAACTTTTCCCTTGTCTCTGATTCCCATATGAACTTTTGGAAGAACCTGTAATAATCCTTGTATTTGACAACATTCAACTTCTCAGAGAATTTATTCAGGATGTGCCAACTGCAATATATGTGAAACGTATTTGGAAGAGCTGTGTAAATGGCTTTTTTCATTGTTGGATCTTGATAAGTAATGATCATTTTAGGGTAATCGCCCAGCATGGCTTTCTTAAACTGCTCGAATAACCAAACAAAAGAATCTGTTGTCCCATCACACAAGAAAGCACGAGCAAAAATGATTGTCTGGTCATGATTATTAACCTTCATAAATGGTGCAAATATCATCCCATACCGCTTTGTGTTGTATGTGGTATCGAATATAACTACATCACTATAAAATTTGTAAGCACATCTAGAGGTTGCATCAGCCCAAAAAGAATGAGTAATTCTCAGTTCATTATCTGCCTTGATTTTGAAATAGAAAGATAGATTCTTTTCTTGTTCTAATTGAAAATGCTCATTCAACATATCCACTTCATGCCCCTTCATCTATTTACATTGATTTCTTTCATAATTATAAATGTCCCTCTATGTACACCCAATATTTTCTATTCCTCCTACTTGCATTTCAAGAATGTTAATTTGTTGGTGTGCTGTACATTTGATGTGCCAAGCTGTTGGGTTAAGGATTATGGATACTTAAAATACTACAGTGAGATCTTAACATATGCACATTTCGTGGGGTTACCAACGGATGATTATGACCCTCAAGAAATAAAGTCAACACAAATGTGCCAGATTTTGACTTCACAACTGCAATCTTTGCTTTACAACCCTCTTTTATTGTCCCCCGACGCATTTCTTTCTGATTACTGCCTTCCCTAGAACATGTTCCTTCTTTATAGCTGTAACATTTATGTATTTTTCAGCATTATATATTTGTTTTAAATATATAATGAAAGTTTTTAATTAAAATTAATTTATTGCATTTTTTCAAAAAAATAAATATTTCAACATCAATTTATAATTATTATAATTATAAATCAAATTGAACCCATTTGGGTCCACCGCCAATTTTTCCATAATCTTTTTAGTCTCAAGATACTTTAGTTGAAATTTGGTGAGATTCAGAGTTCAAAAAATTAGGTTTTTAGGTGTTTGTGTTAAGTTATTGGGCCAACGGATCTAGTTTCGAATCCAAAATTTCTTTTAATAGCATTTAGTGATCTGTTTGTAAATCAGATAAGGATATGTTTTTAAATTGGATAGGGACCTAGTTGTAAACTTGGAAAACTTAAGGGGGCGTTTCAGAGTGGTATCAGAGCGTATGTTCAACCCTCGGACTGTAGGTTGTGAATATACTAGTTGGCTTAGAGCTTAGGTTTACGATTCCATGTACGCTTGGGCTTAATTATCCTCTGGAGTTATGGAGTAGATGCATTTTTATCTGGATCTGATACAAAGTGGTATCAGAGCATATGTTCAACTCTCGGACTGTAGGTTATGGATATATTACTTGGTCTTTGGGGTTTATGATTTGAGTTCAATTAACTTAAGGAGTTTAGGTTTTGCTACCCAATATAAAAAAAATTGATTGGGCTATTTTGGTTACCTTATAGTGTTGATTATGGGGTTTAGGATAATCTTTTATGTTTAGTTATTATATCGGAGCTAGGATAGACTTAAAGCGTGTTAGGATGCATTGTTTATAGGGTTTGCATTCTAACCATTTGTTTATTTTTGTTATTATGAAATTTTGGTGGAACTAGCACACCAAAGAGGTTGAGATTTGCTCTCACTGTTCTACATGGCTAAGCGTTTGTGACCTTCGAAATTGTTATTTATGTTTAATGGCGATGTGAAAGGCACATTTAATTTGTGAATGTGCATCGTGATAAGTTAATTTTTATTCCTAATGTTAGGAATGTCTTTAGTGTTATTGGCGTCATAATTGCCCCTTTTGTGTTTTACAAGTTGGACCATTTATGATATGGGACGTAAATGGACTTGACTTGTACAGTTTGGATGAAAATTGTTTGTCTTAATTTGTTTTTCTTGTAATTGTTTGTATGGTATAAGTTGGATTACCTGTGAAATTGGACATAGGTAGGACTGACTTATACAAATGATTGTCTGTAATTTATGTGTATGTTGCTCTTGTTTGTACTGTATATGTTATATATGTGTCACTTTTTAGCCTTTGGGTAACATTTGGTCATTTCTGGTCATTTTTGAAATTTTTATTTTTCGATCGGAACCGCTAAAATTTTGGTTTTTAGCTATCTGCGTGAGTTAGAGTACTCTGATTGAAAATCTGACTGTATATTATGGGTCCTGGTACCATTTTGTACTACCCATAAAAAAACAATGGGGGGTGAGTTTACCAAAGGTCACCATAATCATCCAAAATATCTAAATATTATTCCACTAAACAAACCAGTAACGATCGAAACCCGGATATGGTTCGGAACTGCACAATTTTTAAAATGTTACTGGAATTCGATGAAATTAAGTAATGCTTTGATTATTTGGTGTGTGTGTGGGTGAGTATAGCTTGGACTCACCCCCCTCTTTTTCCTTCTCATTACCCCCCCCCCCCCCAAAATGGAGCTTGGAAGCTCTCTCCCTCTCTCTCTCACACTTCCACGTCTCCTCTCCCTCTCTGATTTGGTGTTGTGTGTGTGTTGGTTTGGTGGAGAAGAAGAAGAGGAGGCACAAGAGAGAGTGCAAGAAGGTTTGTATACATGTGTAGTGGTGTAGTTGTTGATTCTCTTCTCTCTAGCAACCTCTCTTACCCCCCTTTTTGTCCCTATTTCATCCATTAGAAGGCTGAGGAGTGGCTGAAGACGCGGGGCGTGCGCGCCTGCGTGCGTGCTCGTGCTGGGCCACGCGCAGGGGGTGCCGGGAGGCTGGGAAGGGTGCTGGGGGCTCGGACATGCATGCATATGCGCGTGCAAGCTCGTATGTGCGCGTGTCTTTGCCCTTCCGCATTGTTTTTACCTTTTTTTATTATTTTTATATGGTTATACTCATCAATTTGGATTCCCTTGTCTTGCAGATCTTGGCGAACGGTCACCCAACGACCCGGGTTGCGGTGAATGGGTCAATCCAACCCAATTGGGAGGTGTTCGATGCACGTTGGAGTGCATTGCCCTCCCCTGGGGCACCAAAATTGCATATAAACTTGATGTATGCATGCATGTTGTTACCTAGCTTGCTAAGTGTGTAATCATGTCATGCTAGATATTGAATGTTAGGGATTATATGTCCATATATCATATATAGGAGCCAACATGCTAGATATCATGTCATATATTAGCATAACCCCCACTATGCATGTCCCCACTTAGTTAATTTGATTAACTTATATGATTGTGCATAGAATAGCATGTCTTAAACAATATATTATTGTATTGTATTAAGTCATTTAAGATGCTCCATAATTAACATTCCATGTCTAATCATATGTTGTTTTTAAATAAATTGTATGCCTTGGAGCCAAGGATCTTGTCTAATGAAATTAGGCAAGTGTATGACCACCTATGGGATCATACCATGGCATTGGCATTGCGAATGATAGAATTTTCCCGCATCTGAGTTATGCGCCCTGGAGGGAATTCTTGAGAATTCGTTACCATACCGGTGCGTAACCATCGATGACGACGGATCCAAGGGGATCATATTCGCGAGTGTAGATTGACTTCTTCCCTTCGTTGGATCCGTCTAGGGACTTCCTGGTTGAGACAGCCGGCCTGACAGAGGGCTCCCATCTGTAGGTGCTGCCGATTTGTGAGGATGTGCTGATCATGGGAGTATATCAGGTATGAGCTTCCCTGGATACGAGCTACCGGTGGACCAAGGGCATAGAAACAATCTGGATTCCTCCCAAGAGCTTATGTCACCTCGATGAGGGGGTGAGGGTGAGGGTGTAATGGGTCGGCGTTGGTTCGATCTGCTAGTTTGTGCAATTTTCAAAGCCTGGGTCATCCTTAGGGAGGGTGAGGGTATTGCTCCCAAAAATCCTATGTCACCCATCGGGGTGAGGGTGAGGGTTAGTACAGTTGCTCCCAAAAACCTAGGTCACCCTTCGGGGTGAGGGTGAGGGATTTGAATGATTATTTGGATGTTATATGAGTTATGATGCATGAATTGTTCCATTCACTGAGCGTGTGGCTCACCCCTCGCATATGTTTTCTCCAGTTGTCGCTGATCCGGACCCGAAGGAGGAGCTCCCTGAGGCGCGGTACGAGTAGAGGACCAGCGTTCGCATTGGATGTCATGCGAGTGAGAGGCCATCAACATCCCCTTTTTCCTTGCATGTATTCTACTTGTGCTTATGCACGGTATGTGGATTGTTGATGTCTTTTGTATTGTATATTGGCTCTCACATTATAGTTGATTGTGTACTCTAGTCTGTAAATATGTCTTTGAATTACAGACTTAGTCATTTAAGCTTCTGCTATTGTATATATTTGATGTCAGTTACTTGTTACTGTTTATTGCCTTTGATATTGTGGAGTCTTTATTTGACCTCGTGTATGGATTACTGATATCATATATATATTTGCCACGTCTCGGGGACGGCCGCTCTGGGGCGTGACAGTGTAAGTGAAAACACCTATTGTGTGGGGTGTAGATGAGCTTGACCTATACAGTTGTTGTTGTGAATGTCTGGTTGTCTTTGTCTTTGTCTGTGTTGTATAAGTTAATCTACTTGTGGTTTGGGTCACTGTTCAGAGTGGCGCAACGGAAGCTTAGTGGACCAAGCTTATATGATTGTTTTGTTGTGTTGTCAATGTATATTGTTTGTTGTGGTTTAAGTTGGAATTTTAATGCGGAGCATTGATGATTTTACTTATACACTTATTTGTTGATTATTTGCGGCGTATAAGATAGATTCTTAGATTGTTGTCTGTATTTGTTGTGATTGTCAGGTATGTGTTAGATTCATTTAACTCACTCATACTTTTATTGTTTAAATGTATGATGAATGATTGATTTGTTATTATTAGATGTAGTATGTCTTATATTTTGTGTTTCTTCCTTGAATTTGGAGGACTAAATTCTTTTAAGTGGGGAGAATGTAACGTTTATGTATTTTTCAGCATTATATATTTAATTTTTTTTCAGATTTGGCGGTGGGCCCAAATGGGTTCAATTTGATTTATATTCATAATAATTATAAATTGATGTTGAAATATTTATTTTGTATTTTTTCAGAGATCTTTATACTCTCAAGATACTTTGATTGAAATTTGGGGAGAGCCGGAGTTCGAGAAATTAGGTTTTTAGGTTTTTATGTCAAGTTATTGTGCCCAAGGATCTAGTTGCGAATCCAAAATATCTTTTAATAGCATTTAGTGACCTATTTGAAAATCGGATAAGGATCTGTTTGTAAATCGGATAGGGATCTAGTTGTAAATCTGGAAAACTTGAGGGGTCATTCTGTAATTTTGGTAAACCCCTTTAAATAGCACGTTTTGGATTTGGGTTTGCATCCAATTTTTCATAAGGCATGAAGGGTTGTGATGACCTAACCCTATCCATCGAGTACTACAAGGTGAGAAATCATTCTCTATTGATTTTGTTGTTTAATGTTTTAATTTATTTTTGGTAAGGAAATGATTGTGTCAATCGATTGTTTAAAAACGAAGGTTGATGGATTAGGGTTAGGGTTTGATTGAGTTTAATTGGATCTTGAAGTATTTCTTAAGATCAAATTATATTTATTGGTTTTGGAGATTTAAGGGTTACTTTTCAGGTTGATTATATTGTTATGTCTGTGTCACTTTTTGGCTGTTAAATGTTGGATTGTATTTATTCTTATAGTTTGGGCATTCAATTTCAAAATCTAACTGCATATCTATTCTCCTGGTACTGGCATTGGCCTACCTATAAATTTTCGTCGCATTCTGACGTTTTTGGAATTATGCAGTTTTGATTTGGTATTCGGATTTGGTTTTGTTAAAATTCAAGATGAAAAGCTAAAAATCCGATTATATTATGAGATGTTCAGTTTTGATATAGCTTCCATATAGAAGTGGAATTGGAACAACTGGATTCGTATATTAAAAGTTATGGGTATTTTCCGAGTATACCCCGAAGTTGAGAAATCCAGGCAGCAGCCCTGTAAGATGTTTAGCCTAGATTTCGGAATAGCTGGAGAGGTTATTTGATCTGGGTGTAAACATGAAAGCTGTAGATAATCTTCTTAGCTTTCCAATGCCACTGGAATCACGCAATTCCGAGCTGTATTGAGGAAGTTATGGTCGTTTAAGTGAAGGTTGCGCAGAGGTTTTAAATCCGAGGACAACTTGGTCATTCCCCCTCTTTTGTCTATTTAACCTCCCCCAATTGTGCACGACCTGGGGTCTCTCCTCCTCTCTATTTCTGGTCCAGCCCCCCCTCTTATGTGTGTTTTGGGTGGAGGAAGTGAAGGTGATGGAGAAGAAGAAGCTCAAGAGAGAGTGTAAGAATGTGTGTATAGTGAGTTGTGTATGTTGTGTTGATGTTTCTCCTCCTTCTCCTCCTCTCCCCTAGCTGATCCAATGTTTTTCCCTCCTCTTTGGATCAGCACCCCTCATGTGTTTGTGGAAATGCCACAATGAGTGGGAGAAGGAGAAGATGGTGGAGCAAGGAGAAGAAGAAGATCATGGTGTATGTGAGTGCTTATGTGTTGTTGTTGATGTTTATCCTTCCTCTCCTCCTCCTCTAGCTGATCCCCTGTTTTGCCCTCCCCTTTTGGTCCAGCCAAGTAGAAGGTGTGCTGTGAAGGAGATGGTGGTGATGGTGGGTGTGTGTGTGGTGTCATTGTGAGCCCAACACCTTCCCTTCTCCTCCCCATCTTTTGGTAATCCTCTACCCCTACTTTTATGCTTGCTAGGATGTTGTAGAGGGCATGCATGAGAGTGTTGTTATGAGTAATTGATGCTGCACATAGGATGGTTGTGTTAATGTATGAATGGGGTGGCTTTGTGTTGTAAGACAGATTTTCTGTCTCCTCAAGATTCTTGTGTTTGGGGTATTTAGAGGCATATTTTGAGACCTATGTCTTCATTTCATATGATCATCTATGTGTCTACATGTTACATATGAAATTTGGTGTCGTTTGGTTACCTGTATTGAAAGTTATAGCCTAATGTTCATGGCCTGTCCAGATTCGCGTAGAAATAGACCTGTTTCTGAAAATAATTTATTTCGGGTATTTCAAGGTTAAATCAGGATTTGATGTCTTCACGGATTATGATCCTAACATATCAGAGTATGCACATGATTTATTTCAGAATTTTTGGATGTGTATTCTATGCCGTGGAGACCAATGTTTGGGGCTGATTGCTGTAGATGGACTAGTCTTGTATAAATATGTGTCAAAGAGCTATTATGCATGGTGTGGACAATATCAGGAGTTGTGGTCTTCATGAAATAGGCTTATATATAGGTGCCAAGAAACTTCATGTTGATTTGATAATCATTGGTTGTGTTTTGCAGCTTTCGTTGGCGGAACTCGCAATGAATGGGTTTTTGGTGAGTGGTTCGATCCACCCCTTTTGGGAAGCGCTCGATGCATGTGATTGTGCGTCGCGTACCCATGGGGTTCTATAGCCATACTCATTATTGATTTTCAAATAATATTGCTATTATCACTTTGTAGCTTTTATATATATAGCATGGAATGTTGGATATGTTATACTAAAGGTGTCCTTGCGTAGTATTGCCTTCGTGTTGGTAGATGCCTAGTGTGGTTAATTCTTGAATGCTAGGTTCCTTGGACATGTGGTCTATGCACTCTTGTTGTGATAGGAACTCTCATGTGATAATTGTGTGTATGTTTAATTGTTTGGCCTTATCTGTGATAGGTATATCTATGATCTATTGTTTATCAGGAGCATACTTGTTTTAGTGGGCAATTATAGTAGCTATCTTGCCTGCATCCAAGTGATGCAACTCTATGGGAATTCATGAGAATTCATTGTTGTATTGATGTTTGTTATCTGATAGCTATGATGATAGAATGTCAGGCCTATCTGTGTTAGACGCGTGTATGACAGCCCTTAGGATCATGTCCTATCCTGATTGAGTGCAAGGACTTATTTCCCACGTCGAGAGATGCATCCGTGTGGGAATTCATAAGAATTCATTAGCAATGGTATTAGTTAGATGATAGTAGTTGATCCAGGAGGATCGTCATGCGAGCATGGAGTACCCCCTCCCTATATCATCGTGCGTCGAAGCTACCCAGCGTTGGAGCTACCCTGTGTGGTGCCACCGTGCCACCGGAAGGCCGCCAGGGAGAGGGCTACCTGGGAGAGGGCTACCGGATGATATCGCGAGCGTGGAGTACTGTTTCCCTACATCGTCGTGCGTAGAAGCTACTCGGTGTTTGTTACCCGATAGCTATGAAAATGGTATGTTAGGCCTACCTGTGTTAGGCGTGTGCATGACCCGCCTTCAGGATCATGTCTTGTCATAATTGAGTGCGAGTGTTTAGCTTCTTTCCCCTGCATCCAAGTGATGCATCTGTGCGGGAATTCAAGAGAATTCTGTATATCAATTGATAATTGCTAGATGATAGTAGTTGATTCGGGAGGATCGTCTTGCGAACATGGTGTACCCCCTCCATATATCATCGTGCGTCGAAGCTACCCAGCGTTGGAGCTACCCTGCGTGGTGCCACTGTGCCACCGGAAGGCCGCCAGGGATAGGGCTACCTGGGAGAGGGCTACCGGATGATATTACGAGCGTGGAGTACTGTTTCTCTATATCATCGTGCGTCGAAGCTACCCAGCGTTGGAGCTACCCTGTGTGGTGCCACCGTGCCACCGGAAGGCCGCCAGGGAGAGGGCTACCTGGGAGAGGGCTACCGGATGATATTACGAAAGTGGAGTACTGTTTCTCTACATCATCGTGCGTAGAGGCTATTCGGTGTTTGTTACTTGATAGCTATGACAATAGTATGTTAGGCCTACCTGTGTTAAGCGTGTGTGGATCGTATTGCGAGCACGAAGTGCTTCCTCCACATATCATCGTGCGTCGAAGCTACCCAGCGTTGGAGCTGCCCTGCATGGTGCCGCCGTGCCATCGGACGGCCGCCAGGGAGAGGGCTACCTGGGAGAGGACTACCGGATGATATTGCGAACGTGGAGTACTGTTTCCCTACATCATCGTGCGTCGAAGCTACCCGGGGTTGAGTCTGTCCTGCATTGTGCCATAATATCGTTAGGAATGCCTAGAGTTGATGTGACTATCATACGAGGCTAGGAGTACCGACCACGGGTGATGCCGTATCGTCGGGAATGCTCAGAGTATAACGTCACTAACATACGAGGCTTGAGTACCGACCACGGATAAATCCATATTGTTGGGAATGCCTAGAGTTTGATGTGACTATCATACGAGGCTAGGAGTACCGACCACGGGTGATGCCGTATCGTCGGGAATGCTCAGAGTATGACGTCACTAACATACGAGGCTTGAGTACCGACAATGGGTGAATCCATATCGTGGGGAATGCCCAGAGTATGATGCCACCATCGTACAAGGCTTGAGTACTGACCATGGATGGCCCTTAGGATGAGGATTACCCGGGAGAGGGCTACCGGATGATGCGAGGGATTGATATGTATTTATCTAGATGTGGAGAATCTTTGTAGCTTGGTACTAGTTTCTGTTATAACTCGTTAGTGTTAATGGATTAGTTGTTTCCCAAAAGTCCCAACAGTTTTTCCCCCTTCGGGGTGAGGGTGAGGGTGATATGTGGTCACGACTCTACGTGACATTTATATATGTCGGTGTTCTCCCATCCATATCTTTCCTTGAAAGGAAAATATGTTAGTGTTATATTATTATTCTTGAGTTGGATTCTTGCCACTCACTGAGCTTGTAGCTCACCACTCGTGTGTTGTTTTCCGCCAGGGACAGTGGGGCGTGGAGGTGGAGCATCCCTCTAGCGTAGTTCGCGCGTGGCGTGTCTCAGCTTCCGGTTGGCAAGTGTGGGGCCATCAGTAATCCTATTTTTGTGTATGTATTAGTAATTGTGCGTGTCGCACATATTGTTGTATTTGGACTAGACTTGGGCTCTCACAGGACGGTAATTGTGTATTCGAGTCTGTAATAATGTTTTTGATTTACAGACTTAATTATATATTATACTTCCGCATCACTTCTTTTTATTGGCTACCACTTCCCTGTAGCCTTGTTATCTTATTTGATCCTTTTGATTATTGTTTGATCGGTAACGCTTCAGGGACGGTCGCAGTGGGGCGTAACATATATATCTGGACATTAAATCGTGTTTGTGAGATTGAAGGGATTGTTTTTGAGAAAAAATTATTTCCCAAACAGAAATAGATTTTGAAAAGAGCTTTCCAACGAATCATGAATCGTCCATTTCGAAGTTACGAGTAGAAAGTTATGAATTTTTAAAGAGATCCCAAGTTTCTTAGAATTTAAATATTTAGCTTCATGACCAAGTTTGATGAATTTTACAAATTTAAGAGATCCCAAATGGATGTTTAATGAGTATAATTTAATTTGTGTGTTTTGATGATTTTATTGATCTTGGTGACTCAAATTGGATCTTAAATCAATTAATTTAGTTTAGTGGGATCAATGAATATTATTTGAACGTAAATTAGTTGGGTTAAGTTATTTGGATCATTGGAGTTGTAGTGGAACTGTATTGGATTTCTCTAAATATTTACTCGAGGATTGATCAATTATGTGGGCTTTATAGAATAAATGGATATTGATTTTTCTGATCATGATAAGTATATGAATATTTTAATATTTATTCGTTATTGGGATTTTCATTAGGCCTTTGAGGTGAGTTGCGGATTGTGAGTACTAGGGATGTGCTCTTAGGATTATTGGGTCGAGTGTTGTTGTAAGTTGGTTGTCCGTTGTTTGGGTCATGATTGAATGGTTTCTGATTTATTATTGTATAATTGTTATGCTTGGTTATCCACATATGAGTGTGTAGCGTTCATGCACATCCGTCGATTTGTATTGCGTGGACTGAAGGTGAGTGGGCTTAAGTCTCATATGTAGATTTCAAAGAATATATTATGTATTCATGCTAGGACCATTTTATTTTATGGAATACAACTTCTAATTTCGATATAAAAATATGAGCATGCTTTTGTTGATATATTTATCATGATATGATTGGTAAGTTGAGATTGTGCATGCTCTATTCTTTTGTGATTTTGAAGATATGATAGGTTATTAATGCATCCAATCCGTCTAGGTGGCTCGGTCTTGGTGGCCAAAGTCTAGGTAGGCGTACGTCTACGTGGTTAGGTTCAAGAACATAGGACCCAAGTCTTTGTGGTTATGTCTACGTGGCCATGCCTGTGAAAGGCCATGTGAGCTAGGTGCTGTGAAGACGGACATGCGTGTTCGTGGTGTTGCATGCATCATGTTGGATAGGATTGTGTGTGTATATATATTATTGCATGTCTTGGTGGCCTTTTGTATATTTACTCTTTTGATATATTGCATGCATATGTGAGCATACTATGATTATGATATTTTGAATACCAACTATACTAACGGGATAATGATAGTCTGTTCATTGAACGTGTGGTTGCTCACCCCTCATTATTTCCCCTTTTGAGATTAAAGACTTAGATTGATGGATCTCGTATAGTAGCGATCAAGATAATGATTTCCAGAGCACTAGATTTGTGTAGAAGGTGTTAGTAATTTCTTTGACATGTAGAGGACCCATATGTATGATAGTGTGGATATATATAAATTCAGTTGTTCCCGATGTATATAGAACTTGGTGTTGGATTTTAGCCTTGACAATCGATGTATAAATATGGTGATGTTTCCTTATATTCTTTGGAATAAAAGAATATTAGTATTGTGAGATTCAATGTGTTAAATTAACGCACTCCGAGTTCACGCTTCAAAACGGGGTCGTGAATTCGAGGGCGTTACAATAGCACACATAATCCTTCTTTAAAATTTCATTAGTATCCCTACTCATCCTACTAGAATGAATTCGAATACTAAATCCAACTTCTTTTGCATGTTTATTATAAAACTCATGATCATTTAGTGTTAAATTCTTGACCATTTTTGTGGGCTTCAATTCATGATTTACTTGAGGAGTGTAAACAACTTCAAAAGAATTTGAATCTAACTTTTCATCATGTTGGACAAATTCATTCTCAACTTCCAACTCAAAATTATCTATTTTAGTATAAATTGAAAAACCTAACAAAAAAGAAAGTACAAAAACCATCTTCCATCAAAGAACCAATTTGATCCATAACCCACCTCCTAAAGACTTCAAAAGATTTATAACAAAAATCACAGGAACAGATCCAAACCCAACAATGCAGCAAAAAAAAGAAAACTCAATAAAACTCAAAATCACAATTACAGTAAACAACTCTATCTAACAAAAAAAATGAAAATCTGTCATGCCAACATCATAAAAAATAATTATTCACAATTCCAACTTGATCAAGTCTCACCCATGAAAGCTCTGTTAATCACAACATAGACCCAACAACCATTCTAGGCAGAGAAAACAAACTCAACAAACAAAATCAAAACTTTGAAACCGTAGATCTAATTAAAATAGGAAAAATCCATAAATAAGAAAAATAAATGTTAGATCTAGTTAAAAACCTTAGATCTACAAGAACAAATCTTCCTGGAAAGTCTTGGATGGACCTTTTCCGTGGCATTGGGGAGGGCGAGATGCGGTGGTGTCGGGGCAGTTGAGGGGTGGCATTGGGGCAATTGAGCGGCGGCGGGGAGAGCGCGAGGCGGAGGCGGCGGCAGTTGAGATCGGTTCGGTTGGGGAGGCTGAGAGGGTTTTTTTTGTTTTTTGTATTTTGATTTAAGGAGGTCATTCGTAGAGGGTGAGCGAAAGGAGTTGAGTTAGGTGATGGGTTAGGTTAGATGTTAGATTAGATTATCCAAGTTGGTTAGGTTAGGTGAGTTGACACCACTTTAAATGTATGTGGTGATCTTTTTCTTTCTTTTTGAATGTGAGCCTTACATTCCATGCACTTTATCACATTCATAAATTGAAGTCGTGTGGACGTGTCCATCTTAGATCCAACCTGTTTGACATACACATTGTCAAATGTGTATAAAAAAAGTTTGATATGAATCGGTCGAACTGGGATGTATACCTTGACAAAAGGATTGTCGAATACAATGGTAATGGTGCAAATCGGAATCAAACTTTGCCAAATGAATTAAAAAAAAATTTATATCTCTAATTTGGTCAACCACATTAAAAAATGATTGAGGGGGAATAAAATGCACTGCAATCATATTAAGAAAAAGTATAAGAATGCCTAAATTGATTCAAATATACATAGAATTTCAAAAATGAGACGCGAATTGTTAAAAATCAGTTTGCATATGCAAGGGAGTGAGTGTAAATAAATCTTAATAGCACTTAGAATCTTGATTAACATGTTTATGAATACTGTTATGATCATACAATATACATGTTAGACCAGTGTCATTTAGAGTCCTAATTTCGATCGGAGTCGCTAAAATTTTGATTTTTAGCTACCTTTTGGGGTTTAAGGACTCTGATTGAAGATATAACTGCATATTATGGGTCCTGGTACTGTTTAGTACTGCCCATAAAATTTTCGTTTAATTCCGATAACGTTTTCCTAATTATGCAGTTTTGGATTGGTATTCGGATTTGATTTTATTAAAATCCAAGATGATGAGGTAAAAATCCGATATTATTACAAGATGTCCAGTTTTGATATAGCTTCCATATAGAAGTGGAATGGGATCAACTGGATTCGTATATTAAAAGTTATGGGTATTTTTCCATGTATACCCCGAAGTTGAGAAATCCAGGCAACAGCCCTGTAAGATGTTTAGCCTAGATTTTGAAATAGCTGGAGAGGTTATTTGATCTAGGTGTAAACATGAAAGATGTAGATAATCGTCTTATCTTTCCAATGCCACTGGAATCATGTAATTCGGAGCTGTATTGAGGAGTTATGGCCGTTTAAGTGAAGGCTGCGCAGAGTTTTTAGTCCGAGGACGACTTAGTCTTTCAGCCCGACTTTGCCTATAAATATCACCCCGAAATGTTACGACTTCAGCTCTTCAGCCTCGGTTTGGCCTCTCTTTTTTCCTCTTTTGGTGTATATTTGGGTGGAGGAAAAGGAGGTGTTGGTGATGAAGAAGAAGGAGTGGAAAAGGTGAGGTGGTGTGTTGTTGATTGTTGTTGTTGTTGATTCTTTTCTCTCTTCCCCCATCTTTACTCTCTTCCTTCCCCTCTCTAACCAACAGCCCCCCATGTGTTTGATGAAATGCCAAAGAGAAGCCCTATGAAGAAGAGAAGCCAAGGAGAGGTGGTGGTGGTGGTAGTGGTGGTCGAGATGGTCGTGGGTGTGCTCGAGGGCCCCAACCTCTCCCCTTTCCCTCCCCCTCTTAGGTTTGGTAAGTTCTCCACTTCATTAATTTGGTTTTATGGCTTTGGGGGTGTGTTGAGAGGGCTTGCATGGGTGATGAGTGTGTTGGGTGCATGTGGGAGGCCATGAGAGGGAGTTTGGGCGCTGGGACGCGCGGGAGCGCGCGTGCGCGCGCGCAGGGGCGCGCGTGCGCACGCGCTGGTTGGGCGCGCGTGGGGGCGCGTGTCCGCGCGTTGTCTGCGCGCGGGGCGCGCGGCGTGCGCGCGGGGGCGCGCGCGAGCGCGCGCGTGTCTGCGCGCGAGGGGCGCGTGTCTGCGCGCGTCTGGGCGCGCGGCGTGCGCGCGCAGGGGTGTCGGGGCTGCGCCCGGGGCTCCCCGGGGTGCGTATGGTGCTGCCCGGGGCCCGTTTTGGGCGTGCGAAGGGTCGGCACCCTCGGGTGGGTGTCCGGGGGGCTCGAGCACGCGTGCGTGCGTGCATGCGTGCGTGCGTTCGAGCCCGTATGCGTGGATGTCTAGCCTTAGGCATGCCTAATTGTTTCTATGTGCTTATTTATGATTTTACTCACCCTTTTGGTACCCTTGGCTTGCAGACCTTGTCGGTTGGGATGCGCGACGACTCGGGTATCGGTGAGTGGTTTGATTCCAACCCTTCCGGGAGCGTTCGATGCACGTAGTCGTGCTTCGCGCTTCCATGGGGCTTTAATTGCACCCTAAATATGCTAGATATTATGCATGCTAGGTTGTATAGCTCGTATATTGTGTAGAACCCCTATTCTACCTTATACTTGCCTATGTATTGTATAGAATATGGCATGACTTAGGAAATTTTGATTGAATGACTACCCCTATTTATCAAGCATGTCTAAACTTGGGTTAATAACGGGTGTATGCGTAATATTCCTCCGATTTAGGACTCGAGGGTGTGGTATAGTTGTTGCACCCATCTGTTGGGGCAAAACTATGACCAGCTCGAGAGAGGATGAGGCATTCCCTCTCCCTCGCCCTCCTTCTCTTCGCGAACCGAGTGAGTAGATGTAGTTCCTACTTGACTCGGGTTTGCTTGGAATTATTGGCATGCACCTGTTGTTGCGCAGATCGCGCTTAACCCTTCCCTTCTAGGTTGGTTTTATCCAACGTATAATAGGTTGTAATTTGTGTGTGTTTATCTGTTTGATGCCATGTATGCATGTTTAAGTAGGCCATCGTTGGGTAGTTAATTGCATATATATATATGCCGATATGACCATGATTCTTGTCTAATGTATTAGACAAGTGTATGACCTCTTGTGGGTTCATACCATGGTTTTGACACTTATAATTAATGTCTTCCCCGCATCTGAGTTATGCGCCCTGGAGGGAATTCATGAGAATTCATTGCGCCTATCGGTGTTTGATAACCGATGATGACGGATCCAAGAGGATCGTATCCGCGAGCGTAGATTGTTTTTCCCCTTCGTTGGATCCGTGTAGGAACTTCCCGGCGTTGGAAACGCTGTCCTGGCACCAGGCTCCCATTCGTGGGAGTATGTCAGGTAGAGGCTACCCGGGGAAAGGGCTACCGGTGGACCAAGGGCTTAGAACAATCGACCTCTTCCCCAAGATCCTATGTCACCCGTCGGGGTGAGGGTGAGGGTGTTAGCGTGAGTAGGGTGGGGTCGCGTTGATACTCGACCCGTCAGTTTGTATAGATGGTTTTCCCGTGGGGTTTGCGCTGCGAGCATGAGTTATCGTTTTTCCCCTTCGTTGGATCCGTGTAGGAACTTCTCGGCGTACCATTGCTGTCTTGGCACCGGGCTCCCATCTGTAGGTACCATCGCTGTGGTCGACAGTGTACTGATCGTGGGAGTATGTCAGCAGAGGCTACCCGGGGAAAGGGCTACCGGTGGACCAAGGGCTTAGAAACGATCTAGTCTCTTCCCAAGAGACTGGGTCACCCCTTTTGGGGTGAAGGTGAGGGATTGGTACAGTTACTTCCGACAACCTAGGTCACCCTTCGGAGGTGAGGGTGTTGGTGTGAGTGTTGTGGGCTCGAGTTGATACTTGACCCACCAGCTTGAGTGATTGGCTTTCCATAGGGTTCGCGCTGCGAACAAGTAGTGTTTCCTCCCAATATCGTCGTATACCGGGGTCCCGACGTAGAAGCTGCCCTGACAGAGGACTCCCACTTGTAGGTACTCCCGATGCGTTCGGCAGATGTACTGATCAGGGGAGTGTACCAGGTGAGGCTACACGAGGGTGGACCACCGGACGATGTTGCAAGCCTGAATTATCGTCCTCCTCTTCGCCGGATCCGTGTGGATGCTTCCTAGGTACGAGCCGCCCTGGGTAGGACCCCCACCTGTAAGTACCATCGATGCGCTCGACAGTGTACTGACCGTGGCCGGCTCCAGGTAGAGGCTGCCTGGGAGAGCGCTACCGGATGACGAACAGTGTAGAATAGCAAGTTGTCCTTCGAGTCCCTAGACTCACCCCTGTGGGGGCTAGGGCGAGGGCAGGGTAGGGTCGCACCGCCGTGTGACCTTGTTAACCGTTGGGTTTCTACCCATGGTTTCCTTGATAGGTGATTGCCTTAGGATCGAATGTTGGTGTTGGTGTTTGGTTTCTGACCACTCACTGAGCTTATAGCTCACCCCTCGCTTATGTTTTTCCCCAGTTGATGCTGAGTCGGATCCAAGAGAAGAGCTCCCCTGGCGCCATCCGAGTAGGAGACCTGCGTTCGCGTTGGATGTCTTGCGAGTCGGAGGCTATCAGCATTCCCTTTTCATTGTATGTATTGTACTTGTGCTTGTGCACGGTATGTAGACTGTTGATGTCAGTTATTGTATATATTGGCTCTCACAGGACAGATGATTGTGTACTCTAGTCTGTAATATGTCTTTGAATTACAGACTTAGTCATTTGAGCTTCCGCTTTTTGTATATATTTGATGTCAGTTACTTGTGTATTGCCTTTTCTATTGTGGAGTATTTATTTGACCTCGTGTATGGATTACTGATATCATTTATATATTTGCCACGTCTCGGGGACGGCCGCCCTGGGGCGTGACAATACATACATACATATATACATACATACTGTCACTCCCCAGGCGTCCCTGAGACATGGCTAATATATAAGCATCAGCTATCATACAAGAGGTCAACAATGACTTCAACAAATAATACACAAGGCTAGCAAGCAATGATAACTGATAACTCAAATGAAAGGCGAAAACATAAAAATGTCAGTAAGTCTGTAAATTAAAAATATTATTACAGACTCGAATAGACAATCACTGTCCTGTGAGAACACAGTCTAGCTAAATACAATACAACTGGTGCAACACGCACGGTTTACAAATACACAAGACTCTAGGACTGCTGACAGCCTCGCATCGCCAATCCGTCGGACAGGACGCTTCCACGCACGCAAGACCACGCCACAAGGAAGCTCCAGCTCCACGCCCAACAACGCCCCTGTAAAAGAAACAGTACACGAGGGGTGAGCTACAAGCTCAATGAGTGGTCAGAAACCAAATACCAACACAACAATTCGATACTAAGGCAATTTCCTTTCAAGGAAAAACATGGGTAGAAACCCAACGGGTAACAAGGTCGCGCAGCGGTGCGACTATACCCCGCCCTCGCCCTAGCCCCCACAGGGGTGAGCCTAGGGACTTGAAGGACAAATCTTGCTGTTTTACACCGTTCATCATCCAGTAGCACTCTCCCGGGCAGCCTACCTGGAGCCGGCAGTACATTATCGAGCGCATCGATGGTACCTACAGGGGTCCACCCAGGGCGGCTCGTACCTAGGAAGCATCAACACGGATTCGGCAAAGGGGAGAACGATAATTCACGCTCGTAATATCATCCGGTGGCCCACCGTCGTGTAGCCTCACCTGGTACACTCCCATGATCAGTACATCTGCCGAATGCATCGGGAGTACCTACAAGTGGGAGTCCTCTGTCAGGGCAGCTTCAATGTCGGGGCCCCGGTATACGATGATATTAGGAGGAACCACTATATGTTCACAACGCGAACCCTATGGGAAAACCAACTATACAAGCTGGTGGGTCGAGTATCAACTCGAGCCCACCACACTCACACCAACACCCTCACCCTCACCCTGAAGGGTGACATAGGATTTTGGGAGCAATACCCTCACTCTCACCCCGACGGGTGACATAGGATTTTGGGAGCAATACCCTCACCCTCACCCCGACGGGTGACATAGGATTTGGGAAATTACACAAACTGGCAGATCGAACCAACACCGACCCACTACATAGGCTCTTGGGGAAGAGGTCGACAGTTCTACACCGCTCGTCATCCGATAGTCTCTCCCGGTGTGGCCTCTACTACTTGGTAGCCTCCCACGTCCATTATCTCTGCTATATGGGCACACCAACAAGCATCGTGAATAGTACCTAGGAGCATCTCATAGGGTTCTGGCCTCTACCGGGTAGCTTCCCATGACCACTACCTCGGCCGTATGGGGCACACCAACACGTGTCATGAGTAGTATCTGGGAGCACCCCACCAGACTTTACTACGCCGGACAGTCTCTACACGGAGCCGACGAAGGGAAGAACACTCGACACACGCGAATACGATCCCTATGGATCCATCATCATCGGTTATCAAACACCGATAAGCGCAACGAATGCTAATGAATTCCCTCCAGGGCGCATAACTCAGATGCGGGGAAGATATTTTATTCTAAGTGTCAAAGCCGGTATGACCCTACAAGAGGTCATACACTTGTCTAACACATTAGGCAAGAATCATGGCCATACTAACATATATATATACAACATACAATTATTTCCCAAAGATGGCCTACATAAACATGCATACATGGTATCAATCAAGTAAACACACAAGTTACAACCTAACATGTGTTGGATAACACCAACTTAGAAAGGAAGGGTTAAGCATGATCCGTGCGACAATAGGTGCATGCCAATAATTCCAAGCAAACTTGAGTCAAGTATGAACTACATCTACTCACTCGGTTCGCGAAAAGAGAGAGGGCGAGAGAGAGAGAGAATGCATCATCCTCTCTAGAAGCAGGTCATAGTTTTGCCCCCAACAAGATGGGTGCAACAACTATACCACACCCTCAAGTCCTAAATCAAAGGAATATTATGCATGTACCCCATTGTTAACCCAAGATAGACATGCTAGATGTCTAAATAATAATAGGGGTAGTATTTCAAACAAAACTACCTAAGTCATGCCATATTCTATAAATACATAGGCAAGTATAAGGTAGAATAGGGGGTTCTACACAATATATGAGCTATACAACCTAGCATGCATGATATCTAACATATTTAGGGTGTAAATAAAGCCCCATGGAAGCGCGAAGCACGACTACGTGCATCGAGCGCTCCTGGAAGGGTTGGAATCGAACCACTCACCGATACACAAGTCGTCACGCACCCATCCGACGAGATCTACAAAGTAAGGGTATCAACAGGGGTGAGTATAACCACATACAAACACATAAAATCAATTAAGAATGCCTAAGGCTTAGATATCCACGCATACGGGCTCGTACGCACGCAAGCATGCATGCACGCACGTGAACCCGAACCCCCCGGACCCGCACCCAAGCATGCCGACCCTCGGCACGCCCAAACAGGTCCCGGGCAGCCCCACACACACCCCCGGGGAGCCCCGGGCGCAGCCCCGAGCGCCCCTCACGCGCTCCCAGGCAGCCCCGCGCGCCCGCAGCGCGTAGTCGCGCACGCTGTGCGCAGACACGCGCACAACCGGGCGCAACTGCGTGCACACCGAGCGGCCGCACGCGAGCTCCTGCGCACCCCCGTGCGCGCTCCGCGCGTACCCGGGCGCCTGCACCTGCACGCGCGCCCGCGTGGAGACCCGTGCGCCCAGGCCCCCAAACCCCCTCCCAAGCCCCCACATGCACCCAACTCAAAACATCTCACATGCATGCCCTCCCAAGCTCCCAACCATGCATAAAAACCAGCTTTAAGAAGAGAGAAAACTCACCCAAAAGAGAGGGGAGGGAAGGGGGAGATGGAGGGGCTCGCAAGCACACCCTTGACCGCAACCACTGCCACCACCACCTCTTCTTCCTTGCTCTTCTTCTTGCTGACCCAGAGGAGAGGGGGAGGGGAAGCCATGGAACCATAGGGAGGAGTTAGAGAAGGAGGAGAGGAGGAAATACACACTACCAACACAACTCATGCACACAACAATTCACCTTGACCTCCTCTTACTTCCACTCCTTCACCATCATCTTTGGGGCATTACAACAAACACTTGGGGGGCTGCTGTCCAAAGGGGAGGGGAAAACAATGAGGGGGAGCTTGAGGAACAATGGATTAGGAAGGGAGGAAAACAAAGCACAACAACAACACTCTTTTCACCTTTTTGTGCTCCATCCACCAACACTTCACTTCCTCTACCCAAATCAAGCACCACACACCAAGGGCTGGACCAGATCCAAAAGAGGGAAAAGAGAGAGCCCCAGGTCGTGCATTTGGGGACATTTAAATAGGCAAAAGAGGGAGGAATGACCAAGCTGTTCTCGGACTAAAAACTCTGGATAGCCTTCACTTAAAACGGCCATAACTTCCACAATACAGCTCTGAATTTCATGATTCCAACGCCATTGGAAAGCTAAGAAGCTTATCTACAACTTTCATGTACACCTAAATCAAATAACCTCTCCAGCTATTCCGACATCTAGGCTAAACATCATACAAGGCTTCTGCCAGGATTTCTCATCCTCAGGGTATAATCGAAAAAATACCCATAACTTTTGATACATGAATCCAGTCGATCTAATTCCACTTCTGTATGGAAGCTAGCTCAAAATTGAACATCTCATGATAATATCGGATTTTTATCTCTTCATCTTGGATTTTAACAAAATCAAATCCGAATACCAAATAAAAATTGCATAATTCCAAAAACGTTATTGGAATTAAATGTAAATTTTATGGACAGTACTAAACGGTACCAGGACCCATAATATGCAGTTATATTTTCAATCAGAGTCTTTAAACCCCAGCAGGTAGCTAAAAACTAAAATTTTAGCGACTCCGATCGAAATTAGATTCTAAATAACACGGACTTAACACATACATTTATATATATGTGTTAACACATACATTTATATATATATGTGTGTGTGTGTGTGTGTGTGTGTGTGTGTGTGTGTATATATATATATATATAGAGAGAGAGAGAGAGAGAGAGAGACATGTATACACACACACACAAACCTTTCTCCAGTAGCATTCGTTTTGGTACAAGGACATGAAGAAGGATATAAGAATTATTCTCTCTTGTATCTCTCTATGGAGTGGATTTACTCTTGCTTGTGCAAACACAAAAGATTGTGAGACATAAGAAATGTGTTGGGAGTCTACATTCTTTTATAGATGGAGTGGAATCCCCTCACACTCAATCATAAATTGGATTCTCAAATCCATTGAAGAATCCAATGAATCTACTAAATTTTTTGGGAATGTTTCTAAACCAATAATGGGTGTTGGGAATGCAAATGACCTTGAATATTTTTCACATTCCATTGGCCATACATGTAACAATTATTCCATACATTGTGTACCACTTAAAGAGATGTACGTACATTATGTACCACTTAATGAGATACACACAATTACTCTCAATACATTGTGCATTTCCATGTTCTTATTAATGTATAGTCATGGGAGTTGAACCACATAAAAACTTAATTAATTTACATTTAATTGGTTCACTCTCTAATGTATTCTTTCATGAACCAAATAATGTGGTAGAATGTTGATTATTATGCATCTATATTCATTTACTAATGGGTCACATTCTTACAATGAGATCTTTGACATTTGAGTTATTACATTGTTTGAAGCATTCATTATCAATGTTTTTATTGCAAGATTGACAACATAATTAAATTCCTAAAGGGTATTCAATTCATGCCATATATCATGTATGGCATAAGAAAAATTGAATATTTAGATAAATTCAGAACATCTACACATAAACTCCAAAACATGAGAAAAATTTCAGAAAACAAAGATGAAGATTAAATTGCTACTTGAAAAAGATAATGAACTAAACTGTATTGCAACTATTAGAATTATAATTATTGGTTATAAGCAACAAGAATTTCAATGGAAAAGAAGTAGCACTGAGAACATAATCCTCAAACACTCGAAAACCATTATACACTGTAAGTTCCAAAAACAAAACTTCAACTGTGATGGCTTAAAAATGACGAAAATGAGATAGAAACAGAACCATAGTGTGGAAGTAACAAAATGAAATGACCTATAGTTCAGAATAATAGTTATTAATAGTTTGAATGGAGAGGAAACGGAACTAAAAAACATGATTCTCAATACGCAAAACTGTAAGCTTCCCTTTAGACACCAACATAGCCCAAATGAACGGGTGCCGCCACGAGTTCACCGAAGGAAGATGCTGCGGATGTAGAAGAGCAAGGACTGAGGGTGAAACGGCTGTGACTTTTAGGACGTAATTAATCTACTTTCATGGTTTATTTAATACTCCAAATGTTGATAATTTTAGCATGGTTGGAATCTTCATCCTATTAGCTTTCCAATACTTCTTACGGATCATAAATCGGGTGCGTATAGGTCAAGTTATGGCCTAAACCGTAGCAGGTTATCTCTGACGGATCTTGTAGGTGCCGTCGAGCACTTGGGCGATGGATCACAAAGGAACCGTCGGACACCTGGGCGACGGCACTTGGTGGAGCCGTCGGGTATGTGAGCGACAGGCTCAGTACAAGCCGTTGATCTGGGCAAATTTTGAATTCGAAAGTTGGTCTATTCTTTGAACGAACAATGACATTGATTGTGGTTATTCAGGTTTGATGGTGTCGTAAATTTGTCCCCTATGTGCCATCGGACATGTTCGGGACGTCTCCCACTGGAGCCGTCGGTTGTTTAAGGGACGACCCCGGTAGGAGCCGTCTGGTTTGTTTTGGACGGCCTCATGAGGAGCCATCTGCTTTTCTCTGGACGGTACCATCAGGAGCCGTCGGATCATGTCAATACAGGTACCATCAGGTTCCGTACGGGTTGCACCATGTTGTGATCGTTTTGTATCATTTGAGGTCGGGTTAGGTTGCCTTAGATCTACTGGAGTTGGTTTCAGATTGTGGTTGGACCTAAGGTGAGTGGGTCTTGTCTCCTACGTAATTTTGAAGGATTTTTATCAATGACTTTGAAATGTTATTTTATGTATAAACTCGATCATGTCATATTATATAGACTGATGCTTTATTACGTATTGTGTTATAAATGTTAATATTTTAAAACTGTCGCATGCATATTATTGAAATGAAAATATGTGTTGATCATGCATGCATCGCATTCGTCTAGGTGATGTAGCCTAGGTGGCTTCGTCTAGGTGACTGAAGTTCAGAATGGACCCAAGTCTATGTGATTTATGTCTAGGTGATATGTTTCTAGGTGACACGATTTTCAGAGCAAAATCCTTGCGGCTAGGTGCCGTAGATGGCTAGGTGTCATGGGATATGGGCATGCGTGTCCGTTGCATTCATACGCATCATGAGTTTTGACAGGATTTGAGACATGCATATTGAAAATGAGATTTCTATTAAGTTTGGTTTATTGGAAAGTTATTGTATTTGCAAATATCACTTTATTGTATCTTGCAAATTGTTTCTTACAATATCTTATTGAAGAATATTATTTTGTGATATCAATTATTATTGAGACATAAAGGTCCATTCACTGAGCGTGTGGTAGCTCACCCCTCTTTTCTTAACTTTTCAGAGTAGCCATTGGTGATTGTTGATCTCGGTGGTGGAGATCGTAGTTTGCGCATTTATCTTCAGTTGCATTTAGGTGGTTGAATAAGCATTTCTTTGGCATGTAGCTTTCCTTAGTCCCTTTCAGCAAAACAGTTTGGATGTTGTGTTAGAAAAACTGTTTCAGATGTAATCATCCGCATTTAGGATGAATTATATTTAGATCCTGATTATGTTTTCTTTATTGGCATGATTAAATAAAATCTATTATGTTTTCAAATGCCCCATGTTTTATTGAGAGTTAAGGTAACAAATCGTATTCGAGCTTCAAAATGGAGTCTTGAGTACAGGGGCGTTACAGAGGGAGAGAGAGATGTGATATATACAGGTGAAGAGTGTAAGGGGTGGGTTATTTTAGGGTGGGTTACACTCCTTCAAAAATTAGAATTTCATATTTTTAATAGAGTGGAGAGAATACCCAGAGGGATGGATATAATAACCCCCTTTAGGTTATGTTGTGTCGCATTGTAGGTTTAGTAGTTGAGTTTTGTATGCATTTTGTGTTTTTATCTGAAGATAGAAATTGTATTGCAATTTAAAGTAAAATCAATACAAACTCCAATAAAAAGGGAAGAAAGAAGTAGGGGAAGGGTTTAGTATACATGGAAAGCAGAAATGGAAGATCCACTAAATAATCAATCACTTTTATGCACTTCTTCAGATGTACTAGTCTTTATCGCAAGTCTGATCTTCAGCATACTTTGATTTCTATCTATGTATTATATTAATCACAAAGATTTTCAACTTTTCAATTGTGTATATAACATATTTTTATGTTTTATCCTTACAAAATTATTAAAACCATTTTTTTATCCTAAATTATTATTTTTTGGGTGAATTGCCCAAATACCCCCGCAGCTAACCCCCGATTTTTTTTTTCCCCTCAACTTTTGAAAAAAAAATTTTTAGCCCCCTGAAGCAAACACCTAATTTTTTTTCCTACCCTTATCCCTCGAATTCCCCCAGCACCATAAAATCGCAGTTTTCTCCCTTTAACTGTATATATGTTTTCTGTAACTTTTGAAACATAAAATGTAATTTCTGTAAATATTATCTGTAAGTATGCTATGCATGTCATGTAAAAATGCTAACTTGCAAAATACTAGAGAAACATACGTTAATGCATAATACCTGAAAATATTTATCACAATAAATACATCAAAGCACTTGAATTCATGTTTGTATTCCGATGTTCTTTCCTTACCCTAATGAACTAAGATATTGTATTTAATCTGATTATCTTGATGCCATTTTGGTTGAAATCAAATCTATTGTTACACATTCGAGTTAGCATACGTACATCATTAAGAAGAAAGCGCAGTTCAAACTATATTATAGATGCAATAATTAGTCAAACACTCAAATAGATCAAACATCAACAAATGTATACTCCATGACTATAAAAACCACATATATATTAATGTTATGCATTAATGTATATTTCTTTAGTGTTTTGCAAGTTATCATTTTTGCATGACAAATATGCATTTACAGATAATATTTATCGAAGTTACATTTTGTGTTATCCAAGTTACAGAAAATATATATGCACTTACATGGGGGAAACTATGATTTTGTGGGACTAAGGAAATTAAAGGGATGGGAGTAGAAAAAAATTAGGTGTTCGTTGCAGGGGTAAATTTTTTTTTTTTCAAAAGTTGGGGGTAGAAAAAAAATCGGGGGTTGGCTGCAGGGGTATTTGGGCAATTCACCCTTATTTTTTTTATACTTTATGTTAAAATTCAGAATAGATGATAGATTTTATAAAATTTATATACCACTAGATTCTTTAAAAATTAATTGAAAAAGAATATATATTACTTATTCAATAAATCTCATTAAAATTTAGAAAAATGATAGTTTAATACATATTTTAAATAATTTTTAGATAATAATAGTCATCAACGAATGGGTATATTTTTATATTTAGTTTATTTTATTATTTTGTTGGTGGGTTTTTCGTAGAGATTTATTAATATATCATGTAGAAGATCAAATATGAGAATAACTGAATAAGGAATAAAGGTATATGAATTAATCGGAATAAGATAAAGATATGGCATTAGACAACCCCATCGAGGAAGACCGTCAAGGCTGATAGTGTGACCTAATAAGGAGGCTCATATAAGAGGCCTTACTGCCCGGTCCGCTACCTCTTACAATGGGCACAACCCTATCCCAGGTTGGACCAATAAATGATCTGGTCGGTCTCCCGGCCAAACCTGAATGATTAAGGGGCATAACTCTAGTCCGATCTAATCAAAATGATCAGATCACGGAGCTTGACTTGACCAGGAACAGTTAGACCACGGAATCTGACTTGATGCAAGGATCGTCCACATACCAACATCGGTACAATAACAGAAAGCTCATGGGAATATTCTCTGACGCAATAGTTGTAACCAACTGTTATGAATCAATTATGATGAACTGATCCCAAAATTACATGTGTCAATCGATCCTAGGGCCACGTGGAAGATTTCATCTCATGATAGGCTCACACCTCAAGAGCAAAATTGACACGCCTTGTCCCCTTCCAAACAAGGTAGACACTTTTCTTTTAAAAAAACTCTAAGGGGCCATTTGGGTAGTGGAATTAGGGTGGAATAGGGGAGGAATAAGTAAAATAGGTGTTTGGGTAGGCGGAATAAGGGGGTATAGCTATGCGGAATAAGGAGAGAATAAGCTGGTATTTCTATTCCAAGTCCACACATAGAATTGTGTTATTCCTCCACTGGAATAAGGAAACCCATCTATCAAATCACATATCATCACATCAAATCACTTGTCATCACCTCTTATACATCAATGGGGCCCACATGTCAAATAAACTTTTTATACCTTATTCACATCTTATTCTTCATCAACCAAACACCCCAACCTTTATTATTACGTTTCCCAATGAGAATAACAGAAAACACAATCAAACACAAAATATCTTATTCTATTGATAAAGTCAACAATTCCTGGAATAGGTATAAGCCCCAGAATAGCTTATGCCTCTATCCAAACAGGCCTTAAGAATCAAGTTGAATTCCTCTTAAAAATAGAAAGCCGACTTGAGCGTCAGAGGGGCGTTAGCCGGCACCACACTGGTGTGAATTGCATGTGATAGAAGCGGAAGACGGGAGCTAGGAGGCTTGAAGATGGAAGCTTCACAACTGTAACGAGAGTCTTTTTGGTGCTTCTTCTCGGATCTTCAATCGAAGCCCGAGTTGTATTAAAATCCAACCTAAAGGAAGAAGATCGGATTCCACCTCCCACGTATCATATTATTTTGTGGGATATAGGGATGTGGGTGGAGGCTGTTTATTTTATTATTATAAAAAATAATTCATTGGGATTAAATGGGTTTAACCACAGGATTATTTTATTATTTTTTTGTTGGTGGACTATTATTAGGGATCTATTAAAATGGGTTTAAATGGGTTTAACCATATCCAAATTCCATCATCGGCACTCTCGCCAACCACTTCTCATGCATGATTTAATGAACTGTCTGTGATAAATTTGTGTGTCACGCAGATGGCTACATTCTCAACCTGGAGAAGGTGACAGAAATCCTAGATTTCTAGGGTGAGAATTCTGGACCGATGACATGGAGGCTCACTCCCGCAGGTGCCAAGTGTGTTGGGTCTTCGGACAGACTTCAAAGCCGAAGCCATCACTGCTCTTAAGTATAACATATTAAGTTCTTAGTTGTCAATCATTCATTTCTTTTCCTTTTATTTTTTGATGACAAGGCCTAGTAGGCATGTATATATTTCAAAGTCTAACAAAAAAAACATATACAATCAATTCACATTATACGATCGAAATTGTCTAATACCCTCCTCCATTGCAAAAAAAAAAAAAAAAGTATGTACAATCAAATCAGTTCACTTGTTGGGGAGCATCTATAAGGGTTTTATAATTTTACCCTTGCATATGTTATGATTTGCGTATATGTTCAGAGGTAGCTTGGTAATTTAGAATGACAGCGTACACAACACGAGATTGTTGTCAAACAGGGGTGTAAAGTGGTGGGGAGCTTCCTTAGAGCATCTCCAATGGATATGTTAACTAAGATGTTAAAGTGACATGTCAGCACTTTATCCATCAATTAGACCATCATTTACTACATTCTCATTTAGTTGGTGATTGTTGCTCCAATGGACTAGCTAAATAACTAGTTAAAACAATAGTGGGTCCATCTTTCTACCCACTCAAAGCTCTCCACCCACCCAAAATAATATTTTTTTGAATATTTTGAATGGTGGGACCCACATTTGGTTGACTAAAGCACTAGCTAAAATTAACATGAAAACTAACACATGACAAGTAAGATCCACATTTAACATACTCTTAACACTTCCATTGGAGCACCATTTTTACATCTTTTATAAAAATATGACACTAACTAGTGAGTTAATATGTCCATTGGAGATGCTCTTATTGCGCCCAATTCCCTATCTCTATCTCAATCGCGGCATCCTACAAACGCCATGTCTCTCATACTACATCCAAACGGACACTAACATCAAAATGACAACTTTATAAAGGCCCTTGCAATTGCCAACGGTCCAGACAGAGATTACTTAATTATTCAAAAGTGACACGTGGACCCATTTGAAAGGACACTTTAACAAAACCTAGCATATGTATCCCATCCAGCTCCAAACTTTTTATATATACAAAGAAGGGGGCAATTAATGTCACCCAATCAACTCTTCAACCGACCCCATATTAATTTTTTTAGGATTTTTATTTTTAAGGCCATACAAACTATGTTATTTAGTGATTAATATCTTCCTTCTTCATACTTCTTTTTAAATCCCCAATTTCAATCGTCTATTTCAGTTTTAGTCCCTTCGCCCAATGTCCGTCCACATATCTTTAGTTTGTAAAATGTGTTTTTTTATTTTAAATCCTTGTGAACTATGTCATTCAGTCCCTCCATTCTTTATACTTCATTTTAAGTCTCCAACTTCATTTTTTTTATTAGTCTCTAGACAAAAAGTCTGTATGATTTTGTAGGTTGTTTTTATATTTGAAACTTGTATATAAAATTTTGGTAAAATATTTAAATTAAGGCTACATTTGCATTGTTAAATGTTCAGTGACAATTTCAATGTTATTCAACACTGCATATGCTTACTCAATCCGATATTACATTCTCTTAGGGTCCGTTTGGTTACGCGTTTGGGCGGATTCCGCTTTTTGAAAAGCTGAAAATCCCAAACGCGCAACCAAACGGGTCGGATTCGGCGGAATCAAAAGCTGGATTCCTTTTAATTTCTCTCTCGAAATCTGTGTTTTTAAAATCTCAAAAACAACGATTTTTTGTCGGAATCGATTTTTTGAATTGAAAAGCAATTTTTTCTACCAAACATTAAACTCATTCCAAATATTGATTTCTGAATTAAAAAAAAAAGCATCCCAAAAAAGTCAATGTCTAAAAACATTTTAAAAAGCAGCTTTATTCCAAAATCTACTTTTCAATCTGTGTTTTCAAACGGAGCCTTAGTCTTAACTGTATAATTTTAATTAATTACATAAGCAGAAGAAGAACGATTACATAAGCAAATTTTGAGGATTTTTTCATTGAATTTTGATTTAAATGATTTTTTCTTGATTCAAAATTGTAAATATTAAATTAAATATTTTGAATGTGTTTAAAATTTTAAATTTAAATGCCATTAACAAAAGTTGTATGCAATCAATGAAAATTTTATTTTGCATGGATTTTAAACTCTTATTTATCTAGATATTAGTGATTTGATGGGAATCTAACATATTATTTTATTTATTGTTTTTAATATTTAAGCTATTATTATTTTAGTTTTTATTTATTTATTTATTTATATATATTTAAAATCTCATTCATTAAGGATCTGTGACTTTTCTTCTACAATTATAAAACTTGTTACGCAACTACATATCATCATTGATTTGAAATATCAAATGATGGAAGTTAAAAATATGCTAAACTAGAAAATCGATATCCTGGTTATAAAAATGTTGAAAAGGGTTTCATTGGGGATTTCTTTCATTTCGGGGATGAATAGTTTAAGAATTCTAACTATCCAATAGCCGCAAACAGATTAACGTTTTACATAGGAACTCATAAAAAAAGTCCTCTGAAGTTAAGGATTTAAAATAATATATGAAAGGAAAAAAAATTGATCACTGAATTGTATAGTTTATAAAGACTTAGAAACAAAATTACATTTCATAGACTAACGATTAGGGGTGGTAAACGAGTCGAACGAGCCGAACTTTGACATGTTCAAGCTCGGCTCGTTTATAAACGAGTCGAGCCGAGCCGAGCCGAGTCGAGCTCACGAGGCTCGACGAGCCTAGTGTTCTTCTTTATTTTATGGTTTTAGAGATTAAAAATAAAATTTTAGCCTAAATGAGCTAAGTTCATGAGCTTAAACGAGCATAACTTTGTATTAATTTAATTTTCTGATTTTATAAAGTAGTTTAGTCAAGCTTCAACTAAGTTTTTATAACACAAGCGAGTCAAATTTGAACACAAAATGAAGCTCGATCCAGGTCTCGAGCCTAATCGAGCTTTAAAACTTGTTCAAGCTCACTCATTTGTCTAAATAAATGAGCATGAATGAGCTCAAATCGAACCGAGTCCGAACCGAACCTGAACGTCTTAGTTCATTTACCAGCCCTACTAACGATGTTTGACGGAGTGAAACAAAATAGGTTGTTCAAGTCAGGAATTTCGAAATACTACGAAGGAAGAGATCAATAGCTGAATAACATAATAATTCTCATAGACTTAAAAATAAGAACCCTTTTTTTTCGGTATAAATGTAACATATCAATCACATCCCTTCAAACAAACCAGTCCCTCTACCACACCATCAGAACCACCACCAACCACCTCCCAAGCCCGACAGCGCCGTCGCGCGCCACCTGTCCCTCGCACGCTGGAACGCGCCGCGAGTCCCCGTTAGCGCCCACCGCGCACGCGACCGGAGCCGAACCCACACGTCCTCCTTGGGAGATGAAACCCGCCTAATCCCACATCGGAGAAGGTGAGACGAAAACGATCCACTTTGATTTGAGAACCACTGGATCTGACGGAGGTGCTCACTTAGGAGGAGGAGAGGTTCGGTCACTCGGTGTCGTCCTCCCGTCGGCAGTGAAAGGGTCGGTTGAAGAGTGCGAGGTCGTCGATCTTGTTGCGCAGGTGGAGATGATCGGGAAGGTGTTTGGGGGGAGCATGTGAGTAGCCTGTTGCGGGTGGGTGAGGATGTGAAGGGGTGGGATTGATCTGTTCCAATTTTATAAATAAAAAAAATAATACGGGGGTGGGCTGAAGAGTTAATGGGGTGGTATTAACTGTCCCCCCTGCAAAGAAACTCAAAAATTCAAGATTTGAAGAATCAGTGATGACCACACAGTGTCATTGGGTTCTGCTCTTCTCTGGGCTACTTCTGTGCTCAAATTTCTTTGTTGTTGGAGGGCTTGACTTTGATCCGCTGATTCTCTTTCCTGGTTTTGCGGATCTGTTTGGAATCAAGTGGAGCAGGGTTGTCACTGTGGATGACTTTGGAGCTAAAGGAGATGGAGTGGTTGATGATACTGAGGTAACTGAATGGACATTGGTCCTGTTTTTCATTATGTCTGTCGCATATTGTCCACTGATTTGATATGATTCTATGTGTGCTAGGATGTTTGATTGGGTCGCGCGCACACATACATAAAGCATAATCATGTTTTGATGAACTCCTATTTATTCCAAATCCATGGTAGATGTCCACACATGTTGTTTTTGTGAATGTTGAACATAAAGGACCCGTTTGGAAATAGGTACGGGTGGGTAACTTTTGGGCTTGCAGGAAGCTGCTTTTCCCAAACCCATTTCCAAACAGAAAAACTGGGGCCAAAAGCTGCAGACAGATTTCTGTGAAAAAACGTTCGAAACCTGAGTTTTTCAGGAGCTGTGGGGAGGTAGCTTTTTGCAAAATCAGTTTTAAACCCAACATTTGCCTAAAATTAGTTTTACAATCGTGCAACCAAACACAACCACACTAAAAAAAATTAAAAAAATAAATCAGAGTTCACAAAGTGATGGTTAAAACAGTAATTCAAATTCCAGTGGATGGGTATAATTGTTTATCCTAACTAACCCAGTTGACCATCATTACATGTGTTTATATTAGATATTGTCAGCATATTTTTATCCAAATGGAGGTTCATCTTTCATGTGAACTGCATCTTTGAAGCCAAACATTCCAAAAGCTCAAATATTATTCTTCTTCATTCAAGTCCAACTTATCGAACAATGAAATTTCCCATTGAACTTAAATATCTAAAACATATTTGTTCCTTAATGTTGTGTGAACTAGAGGATTGAGCCGAAGCCTCTCTAAAACATGTAGCGTTTTAGTTCTTTGGCATGTTTATCAATAGAAATTCATAGAAGATGCTGAATCCTGTTTGTTAACATATAATATATGAAGTTATGAAATGATTGAATATGGTGGGATTGCAGTCATATTGATCGTTCATCCTTTTATGTTTCCAGGCCTTCAGAGATGCGTGGGAGACTGCATGCTCTTCAACATGGCATACAATTCTACAAGTTCCAAAAGGGACATATCTTGTTAGACCAATTGATTTTGCTGGACCATGTCAATCAAAGCTGACACTCTCGGTATGTATTGGGAAATTCTGATGCTCAAGCCTGGGACTGAGAGTGACATAAGTGGATATTACAGAATTTCTGAATTTTGGGCAACACAATAGATTGCAGGTACCATTGTTTCTCCTGAAGATCCAGACATTTGGGAAGGGTTAGACACCCACAAATGGCTATACTTTCATGGCATAGACCATCTAACAGTCAAAGGAGGGGGAACTATCAATGGCATGGGAGAGAAATGGTGGGCTAGGTCATGCAAGATCAATATAACTAATGTAAAATTACCTCTCTTATTGGTTTAAAGACATTATCTAACAATGATGTTTGACACTTCGTACATTTTTCCTTTGCAGCCCTGTCAACATGCGCCTACGGTTAGTAACTTCTTTTTTCCTGTATCCAAAAAAATCTCTCAAACTTTTGTTCCCTTCATTCAAGACAGGTTTTCCTGTTTGGTATGGTTTGGGCAGGCTATTACTTTCCACAGGTGCACACATGTAAAGGTTCAAGATTTGACTCTGTTAAACAGTCAACAAATGCATATAGCATTTACAAATTGTTACAGAGTGACCGTATCCTATCTTCAAGTGATTGCACCTGCAGAAAGTCCTAATACTGATGGGATCCACATAAGCCACTCTGGTTCTGTTTTGATCAAGCACTGCACCGTCAAGACAGGTTTTAAAACTTAAATTGTTATCTTCTAGGCTTCTGCCAATCATAATGTCCACATTTAATTATTGTTTTATTCTATAGAAACTCATACCATCGTACAAGTAGAACAGCAGAACCTGCATATCAATCTCCTAGTGTGTCAAAATTCAAAATTTCATAGTTTTGTAAATATTTTGAACTAATTTGATTTCATCACTTGTAGGAGACGACTGTATATCAATAGTTAATCACTCATCAAAGGTGAGAATCAGACAGGTTTTCTGTGGACCTGGTCATGGAATAAGGTCAGTATATTTTTCCTTGATACTTAAACTGATCTTCTTTTCAAGTAATGTTAACATTACTGATCGATCATTCTGATGTTCAATCAGTATTGGTAGCTTGGGAAAAAATAGTTCATGGGATCATGTGAGTGATGTACGGGTCAATGGGGCCTTTATTACCAGCACAGAAAATGGGCTCAGGATTAAGTCATGGCAGGTAACTTGGATTTCATGTAGTGTGTGTGTGAAATTTCAGCTTTCATAGACTAATGTTCAATGATTCAGGGAGGTCGTGGTTATGCCCATAATATAGCCTTTCACAACGTCTTCATGCAAAATGTATCCAACCCGATTATCATCGATCAGTACTACTGTGATTCATTTGTTCCTTGTCAAAATCAGGTACTGGAAAAAATTTCTAAAGAGCTCTCATGACTTCATGCATGCAAACTTTTTTTTGAATTTTTTTCCCCCTATGAATATATGCAGACAGCAGCTGTTATGGTGGATGATGTTTCATTCGTCAGCATCAAAGGAACCTCAGCAACAGATGAGGCAATCAAATTATCTTGTAGTGACACTTTGCCATGCCAAAACATATATCTGCAGGATGTGCAGCTGTTCTTGAGCTCCGGGGAACCTACATCAGCTTTTTGTTGGAACGCTTTTGGAATCAGTTCTGGAATAGTATATCCCCCATGCTTTCCTAGTGACCACTGCTTCATTGAACAAGAGGCTCTTTTTAATGCAACTTTGCTTTCAGTTGCATGATGTATTTTTATAGCAATCCATGGTGGTTGAATATAATTTCAACTGTATATAATGCTTATCAAATTCTTTATAGTCCCTTCCTATTTTTCCGAAGGTAAATTTTTTTATCTGGAAGGTGTGGTGGAATCGTCTACCAACTGAGGTATATCTAGATTCCATTGGCATCTTGATGTATACTACCTGTGTCTTATGCTCATCGGATATGGAATCAGGTCAACACTTATTTACAAGTTGTGAATTTACAGCTAAATGTTAGTCTTATGTCCCAAGGCTTATGCAGCCAACTGAAGGAGTTTGGGAAGAAAATATATGGCCTAACTTATTTGAGGAGCAGGTGTGGATAAATATTTGATATTGGTCATGATGATATGGCAGATTTGGAAAACGCAGAATGCGAAGGTGTTTCATGGAGATAACATATCAGCTTTTCTGGTTGCTGCTTGTGCACTATCAAGCTTGGGAGTGCTTACAGTTTTTAAGATCTTTTGATCAAGATTTGCAGCACCAGATCAGCTCAATAAGTGAAAATTGATAGGTTCTCCTATAATCAAAGTTTTGCGATCCATGGTTCGAGCTCTGGAGGTGTTAGCCCAAATCAGCAGACTCGACTCTCTTTACACCACCTCAAAGATGATTGCCATCAGAAGAGGCCTTAGGCCAGTTATTCATACTGTTCATTAATGTATTCTTTTTGGTCAATGTACATATCGCATACCTAAGCAAACTGTTGATAATAGTTTTATAATACTGTGATACTAGCATATTTTCTAAACTTTACATAATCTGTATCACTATTTAGATTTCGTTTACGTGGGATTTTAGGAAAACTTGCCGCTTATTCCTTCACAAATAGAGAATATATACTTGAATGAATTGAGTACGTACCTTTTAACACTTTTGCTAACCTAATATATTCATTCTACATTAAGAAAAAAAACATAATAGGTTAACATGAATAACTGCAAAAATGACTAAATGTATCAACACCCAGTCAATTCCTTTGTGATTGACAGGATGCCCCATTCATCTTTACATGACAAATACAGTGATCAAGTTTTCTTTTTTCCCTTAAAGCTGTATACTTTAGCTTGATTTCAACTAATATAGACACCATCACTAATACATATATAATACATCATGGGAGATTAAATATCACGCACAAAAAGGGAACATCCTTGCTTTCAACTAGTGTGGCAAGCATGCAAAAAAGGGACGCATTACAAAATGCAGACTAATTAAGGGGCCTCTAGTTTCGTTAATGCTTCCACGTCTACAACTGGCAAAACTTAAAAAGGAGAGCAAAGTCCAGCGCGTCACATAATTTATGGATCTTCAAATAAGCAAAACTACGACAAACAAAAATTTGGTGCTCCCTGTTATAGCTTTTGGTTTCTTGCCCATTGTCTGACTCATTCATCAACCTGAAATAAAAAGAAAAATATACTCAAGAGAAAAGTTTAATGTACATAGGTGAATAAATGCCAGGAGAAGAACCAACCTTCCCAAAAATTGAAAATGAAACAGGAAATTATTAGTTTTTCATCAAAATAAATATTGAGCCAAACCAATTTAAAATCCCAAATTGGTATTTTCTTGAGCTAAACTTGTGATACCAATTGAAGAAATATAAAAAAATATTATCTAAAGTAGATAAATTGAAACTAATTTTAAATGGTTGAATCTTAAGACCACCACAACAATTAGAGAATGTAGATTAAAATCATAGCCATGAAGGAATATGATCAATGCCTCTAAACCATGGTCGCGCAGAAAAACACATTAGTTAAGCTACAGAGTAATTAATTAACCTACAGAAGAAAAAAAAACAGGTGTTACTTCATTGCATATGAAGCACACAACCATATGATTTGGCTATTATGGAATATATTAAAATCAAGTGCAGATATAAAAGATTGAAAAGAGACATATATAATTATGAACCTGTGAACATTAAATCTCATCGCACTTAACCGGAATCACACTCTTCCAATACTTCCAGTGCTTGTTTGACTGCAAGTGTGGACATTTTCTTTACCTATTCCACTCGGCATATAAAATGAAAAAACATTAAGAATATGAAGTAAAAAAGCACATTAGATAGAGATTTTGTAGATTAATGATTGCAACCTCCAATTTGTCCTCCTTTGCCTTGTGACCCAGAGGTAATTTGCAGAACTCTTCAGTTAAACGAACACATTCATTGACATTTTCAGGTGATACAAAGTCCACTGCAACCTTTATACATGACTGTCAAAGACAAAAACAGTAGAGAGGAACAAAATGAGTAAATTCTTGATCAAACACTAGATTAAAAGAATAAAAGTTAAATAAACAATTTTAATGACCAATAATCGCCTGGAAAAAAAGAAGTTTAAAAAATCTAACCCACACAAATATGCATAAACAATAGACAATAAATCCAAAGTTCAATGACATTTCAAAATCATCATATCCACAATGCATATTCTAGGTGACAACCAACTTTAAAAGGTCATGTGATGCACAAACTGCTATAAAGTAAACATAGAAATTGCTATATCATAGAGAAGCTTGACAAAATTGAGTCCATGTTAACTCTGAAATGAAAGGCAAAAATCCAAAAAGAAACTTGTCCCTGATGAAATAAATATTATTCTTCAAGGCGATATGCAATAAAAATTCATAGAGAAGCCATCTTCTAATGTAAGCCACATCTGTTACCCAGCTCTGGCAAATTTGTCCAGATCACCTATTTGACTGTTTATTCACTCAGAAGACCGTCTATAAACTAGCTGGACTAAAAAATTTATGTTGGAAAAAAATGACAAGTCAGCCTGCAAGAATAATCATACTTTCAAATTTAGAACTTGAATGAAGACTGCATCACCAAGTTTTTGTTCAAGGTCTACGGTTCAATTTCTATGCAAAAAATCATCTGGTAATACTCAAAATACCTGAACACCATTATCTTTTATTATCAGATAAAACCATGTATAATCAATTATGAAATCAATTAAATATATTTAATTTCGGATTCTGTACTATGATATTAATAAAATTGTGGTAACATTGTCTACCACTTGCCTCCATACCATCAAACAATGACATAGAATTCCATCCCATCTCTCTCCGGTCTTGGTCCCTAGGTTTTTCTTTGTCCTTGAATTTTAGCATGTTGCTTTGCATTGACGACTATGCCTGACTATGTCAGCCGTGTGTGTCAACACATTCACCTGGACATAGTAACAATGGTTGAATTCTTTACAATTGTAGTGTACCCTAAGATAAGTTGAGAAACGAGCACTAGTTAAGTAGAAATCACTGTTGAGTGCATATATTTGACATAAATGACAGTGACAATGTCAAACACAGATCCAAAACTGAAGCATTGGTCATACCTAAGAATTTATAGTAACCTGATAACAATTAAATTTGAACAGTGGACAATGGGTATAAGAGCTAATCTAAGGATTAAATTCAGACATGCAATGAAAATGGACTGGAAGCATAAAAGAATCTGCAACTGCATTTCAGATTCTTCTGAGGAGCAAAAAAGAAAATAATTGAAAAACCGGTACTTAAGATGGTCATGTTTGCATCTAAATTCCCTTTTTTTTTAATAATACCGGTATTCAAAATGAAAATACTGCAGCAAAAAGTCACAACTGTCAATGTACATCCACAATGGGAAGCAGTACAATGCAATAGACCTTAATTTATATATAATAGCTTTGTTGAAAAGTGAGCAAAAACTTCAGTGAATTTGGTAGATTAAGCAATCATTGACGGAGAAGATGCTTCTCAAAAATGCAGGCATTATTACTACACAGAAAGAATATGGCAGTGTTTATCCAAGACTTGAACTCACTTGTCAAGTTGTCATAGAAGAAAAGATTGTGATCCACTTTTTCTAGAGTGGAGAGACTAAAGGAGAGAATGTACACACATATTACACGTCTTGTCAAAAGAGATATTAAATACAGATATAAATAATATAAAATAGATAAGATGCAACTTACAGCATCAGACATGTCGCAATGAAGTTTGGTAATAGAATCTCCTCTTCCCATCTCTTCAGCTAGTCCATATGCAATATACATTTTTGGCCGCAGGTCTGGCTTCACGTCTGCGTCTGGCAATCTTACAGCAAGATTAAGAAGGCCGCAACAAGGATGTGTATAATCCTGAAATGGCAGGGGCACTGATGAATTCAGCACCATGCCGTGGTAGACGCTCTTCAAAAAAATTAGCTGGTGGCCAATCCTTCAATTTCAGTATCTCAGACCATTCATTATGAGGCCGTCGCCCCTCCATATAACCACTGAAGAACTGATTAATATTGATTTCCACCTGCAAATCATAAAATAAGGAACAGAATCATAAGCATCACAAGAGAATGATGGTCTATGGATCTCACACAGGCATTCAGCAATTGGCCAAAAAATAATTTATTGAAAAGACTACCGTCTGACAAAAGTGGGTGGTATCACCACAAATTTCAGTAATAAAGAGGGTTTTCTTGCACCAGATACACTTCAAAAACAAGAGAATCAGTTGTGACATATGAGAACTCATTTCACTACCAGTAAACTTCTACAATGGATTATCAGCTATGAGCAGAATTCATTTTACTTCCAATCATTATGATTTCAAATAATGAGATTTGTCTATAAATGACAAAATCTCATAAAACTTTATTTTGATGACAAATTTGAAATCAAATATTCTGCATTGATTTTCTTTTCATATTTGTCCTACATCAGTTTCATATCAGACTACATATAAAAATATATTACATGCTAAACAGAAAGCAATAAAATAAAACTTCTTGACATCAGAATGCAAGGATCAGGGCATAAAACATATTGTATCGCATGTAGCAAAATGTTCAGACCACATTATTACTACAGATAGCACATATTACAGTAGATTACATACATTATGAACAACATACCTCACACATATCGAGACAATCAATGGCCTCCACAGCTAAATCATCAGAAAAACCCATGTTGTGTTTCTTCTCATGTAGTGCACGCCACATAACGATGGGTTCCCAGCTCAGTCCTGATGTGAATTCAAGCACATTGCTAACAATCACTGGTTCACCTTTGACCCAATGCTTCTGGAATTGATCCAATTCCCATGATGAATGTCCCTTGCACTTGGGCAATCCAAGTAATTGTCATCAGAATCTACTCTACTGACTGCCTTTTTTAGTTTTACACTAGCAGGATCTGGCCACTTAAGTCATGACAAGGGAATTAGAGAGAAATATATGAAGTGCTTTCTGATGCATGGCTAAAAGTCATTGCTTCAGCCTTGTTGGATAACTTCAATAGCCAGCCTTCCTGTATAGACACTTGAGTTCCAAAAAGCCATTACCACATCCCCCCAAATTACCATGAGGACAAGGGATATTCCCATCACGTTAGCTTTCCACTCTTTAAATAACATGGGACGGTCATTGGAAGCATTATCATGAACGTCCCTGTTCCTCTTCTCAGTGAGAGGTTTTCCACCGTGCACATAATCCGTCCCCAGGCCTGATATTCTGCAACAATTGCCCCACCATCACCGGGCACGCAACCAGCAGGAAGCTCATGACAGAAACTAAGACAGATTGTAAGTACATTTGGAACAACTTCGATGGAAATCAGCAAGAGAGGTACTGCAATTATTACTGTTCCAGAAACAATTAAAAAAAAAAGCAGTCAAAGGCCCAATTTCCTTCATGATTGAGTAACAAAAATTTACCCAAGTACAAAAATCACACATCGGTAAAAGAAGGAATATATACCAATATATACGCTCTTCACTGGCACAATCAACTCGTTCTAAATTTATCTGATCCAATGATATACCTGCTCAATGGAAGAAAAAAAACACTGTGGACCGTGCTATGCTATAAAAAGATCATTAAATTATACGTTGAGATCATGAAGCTACCCTTCATCTTGGCCTCTCTCTTTTTCTTCCGTCTGCTCTTGGAGGAATTTCTTCAGAAATGGGAAAAGCTCATGTCATATATAACGAGAATGTTCAATGATATTCTGTTGAGGTGATAATTTTATGAAAAATGGTTAAGAGTAATTTTCATGAAAAATGGTTAAAAGTAATTTTCATGAAAAAGCTGATAAGGAAAAACCAGTTTCTGAAAATTGGTGTGTGCAGAACTGGAGAGATACAGCTCAAAATGATATTCTGTTGAAGTAGATGAAGATTAACACACTACTCAGAAAAATCCACAAACAATTTTTAATGATAGTTATTGCAAGCAAAAAAAAGAATTACATGCCTGTCATGATACAACATATACCTGGCTATATACACTTGTTCAAAAGAGTCAAACTGCAGAAATGACAGCACAAACAACCGGGCGTAGCAATGTCACCACCAATATGAGTAAACCATCCAATACAGAATAATAACAAGGTACCCTACTGATATTTAAAGAACAAAGTCAGGGTTAACAAGATTTTTTTTTACCAAGGTCAATCAAGATCTTGTATTATGTAGCTGTTTTATTGGAAACCGAGTAAAATTTTCTTTAAGTTTGTTCTTTCATATTTTGCCCTTTTATTTTGTGGATTGTGGAGGGGGTAGATGGTACCACCAAAACTTTTACCCACAGTTCCGTTTGTAGGCTGGTAGCCCTGAGTGCAGTTCCATATATCTTTAATGAGATACAAACAAAACGTTTGCGAGATCAATAAAAGCCTAAGCCAAATAATAATTGGGCAAAGCTATTCCCACTATCCGAGTTACTATTTTTCACTACCTAAAATTACAAAAATGCCATTATTTATTTTATTTTTTCGTTTCTCTTTCCCACTACCCAGTTCGACAGCGTACAGTCGAAGTGTTCTTCACTGGGACGACAGAGGTCCATCGAACTGTCTGAATAAGTGTCGACAGAGGCCCAGTCGAAATGTGTTTCACTAGGACGACAGAGACCCGTCGATCTGTCAGAACAAGTGTCAACATGGATGTGTCGAACCCTTCAAAACAATAACTTTCTTCTAAGAATCAATCAATTATACAATCATTTAAGTCCTTATGAAAAACAAAAATGTCATTTAAGTTATTTAAGTCTTTTTTAAAATCATTCATATATATATATATATATATATATATATATATATAAGAAACAAAATATTAAACAAATAGTTATTTGAATCAAATAAACAGTAAACATTTCACATAGACAAAAAACATTATTTTATTTTCTAAACAAGTGGAGTCTTTTATAAACAAACTCCACTTATTTAGAAAAGAAAATAATGTTTTTTTCTATATGAAATATTTACTGTTTATTTGGTTCAAATAACTCTTTGTTTGATATTTTTGTTTCTTATACTTAAATAAATATATATGTGAATGATTTTCAAAAAGACTTAAATAACTTAAATGACATTTTTGTTTTTCATAAGGACTTAAATGATTGTATAAATGATTGATTCTTAGAAGAAAGTTATTGTTTTGAAGGGTTCGACACATCCATGTCGACACTTGCAAACACACTTCAACGGGTCTCTATCGTCCTAGTGAAACACACTTCGACTAGGCCTCTGTCGACACTTATTCAGATAGTTCGACGGACCTCTGTCGTCCCAGTGAAAAACACTTCGACTGAACACTGTCGAACTGGGTAGTGGAAAATGAGACAAAAAATTAAAAAAATAATGGCATTTTCGTAATTAGAGATGGTGGGAAAGTTAAGTAGGGTAGTGGGACTATCACTGCCCATAATAATTTGATACAAAATGCTTACCACAATGGCATGTAATACAAAAACCAAATAACAAAAGCCCAAGCCAAATAATAATTAGAATTTAGGGTTTTAATTGGAAAGTTAGGGTATTATTGTTAGACAAATGTATAGTTTATATTTTATTTATATTTATTTATTTATCTATATATAATATATAAAGAGGTATGTAAACGATAAAATTTCGCCAACCGGTTAAAATGGTCATTTCGAATGAAAACAGTGGGGTAGTAAAGTCATTTCACGAGCGGATGGGAACAACTTCTTTTTTGTTACTATTTTTTTGTTCCTTTTTTTTTGTTGGGTGGTGAGCAGGACAAAAAGGGAAGCTCCAACTGGACCTACAGAAGGTAATTTTTTTTTGGGTGGTATAGGCTCAAAGTCTTATTGAGTTACTACTTTGATTCATTAGATTCTTTTTGAACAAAATAATTTTTTTTAATTATTTGGGAATAATTGGAAATGGGAGTGTAGGCCATGTTGATAATGAAGTGGACCATCAGGTGAGGTGTAGGTCATTTCCCCCACAAAAATATCACCACATGTAATCCCTATTAAAACTCAAAAAGGGTTATCATGGGTTCTTTACAAGGGGTTCGGATCATCTGTGGTGAAGCTACAAGATTGTCCGTGTAGCAGCCACTAAACAGTCGCCACCTGTAAAGGTGAAAAGCAAACCGTCCATCGCTCCAATGTTTTAAACTTCCTTATCTTCTCAAAAAGACCCCCCAAAAATTTGTATTTTCAAAATATTCCCCCAGAATCCAGCCTCCAAAAAAAAAGTTCAAATACTAAAACATATATAATCTTACTTATTTATTTATTTTAATTGAAAATAATTGCATTTATTTGGTTTAAACCCTATATTACAAGTGAGATTGATTTGTGATTCATATTTAAGGTTTTGATAAGAATTTAGGATTTTTTTAGTGAAATGTATGATTTAGGTTTTATTTATTTTTTCTGGTTGAAAGCTATGATTAGATTGCATTTGTTTGGTTTAAATCTATATTACAAGGGAGATTGACTTTTTCATTGAAATTTAGGATTTTTATAGGAGGTTAGGATATTGTAAGACAAACGTACAATTCGTACTCTATTATTTTTGTTTTTTTAATTAAAAGCTATGATTGTGATTGCAGTTGTTTGGTTTAAACCCTAAAATGGAGTGTACGATTCCTTTTTTCTGCCACACTGTTTTGCTCAGGACTGTACGACATCGTGAACTGTGAACTGTCTGCCTATTCCATACTTCTCACATAATATTTTGAATAGGGTAGACATGTATTCATATCCTCTATCTGATCTGAGGAATTTAATTTTTCTTCTCAACTAATTATCAACTTCATTTTTATATTTGATGAAGCAATTGAACACAATAAACTTGTAAGAGATGAGATAACATATCCAAACCTTAAATAATCATCAATGAATGTGACAAAATAGTTTGAACTATATCTGGCTCTCACATTCATAGGCCCAAACATCAAAATGAATAATACTCAACAATTCAATTGACTGGATGGCTTTTGGGAATGGTTTCTTAGTTGCCTTTCCACATATGCAGTATTCACATGTAGGAAAGTCAACATCTTTCAAGGTACCTAGCAAAACATCTCCGTATAAGAGTTTCATTATGTGTTTACCAATATGACCCGGCCTCGCATGCCAATTCAGACATTTAGAAACACTGATTTTCATTATTCACTACTGATAATGAGATAGGAAAAAAATAAGATTTGCATTCAACTTCCATCTTAAAAAGGTTATCATACATTTTACCCCAGTCAAAAATTACATTGTTAAGCCTTATGGGCACCCTTTCACAAGAAAATTGAACATCAAAATTATTTTTACATAATTGATAGACTGACAAATATTGTTTCTTATATTGGGAACATACAAAATGTCACAAAGCTCCATAACACGTCCAGTCTGCATGTGCAAATGGTACGTTCCGACCCCCCAAAACATCCTCCGCGGCATTGTTTCCGGTATACAACTTGTGTTGTCCTTCTAAAATCTGGTGAAACTCCACAAAACCTTCCCTTTCCTTTGTCACGTGCTTGGTTGCCTCTAAATCCAGAAACCAATTAGGGAAAGCCTCATCAATAAGTAGAACCTCATAACAAACATTACAGAATGGGAGGAAGAGATAGGAGGATATATTGTTTTCTTGTCCTTGTATTCTCTAGCGAAATGTCCCTGCTGACCACACTCAAAGCATGTGATCTTGGACATATCTACTCTGCCCTGAAAACCACCTCTTGGCCTGAACTGCTGTTTCACCTTGAATTTATTATCTAGCTCAGTTCTCCTCTCATTAGGCTTGAGCTTCTTATTACTTCTAAATTTTCTTTTCTTCTTGAACCTCTGAGGCTCCTTTTCTTCTACATTCATGACCACATCAGAGGAGCTACCTATTTTTCATTCACCTTTAATCTCCAAAGCACACCTCAAATCCTCAAAAGTCTTAACAGCCTTATCATGGGTCATCAAGAGCTTCATCTGCTTTCAGGATGGAGGAAGTGACCTTAGTACAACTAGAATTTTCTGATCTTCAATCAGTTTATTCCCAGCTGCAGCTAAGTCATGAATCATTGGGACATTTTCCTCAAATGACTTGGCATGGACTCACTATAAGGCATTCTATAGTTCTCAAATTTTACACTCATTACTCTAAGTCTTGCAGTATTGTAGCCTGAATAGGTCTTTTTCAATGCATCCCACATTTCTTTTGCAGTTTCATAAACCTCACATTCGCCAATCAGATCATAAATCATTCTGCTTAGTAAAGTATATCTAACAATTGTGTTATCGTGCACCCAACTATTATAAGCTTCTACAAGTGCATTAAAAGAGCCAATACCTGGTTGAGTTTTAACTTCTCGAAGTGTATATTCAACATTTTGTTCATGTAAAAAATATGTCATCTTTCTCTGCCACTAATCATAATTTGTCTCATCTAATTTATCTCCCTTGATTAAGTTCGAGATAATATTTTTAGATGCCATGTTTTACTGCTGTTAGATTTAGAGAGAAAAAGAATAATGAAGTAATACACGTGTAACACAATAATAATACATTACACATGTAATCTAACAGCCGCAAATAAATGAATATGCACATCCATCAACAAATCTTGCATGCTGTGACTGATTTCTACATTTTATCTCATAGTGATTATCATTTTCACACAACATGACCTACGTGACTTACAGGAAATATAATTAAAATTTATCATCAAGACACCAAAATCAACACTATGTGTAAAAAATCAAATGCAATCAGCATGATAATAAAATTAATTCATTTTTTTAAAATCACATAAGACTATTTTCACAATTAATATACATGTCTCATTTGGGAGTGGTAAAATAAAAATCATCTGTTGCGAGGAAAGTATTGTGATTTCCTCATTTACGCCATCAAGGATGAAATTCAACTCACAATAACTCTGATACTATTATTGGGAATAGCAGTAAAGAAACATGTACTACAGCAAAAACGTCGATCACAAACCGGAATTAAATTTATGTCCAAATTAACCACTCAATCAAGGTGAATATATAGTGAATATCCCACCTCCAACCTCCACGTAAATGAGAGACTAAAATGATTCACCCCTCATGATCTTGAGCTAATGATGGAAAGTTCTAGGTGTATAATTCAAATAGAGATGGAACAAAGACACTCATAAACATACGGGAACCACTGTGTTAGTGAAAAGGGAGAGTGAATGAAAAGGTCTATGTTGCATGTATATATAGGCAGATGAGTCGGTTTATGGAGCTTCTCGATAGTGGGCTCTCGACACTCGGCCAATACATATTAAAAACTAATGACTCAGTGCTTGTGTTACTTCATCAACAAGAAAGAGTGAGTGGCGGTTTGTATGAGATTATCCACAGATAGGTAGATTAACTCATAATATGTCAGTGAAGGTTGTATTAAACCAACATTTGTTACTTTGTTGAGTTATTTATTTGGGATTCATGGATGTAGTTTTTTTTTTTTGTACAGAAGCCTAGATTAGTAAAACCTGAGTCTGACTCGAGCCAGGGTTCAACTCGAACCTGAACCAAATCGAATCTGCAGGTTGAGGTCGTGTTCAGGCTCATATTACACCCTTCGGGTTGAGGTCTGGTTCGTACTGGACTCTGTGCATTGCGGGTGGGTTTGGATAGGCCTTCAACCCTCTCCAAACCTGCTGGAGTTGCACCCCTGTCATGTGTAATTGCAAAACAAGTTTGTGGATCTTATGATGTTGGGGTCTTGACGTTAACAGTGTATTTTTGGTGCCAAAGAAGTCCCTTCCCGCCATCTCTCTCTCTCTCTCTCTCTCTCTCTTCAGCGCCTTTTCACAGAAACATCCTTGGCCAATCTTTCAGGCATCGGCGTCGCCTCCTCTCACCCTTCAAGCGACCCTCTCGGCGGCATCGCTTAGGTTAGGGTTTTAGTTTTCTATCTGATTCAGATTTTGTTTAGCTTGTTTTGTTTCCATTAAACCTATCTATGGTGGTATGGTTAGGGTTTTATATTATTTTTCTTTCTTCTATTTTTCAGAACTTTATTGACTCTGTTTTTCTCAATTTAATTTTTTCGCCCAAAGTCAAGTCGAGGTTCATTAAAGTATTGATTTTGTTTTCTCGATTATCTGTTCAGAACGAAATCTTTCATTGAATCCATTAGTTTAACAATGGTTTCCTTCGCAAACTATTATTTGTGGGTTACGTGTATAAAAAAATTTGCTTTAGTTTAACCTCTTTTGCTTCTTTGGTTTGATCGGTCAGACTGAACTATGATGGAGGAAGAATCTTGTAATGGAAGGGATGACATGGTGATCGATGGGCATGAACTCGTTCAGCAGCAGGTGAACACCATCCTTAAAGGGTTCAATCCTGACCATCTGAAAGTTTACTATGGTAAAACTCTGAAATTCAGCTTTTCGTTTTGTTTTCATTAATCCTTCTGATTTAACTGTCCCTCCCATTCATTGAGTTCTACTTTTGATGGTCCTTTTGATGATGTCTGCTTTGAGTTCTGGTGCTCTGGTGAAATGGTTGTCTGGATCGGATATAACCCCTACGTTTTTAAGATTGAATGTTCGATAGATTTATTTAAACAAAGTGCTTTTTGCATCGTAACCCAATAATGCAACTGTATGACTTGTAATATTGTAATAACAACATTGCCCGTGGGTCCCAACAGCCTAATATCTAAGAAGAGTTCCTATTTGAGATAGTTCAAGGATCATGCCTCTCTGGTTGCGATTGCTTTAATCTCTGCTTAACAGATTTTGTTAGTTTCATTTATGCTAATAATAAGATATGCATGAATATGTTAGTTTCATTTAACCATAAAAAATGATATGCGTAAATTTCATGATACAAAGAATAATTTTTATTAAATAATTTGAAACCACCCATGATGATGTTTGATTTTTTTTATTTGGCAGGAAATCTCTTTCCTCATGCTCATATTTTCAAATGGATGTCATACGGAAATGGTAATTCACATTTCTTGAAGAATTTGTCTAATGCATTTATATTTGTTGGAGTTGGCATTTCTTTATTGCTTCGCTAATATTGGCATTTTCATCTGCAGATGGAAGGCATCCTGGCTGTGATCCATCTTACTTCGGACGAAGAGAGTTGTCATTTACCTTAGAGAATGATATTTATCTTCGCTTCCAGTCATTCAATAGTGCAACTGAACTTGAGCATGCTATTAGAGAGAAGTGTCCATTCAAAATTGACATTGGGCCCATGTATAGATGTATGACATTTAAGAAAACTATCTGCCTCTTGGTAAATTCATTCCAAATTGTTTCCCAAGTATTTGTTTTTATCACCGTATTTCTCTTTTAGTTTTGTTACTTTTGTTAATTCCAGTGCACATATTTTGTGAGGGTCTTTTTCTTAATTTCCCCTCATTTTCCAACCTGCAAAAAGACATGCATATGCACAGGGTGGTGACAATGTGTTTACCCCAATGGAAAGAGAACTTATATTTGATATTGTAAGCTCTAAGGATTTCCCTATGTGCCGAGAAATTAGATGCTAAAAATTATCAGATGACATGGTTGAATTGACTGACTTATATGGACCTACCTACTTTCAGGATATGTCAGACTATGATGATGTGCGATATTGCTGTTCTGGAGCAGATGTTTGCCTAGACGGATGGCTTTTAATGACAGTTGCTATCAAAGTGATGGATAGAGCTCTCAGAGGTTTCTTGACTTCATAACTTCCATATAAACCGTGGACAGAATTAACTTCATGGTTCACTAAGTATCAAATCTCTATTTTTAAGGGGGCCGCCATGTATTTCTTTTGAATGGCTGTAGTCATCAATTACTATATTAAGATACTGTGTTCCTCTTGCAGATAATTTTGGTTTTGATCATATTCTATGGGTTTATAGTGGCCGACGTGGTGTCCATTGTTGGGTTTGTGATAGGAGAGCTAGAATGTCCCTTAACTAGTTTCCTAAGATTGGGTTTAATATTCACACAAATTGTATTAGGGTGGTTATATATGCTGTTGATTGTCTTCAGGCTGACTAATGAATAGAGGGCAGCAGTTGCTGACTACTTCCGAGTTTATAAGGTGGTAAATCATATATTGTCAATTGGATTGAAAGGAAATAATGTTTCTTTTTGTCAGGCCACATATGATAGATCTTATTGATGACATTTTCTTGTTTAGGGTAGTGAAAATAATGCAAAGGTGTCACTAATAGGTCCAGTCCTTCATCCTTTTCTTGCGTAAGTCTCCATCTTCTTTACTTGTACGATGAATACTGCAAAATATGTCCATCAAATACTTCTTCAACCAGTTGCTGTCTCTTTCTGCAAGAGATCTTATATGGAGGTTCTCGAGGTCTTTTTTGAAAAGAAGTTTCTCTGTGGCCAACAGCTGCTTTCTACCCAAGAGAGATATGAGAAAATCCTAGCCATCATTCCTGATGAATGTGAGAGAGGACTGGGAACTTATGTCATCAATATGACTAAACATGAATAATTTTCGGTCTCCTTAAATTTTTTGCTGTTTCATATGATTTCATATTGTATGCTTTGCAGCTTCTGCTGCTGAACTTCATGATAGATGGCAAGGAAACCAGCGGTCTTCTATTCCCAAAGGAGATCCCAACATTGTCAGGTGGGAGAAATTGAAGAATATGTTGCAGTCTGGAAAGCACAAGGTCCATACTTGCTACCATTCCATATTTTGTTTGCAGTTAGAACCAAGTGTTTACTGATTCATTTTTTCTAGGACAAGGTCTTCGAAGATGTACTGAAGAAATTGTCTTCTCCTACACCTACCCACGGCTTGATATGGAGGTTTGGTGATTATTTTATGTCTTTGCATTCATAATGAGATATTTATCAAAGATTGTCTGTCCACACGTCTCCTTTTCTATGCAATGGGTTACTCAGGTTTCAAAACACATGAACCATTTGCTAAAGGCACCATTCTGTGTACACCCGAAAACCGGTCAGTATAGCCTGTTGAATTATAGACATGCCTTATGTTGAAGATTTTTAATTATGTAGATTTCTCCTATTGTGATTGTGTCTACCAATATATTTATACTTGAAATTGCACAATAAAATTTTGATATGCTAATATTTTGGCTTGTTTATCATGTTACAGGTCGCGTCTATGTTCCTACTGATCCTGATCGCTGTGAGGATTTTGATCCCACAGCTGGCCAGCCCTTTCTGAGGTTAGTTCTCTAAAACTGTTGAAACTTGAAATCGAGAACCTTCTAGTTTTTTTTTTATGCATGTATTTTCATTGTTCCTTTCGTGAACTCTTGTTTTTTTCAGGAGTTTCTGATTTGGTAAGTGTTTTCATCAGTCTTTTATGATACATGTTAATGTATGTGATACTTTCCTTTATAGACATCTGTCTAATAGAGAATTTATGTGCAGCCTTTAGAAGAGCTTAACATGGGAGCTCCAAAATCAGATGTAGACAATGGTATGATGCCAAACTAGTAAATTTGTTATCATTTGGCTTAAGTTAGCTCATATTTTGAAGCTTGTACGAGGATACAAAACACATTGGGTTTATGGATTGAGTTTTCAGTAATGTTGTATGCGGATTTGCACTATGATTGCTAAACTAGAGATAATGATGTTTACTTATGTCCTTTATAATTATCCATTACATTTTTTTTTTGATATCAGAATGGGAAATAACTTTGCTTGGTTTGAATTTTTTAGATCATTCTAGTGGCCACTGTTTAGAGATACTAATTTATTGATGGTCTTGATAACTATTGATTACATTTTCTTTGATGGCAGAATGGGAGGCAACTTTGCTTGGTCAATCGATCAAATTTTTCAGATCGTCATTCTTGCAGCCACTGTTGAAATCTTGCAAGGTCCAACATTTTACCATGTTGCCGCTTTCTTATTTTGTCTTCAAAATTGTTAATTCTTGATCACCATCTTCATCATCATCATCATCCCCCTAAGTTCTACTCTACATTATTCCTCAAAACTTAAATATGGTTTCTTTGATAAACTCACCTAATGTTTGCTCCCGTTGGCTTGTTATCACAAAGTTTTGTGATGCCTGTGTCATGTGAAACACATTGCTATTCATTAATCACGGTAAGATTGAAAAATAAAACATAATAAGTTTTTAAAATATAAAATTTCATGTGGATTAATATTCCAAGATGCACAGAACTATACCTATTTCTGGCTTATTGTTATCAAGTTTGATTGTCATCGCTGGTTGCATGAATATTGCTCTGTTATGGATTGACCCCACTATGTTTTCCTACATGATGTATCCTTCCACTGTGTAATATGTGTGCTATAGGGGGGATGCAGTCTTACTATTTAAAGTATAATAGGATAATAGGATATACCCATTCAGTTTGGTCATGTGAGCATAAATGAGTTGTATCAGCTCAGCATATTTTTAACTAAAATTTTGATACAACCAAAGGGCAGCAGGTTCAATATATTGTGTTGATTTTGAGTTTTGGTGTGATTCAGATGATACATATATTAAATAACCCGTGATAATTTCTTTTTATAGAAAATAGCTGGTATAGGATTCCTCTATTTGACTTGTTTTTATGAATCACCTATTACATAATGGGTGTTGGTATACTTAGTCATTGTCATTCCTACAGTAATTTCTGCAGTCCCCACTTTCCCCTAACCCAGTTCATATTTTTTTGGGCAAAAGTATGTACTTCATTAGACAAGTATAAACCTTCAAAAAAAAATTCAAACATGTTGAGGGACTGCAAAAGTGACTGTTTAGTGTCCCTGACATTTTTTCGGATAATGATTTGATTCACTGATAGATAAAGAGAATAACTTTGTTCTTCAACGTTGTTGAATTTGCTGCAGGAAGAGATTGAGAGTTCATATAATGCAAAGCTTCAACCTGCGAAGAATTCCTTGACTTGGTAGAGCTGCATCCAAAAGCATGCACATGACAACAGACCTGCAACATGGGTTTGCAATATACTTAAATTAGTATTCTTTCTAGGTTGTATTGTATTTAAGGTTATTAGATTTACATCCTAGATACAACTTGTTACGCCCCGAGGCGACCGTCCCTGAAGCGTTACCAATCGAACAATAATCAAAAGGATCAAATAAGATAACAAGGCTACAGGGAAGTGGTAGCCAATAAAAAGAAATGATGCGGAAGTATAATATACAATTAAGTCCGTAAATCAAAAACATTATTACAGACTCGAATACACAATTACCGTCCTGTGAGAGCCCAAGTCTAGTCCAAATACAACAATATGTGTGACACGCACAATTACTAATACATACACAAAAATAGGATTGCTGATAGCCCCACACTTGCCAACCGGAAGCTGAGACACGCCACGCGCGAACTACGCTAGAGGGATGCTCCACCTCCACGCCCCACTGTCCCTGGCGGAAAACAACACACGAGGGGTGAGCTACAAGCTCAGTGAGTGGCAAGAATCCAACTCAAGAATAATAATATAACACTAACATATTTTCCTTTCAAGGAAAGATATGGATGGGAGAACACCGACATATATAAATGTCACGTAGAGTCGTGACCACACATCACCCTCACCCTCACCCCGAAGGGGGAAAAAGTGTTGGGACTTTTGGGAAACAACTAATCCATTAACACTAACGAGTTGTAACAGAAACTAATACCAAGCTACAAAGATTCTCCACATCTAGATAAATACATATCAATCCCTCGCATCATCTGGTAGCCCTCTCCCGGGTAATCCTCATCCTAAGGCCATCCATGGTCAGTACTCAAGCCTCGTACGATGGTGGCATCATACTCTGGGCATTCCCCACGATATGGATTCACCCATGGTCGGTACTCAAGCCTCGTATGTTAGTGACGTCATACTCTGAGCATTCCCGACGATACGGCATCACCCGTGGTCGGTACTCCTAGCCTCGTATGATAGTCACATCAAACTCTAGGCATTCCCAACGATATGGATTTATCCGTGGTCGGTACTTAAGCCTCGTATGGTAGTGACATCATACTCTGGGCATTCCCGACGATACGGCATCACCCGTGGTCGGTACTTTAAGTCTCGTATGATAGTCACATCATACTCTGGGCATTCCTAACGATATTATGGCACAATGCAGGACAAACTCAACCCCGGGTAGCTTCGACGCACGATGATGTAGGGAAACAGTACTCCACGTTCGCAATATCATCCGGTAGCCCTCTCCCAGGTAGCCCTCTCCCTGGCGGCCATCCGATGGCACGGCGACACCATGCAGGGTAGCTCCAACGCTGGGTAGCTTCGACGCACGATGATATGTGGAGGAAGCACTTCGTGCTCGCAATACGATCCACACACGCTTAACACAGGTAGGCCTAACATACTATTGTCATAGCTATCAAGTAACAAACACCGAATAGCCTCTACGCACGATGATGTAGAGAAACAGTACTCCACGCTCGCAATATCATCCGGTAGCCCTCTCCCAGGTAGCCCTCTCCCTGGCGGCCTTCCGTGGCACGGTGGCACCACGCAGGGTAGCTCCAACGCTGGGTAGCTTCGATGCACGATGATATAGAGAAACAGTACTCCACGCTCGTAATATCATCCGGTAGCCCTCTCCCAGGTAGCCCTCTCCCTGGCGGCCTTCCGGTGGCACGGTGGCACCACAGGGTAGCTCCAACGCTGGGTAGCTTCGACGCACGATGATATATGGAGGGGGTACACCATGCTCGCAAGACGATCCTCCCGAATCAACTACTATCATCTAGCAATTACCAATTGATATAGAGAATTCTCTTGAATTCCCGCACAGATGCATCACTTGGATGCAGGGGAAAGAAGCTAAACACTCGCACTCAATTATGACAAGACATGATCCTGAAGGCGGGTCATGCACACGCCTAACACAGGTAGGCCTAACATACCATTTTCATAGCTATCGGGTAACAAACACCGAGTAGCTTCTACGCACGACGATGTAGGGAAACAGTACTCCACGCTCGCGATATCATCCGGTAGCCCTCTCCCAGGTAGCCCTCTCCCTGACGGCCTTCCGGTGGCACGGTGGCACCACGCAGGGTAGCTCCAACGCTGGGTAGCTTCGACGCACGATGATATAGGGAGGGGGTACTCCCTGCTCGCATGACGATCCTCCTGGATCAACTACTATCATCTAACTAATACCATTGCTAATGAATTCTTATAAGTTCCCACACGGATGCATTCTCGACGTGGGAAATAAGTCCTTGCACTCAATCAGGATAGGACATGATCCTAAGGCTGTCATACACGCGTCTAACAAGATAGGCCTGACATTCTATCATCATAGCTATCAGATAACAAACATCAATACAACAATGAATTCTCATGAATTCCCATAGAGTTGCATCACTTGGATGCAGGCAAGATAGCTACTATATTTGCCACTAAAACAAGTATGCTCCTGATAAACAATAGATCATAGATATACATGTCCACACAATTAAACATACACACAATTATCACATGAGAGTTCCTATCACAACAAGAGTGCATAGACCACATGTCCAAGGAACCTAGCATTCAAGAATTAACCACACTAAGCATCTACCAACACGAAGGCAATACTACGAAAGGACACCTTTAGTATAACATACCCAACATTCTATGCTATATATATAAAAGTTACAAAGTGATAATAGCAATATTATCTGAAAATCAATAATGAGTATAGCTATAGAACCCCATGGGTACGCGACGCACAATCACATGCATCGAGCGCTTCCCAAAAGGGGTGGATCGAACCACTCACCAAAAACCCATTCATTGCGAGTTCCGCCAACGAAAGCTGCAAAACACAACCAATGATTATCAAATCAAACATGAAGTTTCTTGGCACCTATATATAAGCCTATTTCATGAAGACAACAACTCCTGATATTGCCCACACCATGCATAATAGCTCTTTGACACATATTTATACAAGACTAGTCCATCTACAGCAATCAGCCCCAAACATTGGTCTCCACGGCATAGAATACACATCCAAAAAAAATAAATCATGTGCATACTCTGATATGTTAGGATCATAATCCGTGAAGACATCAAATCCTGATTTAATCTTGAAATACCCTAAATAAATTATTTTCAGAAACAGGTCTATTTCTACGCGAATCTGGACAGGCCCTGAACATTAGGCTATAACTTTCAATACAGGTAACCAAACGATACCAAATTTCATATGTAACATGTAGACACATAGATGATCATATGAATTGAAGACATAAGTCTCAAAATATGCCTCTAAATACCCCAAACACAAGAATCTTGAGGAGACAGAAAATCTGTCTTACAACACAAAGCCACCCCATTCATACATTAACACAACCATCCTATGTGCAGCATCAATTACTCATAACAACACTCTCATGCATGCCCTCTACAACATCCTAGCAAGCATAAAAGTAGGGGTAGAGAATTACCAAAAGATGGGGAGGAGAAGGGAAGGTGTTGGGCTCACAATGACACCACACACACACCCACCATCACCACCATCTCCTTCACAGCACACCTTCTACTTGGCTGGACCAAAAGGGGAGGACAAAACAGGGGATCAGCTAGAGGAGGAGGAGAGGAAGGAGAAACCATTAATACATCACACACATCTCACCTTGATCAACTTCTTCTTCAAGCACAACCCCTTCCAAACACTCCTTCATCTTCTCCCTCACTTAGGCAATTCCACAAACACTTGGTGGGCAGACCCCCACAAAGGGCTGGACCATGTGAGGGAGCTTGAGAGAGATGGAGAAAGGAAGAATCAACAACAACAACCAACAACCACCATCCAAACATACCTTCTTGGACTCCTTTGTGTGCTCCTTCATCTCCATCACCTCCACTTTCTCCACCCAAAACACACACAAGAGGAGGGGCTGCAACAGCTCAAAAAGAGCCCAAACAGAGGCTGAAGTCGTGCATATTTGGGGGGTTAAATAAGCAAAGGTCGAGTAAATGACCAAGTCATCCTCGGACTTAAAACCTCTGCGCAACCTTCACTTAAACGACCATAACTTCCTCAATACAGCTCGGAATTGCGTGATTCCAGTGGCATTGGAAAGCTAAGAAGATTATCTACAGCTTTCATGTTTATACCCAGATCAAATAACCTCTCCAGCTATTCCGAAATCTAGGCTAAACATCTTACAGGGCTGCTGCCTGGATTTCTCAACTTCGGGGTATACTCGGAAAAATACCCATAACTTTTAATATACGAATCCAGTTGTTCCAATTCCACTTCTATATGGAAGCTATATCAAAACTGAACATCTCATAATAAAATCGGATTTTTAGCTTTTCATCTTGAATTTTAACAAAACCAAATCCAAATACCAACTCAAAACTGCATAATTCCAAAAACGTCAGAATGCGACGAAAATTTATAGGTAGGCCAATGCCAGTACCAGGAGAATAGATATGCAGTTAGATTTTGAAATTGAATGCCCAAACTATAAGAATAAATACAATCCAACATTTAAAAGCCAAAAAGTGACACAGACATAACACAACTCAAGCCCGGCAGGTTCTCTTTAATATTTGTGGCATCAGATATTACCTTTCATCACATGATGAATTCTATGCATTTTGTGTCACTGGATGCTGAGGCTGTATTTATAAGAATTTGTTTACATTCATGTGTTAACTAACTACTTCAGACTCTCAGTTTGCTAAGTTTGCTAATATTGTCAGATGAAACTGAGAATTGTGTAAGATTTTTGTAGTGCGGGTTTTTTAAGTTCTGTTTGTTACTCTGTAACACTGGATTGAATAGCTTTCTCAATGAGAAGAACAACCTCTGTGGATTTTTTAGATTCAGTGGTGGTCAATTCATATGCACATCTCGAACCAATTGATCATGTTATTAGTGAAACTTGTCTCTAAATTTGAATTGAGTGTGTAACATACTAACACCCAGGGCTTGGAGACCACCGGTGGCCGCTGGTGATGCATTTTGTTAGGTGTAAGCCTTGCGGGAAGTTCGGGGATTGCTCGGTGGAGAGGTGCTTTAAGCAGATGGACCAGGCGTTTAATTTTGGGGATGATCAGATATTGTAGATGTATGGGTTCATGCATAAGTCACTCGCGAGCAGGAAGGTTAAGAGGGTGAGGAACGAGATGGATAGGCCGCTCGATGTGAAGGACGAGCTTGGGTTGCTCCACCCGGATTTCAAGGCTGTCAGGATTGGGAACCTGTAATGTTCTGACTCTGTTTTTTTTTTCTTTTCTTTTCTTTTCTTTTCTTTTCATGTTGGGTTGTTCATTTTCTTTTATTGTTTGATGGTTTAAGATGGGAAGGTGGTTTCTTTATTGAATTGTCATGCTTTGTATGATGGGATTAGAATGCTTACTGAGTGTTTAGATAGATGGTGTTTTTCCCATCTAATGTGGTATTCTTCTTCATTTTCATGTTATAAATACAAATTTTTTGATGGGTTGTGCTGTGCATGACTCTAGCTTTATTGGTTGAATTTGTGAGGATAATTGAGTTTGCTTGAATTATAAATTGGATTCTTGGAATACACGATTTTCAAATCTTTTTTCTATTTTTCCTGGCTGAGAAATGCTCTAAGTTAAATTCTCATGTATTTTGAATTTTTTTTTAGTATACCAAACTTCTGCATATGACTATTTCTTTAAGCTTGTCCGGAGTCATCTAGTTTGGGAGTCGTGACTTGTCATAAGTTCTTCGCTTGAGCTGCATTGTATTGTTTTGTATTGTTCCACATGTGACTTCTCACGACCATTGCATGTTCACCCGATTCCCTACTGATATTGCTCTAGATTTCAAACTGAGCGCATTTAAAACTCCATCTCACTAGCCATTCGTGAAGATTTATTCTATAATTGTTGAGTAGGAATGTCATCCGGTCAGGAGTTTTTATTAAAAGGAATTACATTTTGCCCATTTAAGGGGTGGTAAGACACAAACTTAACTGGAAATAACATGAATAATAAATGACAATGCAGGTCAACTTTTTTTTAAATTAGTAACCAAGAACTGTCTGGTCACTATTCTATATCATCAAATTAGTAGGTGTGTGGTTTTAAACTTCATTAAAACTAGAACTGGTTATGATCAAATTAGTAGGTAAGATGGTTTGGGTCCTTTCATTGCATTTGTATAGGAGTATAATGAGAAGGTTTTATTTTCCCAGTGTTCTTTTCCTCCCTCAGGTTCAGGTTGTCTGACAAACGAGGGAAGAATTCTTGCAGTGTCTCTTCCTTGTGTTGATCTCAAGATAGCTTTTCTGATTTTTTTTACCCTTTAAATTTTCTCATACAAATACTCCAGGTATTGAACCCAAAACCTAGGCAGAACTTATTTTCTGTGTCTAATGGCTGGTTATGTATTTTCTGAATCTGAAGAGATTTTATTGTCATGGATGTGGTTCACTAACCATTCCACTTTTATTTAGGAAAAAAGAAACAAGTTCAGCCTCTGAGCTGCAAGGTGTCTTCCAAATATTTGGGGAAACCATGTCAACCCAGAGAGCATCCCTCACAGATAGGGCAGATGACAATCGTGTCCTGCATCCTCCTGTACTCATCCTCCGTGCATCTGCTCCATCTTGTTATACCACACTCATACATGTCTCTTTATCCACTTGTGGAATTTTGTCCTCGTCAGCTCGTCTCTGGATATCATGCACCCAAGCTTTCTAGTCCTGGATATTTGGTCATTTGTTCAGGATAACATACCTAATATCAATCCTTTTCCTTGTTAAACCTGCCTAGATAAAGTTATTTTTTCTCTGCACTCTGCAGGAACTCACTATGGCCCCATAAGGCTCATAGGATTCTGAGCTGGAATTTTATTATATGTATATGCCACAAATAAGAAAATGATTAGATTCTTCTGCAGTTTTGTCAAAGCATGATTCCCATACTGGATCCACTGCCTGAAGTTAATCTTTGTGGACACACGATAATGTAGAGGAATTAAATTCTCCACTTGAAGGGGAACTTGACCTCTATTTATGGAAGGGATTTTGCCAAGTCCCATAAACTATTTTGAAAGGATTTGATCTCCAGCAGTAGCATAGCTGCCAATGCAAAAATAAACACACAATAAGTTTTCATGAATTTAAACCCTCATTTTTTTCCCAAAAAAATAAATGTTGGCATTTGCTTTCATAATAGAATATATTCTTATAAATCTGCTACTCTGTGGACACACAATAATGTAGAGGAATTAAATTCTCCACTTGAAGGGGAACTTGACCTCTATTTATGGAAGGGATTTTGCCAAGTCCCATAAACTATTTTGAAAGGATTTGATCTCCAGCAGTAGCATAGCTGCCAATGCAAAAATAAACACACTAAGTTTTCATGAATTTAAACCCTCATTTTTTTCCCAAAAAAATAAATGTTGGCATTTGCTTTCATAATAGAATATATTCTTATAAATCTGCTACTCTGTACCAGAAGGATTTGAGACGGTTGTTTGGCAGTGTTAAAGATCTTAAACCTGTTACTCTATGTTTCTTGTGTTTGGCATTCTTATTTTAGAGCCTTGGATTGGTACAACGGACATTCTCATAAAATTTAAGTGTTACAACCTATGAATGAATCCCAAGGAGTTATAACCATAATAGTTGTTTTTCTGAATTACATGAGGATGGAAAAATTATTTAAAATATTGGTAGTGGATTACAGAGGATCTTAGGTGACTACTTTAGGATAAAGAGGTGGTGGAAGTATTGAATCTTCTCAAAATCATGGGAAAATGATATGGCGTAGCATAGACGTCTATGAAGCTTGTGGCTATAAGTGCTGCATTAGAAATGCTCCTTGCTAAGAATAATAGAGAAGGACAAATATGGATACGGGTAGAAAATTGGCTTTTTTTGGGTATAACCTTATGAATTCATTAGACTTGAGTAGATTAGAAGGAAAATGGAGAAATTTAAAGAACTAAGCTCCTAGGGGTGATGCCTTGCTAGTAGATGTTTCTTTTTTTCTTCCTTTTTTTATTTTGTTGTTAAAGATGAGAAAAGAGAAGTGTAGCAAATGTTCTCTCATGTTTGTCTTGTCCAGTCACATGTGGTTTGTGCCATGAAAAGGTTGAATGCAATGTTTTGATGGAGGGAATGTGGCATTATGTGGAGAAATGATTCATGGCCCCCTTTTTGTATATGTTTTTTTTTGTTTTTTTTAAAGAGGTAGAAATTTGCTATCTGATATCATTTTTGAAAGATCGAATTTCAAACTCTGAAAAGAATGAGAAAAGATACAAAATACATAGATCTGAGCGTCCCCCAAATAGAAAAGGCATCTACCCCTTTTTATATATGTTGGAGTGGAAGAATAGGTCATTTAAGAGTTGAGGAGCAAAGATGGGCAAGGTAATTCAAATAGCGGCTAATTTGATCTCCTCATGGTCTTATAATCATATTAAGAGCTCATGAGAACGTACGTGAGCAAACATTGTGGTTTTTGTACTACATGCGAATATGGTAAGCATTTTGTATCAAGTTATTGTTTGGCTTGGGCTTTTATTGATCTCGCAAGCATCTTGTATATGCGCCATTGAAGATTTATGGAACTGCACTCAAGGTTACAAACAAGATTGTGAGTATTAGTGCCCTTATAGTTTATAAAGTTTTAATAGTAACATCCATCCCCTCCACAATCCACAAAAATAAAAGTAAGACTGTAAAAGAAAAAACAGAAAGAAAACATTATTAGGTTTCCCAAAACACCTACATAATATAATATCTTTTTTTTAAAAAAAAAACGGTAGACAATTACTATCCCGATAATATATTATCGAACTGATAAGAGTCTGAAATAGATGTTGTAGCATGAAACAAAGACGAAACCACAACTACATAATACAGTATCTTGATTGACTTTGGGGGAAAAAAATCATGTTACCCACTAACTTTGTTCATTTAATGTCAGTAGGGTACCTTGATGTTTCCGTATTGGACCGTTATTTATATAGACGTTTCTATAGTTATGACTTTTTTCCTTCTGCACACCAATTTTCAGGAACTGTTTTCACGGAAATTATTCTCAACCATCTTTTCTATAAAAGTTGTTGTTTCCTTGACTTTTAACACAAAAAAAAAACCAATAAAAAAACTCAAATTCTACAATCCAAACATAATTTTTTTTTTTTTGGGAAAATGAGATTGATGGATTTGTCACTTCTTTGACTAGTTGATGCACATGTGCATTGCACATGAATTGGTTTTACTGAATTATAATATATGAATGTTAATTGGGATTATTGATTGATTTAAAATTATTAGATTAATAATGAGAAATATTTTTTAACATAAGGACAATTATTAAATATTTTATAATACATGCAAAGTGTAAATATAAAACTTATAAAAGACAATATAAGGAAAGAAGGGAATGAACATATTTAATTAGAATGGACTGAAATTCTCCACAGAATCTTAGGAAAACTTTAAATGCATACCTATAACAAGCAATGAAGGAATTCAAATTATTATAGAATGTTAGATCTTCATGCTTCTTAGTAACCAATAGCAGAGCATTGTTACACGCAAGCTTTGGAATCCATATATATCTAATAATGTTTATATCTTGTTATAAAGGTATATACCCTATTAACATTTTTTTTTCATTTTCGTATCAATGGGATTATATGAAGGTATATGCATTTTCATAAAAATATATATCTCATTGATGATGCTTGCTATTTTTTAAAATTAACAGTACACATAATTATCATGCAGACTGTCTCTACCATTATTTCCAACAATAACATGATCGATGTTGGAGTAAATAGACCAATAAACTAATACACAATTAAGATGCATTTAACCAGATCTTATAAAATAATACCAATAATATGACATGTAACAGCAAGAACCAATTTTTAAAAACAATCCCAACTCTTGATATCTTATTAATGATGCTTGATGATATAAATGTTTGTCACATTGAAAATGAAAATGTAACTCAAAGATTCATTTTCTTGTCTGAAATTTTTTGAGTCTTCTCTCTTTCAACAAAGTCTTTTATTGTCATGGTAATAAAGTCAAATAGTTCCTGCAAGTGACCGAAAAATGTTATTGAGATTAAAAGTATCTAATGTTAACTTTATTGCATGAAAGCATAATCATTATTAGAAAAAATATACAAATGTAAGATGTTATTAAAATGTAATAATGCATACTACAACTCTGGTCTACTGTCTTGTTTTGTGTTTATCTGGTTGATATCTTACTCTCTTCAAGTATCTTCATCTATTTGCTCAACAGAAAGACTATTAGCTATTTCATATATAAGAAATTGGATCACACCATACAAGTATAAAACAATTCTTTGACAACATGTTGAACTTTTAATGGAAGTAGAACACATCACAATAAGAATATAACTAATTAACAAATATGCTTAGTCTATCTTTCCCTAAAAAAAAAAAGTTATGCTAATCACATTTTCATAGGAAGCATAAATAAGCATTATTAAAATAAACACATAAATATAAATGAAAGTTAATTTTAGACTTATTATAACTCTATTATGTAACCTAATTGAGTGTTATCTGTTTCAATATTGATTCATTCTTCAATTTTTTTCAAAGGCTCATAGTCACTTCCACTGTTCTACATAACCATAAATGTTAAGATAAAAAAAAACATAAAAAGTACCTAAACCCTTGTGAAACCAACCAAAGTTTGTATATTAATGGGTGCAAACATGATTAAAAAGCATAGTTGAATCTCAATGATAGAGTAGATAAGGACTGAGAGGTGACACAAAACTAATTCTTGATTAAAAACCAATCAGGCCATACAAGTGTCTTTTTTTTTTCAATAATGATTTTAAGCCCTTTAAGGTCCCATTAGAAGCCCCATGATCGTGAGGTGACACATAACTAATTTTTTATTTACTCTTTGATTTATTTCGATAACCGATCCCTTTAATTGAGGAGAGTTGCGATTTCTCTTGCCACGTTAGTCTGAGGGCCATATGTAATTCAATTTGTTTTTGTATTCCTTCCATTTTAATGTTTTTTTACATCCATAATCAATTGTTCACTATATTTTTCAAACACCATTATTTTTTTAAAACACATGTGTCAATCATTGATTGAAGACTGACAGCAATTGATGAATTGAGCATTGACTGAATCAAATCTCCATATCAACTTATTCACCTCTTATTCAAACTTTATTCTTCATTTACCAAACAACAAAAATTGTATTCTTGCGATTCCCATAAGAATAATTGAAAATATAACCAAATAGAAAAACTCATATTCTACTAGTAATTCCCAAGTATTGTTACACGGTTTTTTTTCCATCTAAATTTCAGTTCCATATACGTCGATTAAAATCTTTAAAGCATATATTTACAGTAATGAAGTATATGCATCGATATATTTTTTTTATATTTTTTATAAATATATTTATGCAATTCATTGAAAAACATACCATATTTATTTTATAAAAGTATTACTTCATCAGTTATATTATTTTATAAAAATTCAAAACTCATAAGAAACAGACTGTACGCTCCAAACGGGTGGGGGAGGGGGTATGGATCAGACAATCAGCCTGCCCTGGAGGGAGCTTTGTATGCCATCATGTGGGCCGGATCTCAAATTAATTATCTGGGACCCGATTCGGGCCTGTGGGTGAGGGCAAAAAGGTCTTTCCATCCTGTCTTCCCTGTATCAATTTTCGATTTCACGGTAGGGTTTCAAGGATCTCTCTCTTTTGTTTTGGATTCAACACTCTTGCTTTTGAAAACAGAGTACATTCAATCGATCGAGAGAGTGCGATAGAGAGATGATGAAGATGGAGATAGACCTCGACAAACTCCCTATCAAACGGTTGGACGCCATCGAAGAGAACGGCATCGAACACTTCCCACCGTAAGATCGTCTCCTTCCTTTATTTCTCTGGTTTTGAGTTGAGTGATCCCTGTATAATTCGCTTTTCCTTGTTGTCTTTCGGAGCAGTGATGTTGGTCAGGACGAGAAGCGGCTCGATCTGATAAGGAGGATCGACTTCACTCCCATCGTGGAGAGGGAGGCCAAGAAGGCCAAGGGGGAAGTGGTGGAGGAGGAGAAGAAGTCATCGGCAGCGGCCGCAGTGACGCCTACTTTACCTTGGCAGAGTTTAATGGAGAATCTCCAGCTGGCGCACCAGGAGCTCTCTGTCGTTATTGACCTCATCAACACTGTATTGTTTTCTGTGATTCTTTTTTTTTTTTTTTTAAATTGTGTTTCTTGGGGAAAAGTTTGAACTTCTTATCTTACTGTTGTGAATGTGGGGAGTGTAGCATTTTTTTTAGTGGTCCCTTGAATAGATGGAATGTCTTTTGAGTGGTAATTTAAATAATGGATGAATTTTTGGAGGAAATGAAAGGTATTTGGGTTGTTGAATACTTGAATTTTAGGAAAGGAAGGATTTTTATGTGTAATTTTTTTTGGGGAATATGGTTCTTAGTTTTGTTGGAAAAGATGAACTTTGGATTTGTTTTTGTAGCCCTTGTGAGTGTTTTGGAAATTTTTTTTAATAATAGTTTTTTTTAAAAGAAATAGTAGGCATTCGGCCTCAATCAATATTAAGAAAGTGAATGCCCAAAGTTGGAAGTTACAAAATTTAAGTAAGCCATTAAACATGGCCTACTAAAGTTGAAAACCAAAACCATAAAGGAGAAACAAGTAGAAAAGATATCTACAATCCCTCGAGGAAAAATAATAGTTTGTAGTCCTGCATTTTTCACAAAAGAAAGGTGTGAAGTGACATGTTTTGGAGTTGAATTTTACCTATCTATTCACACCTTATTTGATTAACTTTTTATTTGTAGGTGGAAACAAATGATGCTGTGACTGTGGCTGGGATGACTAGGCCAAAGCAACTGCCCAATGAAGTTTTGGCTGACCTTTCTGTATCTGCTGCAACTAAGCTACAACATTTCAGGGTAATGTGGCTGCATTGCATTTAACGAACTTAACCATTGTTTAATTTGTTTATAGCGCTATTCAAAACAGAGGTACAGAAGCAATTTATGAGTAATTGGGAACTGACTAACTGTTAAGCGGGGGGGGGGGGGGGGGGGGGGGGCGAACAATGTGAAAGTTATATATGTTGGGATACACAATTGTTATAACTTTCAAAAGTGATCTATAATATGATATGTCAATTTAAAAATCTATGAAATAATCTTATCTTTGGAGAACACATGGATTGTGATTCCTACACTTGTGGTGAAGATTACATCATTTGGATCCCTTGATTATGGTGAAACCTCATTGACTTGCAATTGATAGAGTTAGCTTCTCTTCTTGTGGCTCTCCAAGAGGTAGAATTCAATTTGGAAGATGAGTATATGATTAATGGAAGTTGTCTTCAAGCTCTGGTTTTTTTTTCTATGAAGACCTACAAAAGGCTCAGTAAGCATCCCACACATGATGTTCCTACCATTCATCATGAATGCTTTATTTGGGGTGCTTTTGCTCTGTTGAAGATTCTAAGTTTTATGTGGATTCTCAGTTTCTCACTCTCGACAAGTTCCTTACTAAAGTCAATCGGTTGAAATGGGCTCTTGACGGCAACGGCACTTACGAGCTTTGTGAAGGGGAGGAGGAAACAATGGATCATTTTTTCTTTGGATATCCATGTAGTTTTCAAATATGGGCAAAGGTTGGTTTGGCCTTAGAATCAAATTGCTCATTTAGAGACATTGAAGGCATGTGAGAATGGTTCCATAAGAGACGTGCGATCCTAGTATTCTCACCAAGTTGCAAAGCCTTGTCCCGCATGCGGTTTTAGTATTTGGTTGATGCACAAGTCATAATGAATACCTTTTCCAACATAAGAGGGTATATGGGTAGAACACATGGATGGTGATTTCCTCAGTTCTGAAATCATGGGTTCATGTTATTCTTGGCGAGGAAACACCTTCCATTAGTATGGGTAATGCATGGTTCGGGTTGTGCGAATTGGTGGGCACTCTTTAATAGGGCGGTTTTATTTTGAGGTTGTTTATTTTAATTTATTTTATCCTTTTTAACCTTGTATGAAGATCAATCATCTTCTAAATTCGGGGGCTTTCTAACAATAAGATCACACCTAAAATTTCTCAAAAAAAAATCTATGAAATGATTAAAGTGTTAGGAAAGAAACATAGAAAAAGTGAAAAGGGTTGATTTATACCTTTTCAACCTACAGGTGTGCCTCCGCTCATTGTCCTTTTCCCATCCAACACTGGTCTGGTGTTTTTTTCACAAACTCTTTCTATATAAAATAAATCGGGACAAATATATAGAAGAATAAAGAGAAGTAACATACACTGTTCTGGAGCACACTTATTAACATAGTTGTCTAGGCGACTATGTGCCGCCTAGGTGATTAGACTACATGGACCTAGGCGACCGCCCGCCTAATAGCATGTTTATTAAGCGGGCGCATGGGCCCGCCTACCCCCCTAAATCACGCATAGCCCGACTTAATCACGCCTAGCCCGCCCAATCCCTCGCCTAACCTAAAAAATAAAAGAAAAAAAAAACGATCGAAATATTAAAACATCACCTACCCTACCAGCCAACGGTGCAACGAATTCTCCCGGTCCCAAGTGATTCTCTACTGACTTTTTGTCCCTCCCTCCTATCTCTCCTCATAATTTCCGAATTCTTTCTCATTCTCCCTCAATCCCCCCCCCCCATCTCCTTCTTTAATGCCATTGGGGTTAGATTATATTAATTTTGTCAAAAAGGACATGCACCAATAAATTACATTCATGTGTTCTTTATTTATAAGTAGTATTCCTGCAAAAACTAAAGAATAAATAAGTAGATAAATAACTTTAATATAATTATTAATTTAAATAATGAAATCTTAATTAAGCACTCAACTAGGCGGTTGGCCACCGCCTAGGCTCGCCTAGCCTGCCCAGATAACCATGGTTATTAGGCAGATTTTTTTTTTTTTTTTTTGATATTTAAGCAGATTGTTGATAGCCCATTAAGCTGTTTTATTTAGGTTGAATCTTTATACAGCAAGTCTTTTTTAAATTTACTTGGGACAATATAGGACTGAACTAACTGTTTGAACCAACAGCCTTTTTGTTTATTTTATACATTATATTAGCCATGTTTCATGCATAATTATGTGTAGGACTGTAGGCTCATTTGCCCCTCATGACAGTAACGTTTGATTCATTTGCTTTATATTAACGCTCAATATGTCCACACTTGTCAAACTTTCCTTGTGCAGTAGAGAATGTTATAGTGTTTTATGTTGATCTACAGCACCTTGGGAAATATTTTAAACAATCTTCTAAAGCTTTGGAGCAGCAGACCGTGAGGGAAGCAAGATTTTACGGTGCATTAATTAGGTGAGAATTCCTCATAGATTGGAATGTCCTGCTATTCTTCTGAGCTTATTTTCTGATAGGCGGATAGATTGCAGCAAAACTGGAAAGTTAAGCGCCAACGTGCTGCAGTTTCTGGACCAGGAAATGAAGGCTTCACTATCGATTTATTTGACAATTCTCTGGCAGATGCAGCAGCCATGACCCAACTGCCTGCCCTATCTACGGTTCGTGTTGATCATGACACAACTGGAATGCTGACTGTAAAAATTCCTCCAAAGTCATGCCACTCTATTCAGTTTGGGTTCCATGATGACTATCCAAGTGGTAAAGTCAGAAAACCAAGTAAAGAGAAAATGCAGGTTTTAGTTCAGCGTCCTTTACGAGAAGCTAAAAAAGAAGCCATGACTGATGAAGATGTCAACGAATGTGTTAAAGAAGCACATTCAGTTCTCTGTAGGATCCATCAATCAATTTTTCAAGAGCAGGCGGGTATTTTTATTTTTATTTTTATTTTTTTTATCTATTGCCTTTTTTCCCTTGGATACTCACTAATTTCTCATTTCTTTGCAGCTGTTTGATTTGGTGAATCGTGAAACCTTCTCCCAAACACAAGGGGTTAATGTTACTTGTATGAGAGAAAATTTCTTACAGTTGAGTTTTGGTGATGTAGCTTCTGTTTTTTTACGCTTGGTTCCTTCTGAAGAAGACAATAGCAGTCAAACAGGTGAAACTTTGGGCCGGGCTCAGGATGCGGAGGACAAGGTTTATTCATCTGACAAGCTAGGGCTAGTGATATTTGAAGAGAAGCACAATGATTCAAAAAGGAATTTGTTGGGACTTCCTAATCCAGTCAGTTTTGCAATTTACTTGCAACAAATCTTCCATGAAAATCTCTTTGTGAAAGGGAAAGAAAGACATTCATCTGTTGTCAGTCCTCATGTATCTAATCACTCCTCAAGCGAAGGGATTGGTCTCCTTGGCCATTTCTGCATGACATTAGCTCACAGAATCTTTTCCAACAAAGTCCAATCAGAACTGGAAAATCTGGTATGAATTTATTTTCGAGTTCAACTATAGGAAAAACCAGTAAGATCATATCTATTTATATTGACAGCTTTTCATTTTTTATATGAAGGTTAGCAGGATCCCATACGTTAATTTACTCTCTCAGCCAACCTGGCATTCTCGGACTTCTTCATGGTCACTTTCCATGAAGATTCCACAGTCAGTTCTTCGTGCTGGTCGTCGATGCAGGCCTTTAGAAATCCATGAGTTTCACACTAAGGTGGTGGTTAATGATGAATGCATCTCTGTTAGCGGTGACGGTGCACCTAATGTCATTGGTTCATTCAGAGACAGCTCTGATGATGCATGCACAACAAACTCTTATGGTTGTGAAGTGGCGGATCTACCAGTGATACTTCTGCAGCAGGTAATGCTGCATCTATGCTTCTATTACTTGGTAACATTGTAACTAGATCTCATGGATGATCACAATTTGGCTTAAAACCAGCAGATCTTTGGGCTGTTCAATGCCATTTACAGTGGAAGTGCAGCCGTACCATGATATTCCTCATTTTCAGATATACCAAATTGCAACATTACCTCTCTGGCACTCAAAGAACGAGTGGAAGATGTCATATACTTGTGCCACAGCCTTCTGTGATGCAATCATCACATAGTTATACTCACTTTTCTCTTCTAGGGTATGAGTAATGAAAAAGTGTTAGTCCAGATTATCAAATATTTGGTTACATGGATCACGGATAAATCCGTTGATACGGAGAGCATTTTGCTTTAACCCATCTTATGGGGGTTGGTCATATGTAATTAGTTTTCTTTACCTTTTCAACGAAATCAGAAAAGAGATAAGTCTCCTTTAACTGGTTTCTTATGCCAGCTTCATGTACACTTGAAAATTAGAATGTAATATGTTACTAGGATTAGTAAGTTCTTACACATGTAGAGCTTATCATATCTCAGGAAAAAGAAAGATGATTGCTTTTATACCTTTCCGTCAAATTTTCCATGAGACTGGTGATGTCATCTTCCCTTCCCATCTTATGTATGAATTGAATCCATTCAACAGGTTGCAAGTCAAGTTCTTCATTGGCTTCATGAGGAAGCCTTAATAGTAGGCATGAAGGCAAGACGAGACTTCCTCCACCTCTCATTTGAGCTTGATCATGGAGAAACGCTTGGGCTGGCCGCTCATGTGGACCCAGAAGATGATATTGGGTGCATCTCTTGGTGGCTTGTGATGGAGGATAGCTTCGAGGAGGCTCAGCTCCACAAGGACCTCTCGAATGGTGTGTTCAAAGATAGGAAGTTTCTAGGTTATTTGTCGTTAGATTCATTGTACACTGTATTGATGGATTTAGTTGGATTGTGCAATAGTGGTTAAAGCATTTGATCCACTTTCACATCAATGTATATCTTCAATTACAAAGAGATAGTGCTTGCCCTTAAAGAGAGCATCTTAATGGTTGATGTGTTTTTGCAAAGTCTTGGGTAGCTGTGCATGCGAATGGATAGAGTGATAGAATTCTAAATATGTAAGATATATACTTTGAGCTGAAAGTCTGCACAATTCTTAAGTATTAATATGATTGTTCTTTTTAATATTTCTCCTATGTTTGTGAACAATTTGGAGGTTCTTGGTTGTTCCACTTATCATATTATCTTGCATGGTCTATTTATCTGTTCATGGTCTTACTAATAGTTCTAAGTTTAACTCTCTCTGCATTATGTGCCGCGGGTCAGTCTGTTTATATTATCATTGTTTTGTTGCAGTGTATATTGTTGTCGATATTCGAATTCCAATTTTATGGTTTGAGGTCACTAAAATTTCAGTTGAAACAGAACAAAGATTTTGGTAAGAAATGTAAATTCCTTTAGACTCTATTTGGGCAGCGACATAAGCTGTTTTAAGATGTATACATATTTTTGTATGGATAGTAAATAATTTTTTTTGTTTGGTTGCGTTTTTAGTTATTCTTGTTGGGAAACATAATAATGAAATTTTTATTGTTTGATTGATCAATAATAAGATGTGAATAAACTGTGAATAAGATAAGATGTGAATAAACTGTGAATAAGATGTAAATAATGTTTTATAAAATATAAAAAATGATTTGACATGTGCGTTCTTTTTAGGTGATTTTTTTTTTTTGCTTGGTAAATGCTTTTTGTATTAATAGAAGACCAATGTACAATGCAGACGACAGCCCAAAAAAAGTGAACTGAAGAAGGAAAGAAAACTAAACTTGGTGAGGTAGAGACGAGCCCCCACAAGTTCAGGTTTAGTGGCTAACTAGGAGTAAAGAAGAACCTCCATAACATAGAATTTTAAATACATAAAACTGAAATGAAATCAGGAATTCCTGGACTGTGATTATCCATCAATATCATCTTCAATCAGTCCCTTTAGTTCCACTCCAAAAAGATGAGGAAGAAGAACCGAATGTCCCATTTCATATTGAGAAGCCGCAAGGAAATCAGCAACGCAGTTTCCTTCACGGTAGACATGAGAGATACGCCACTCTTCCAATTGCTGCACAAAAGTCTGGAGTATCTCAGGATGAGAATGACTTGTGTTTCCACATGAACCAACAAAGCCGTCCTTCAGCATTTCAGTGTGAATGTTTTGATTGTCTTCATCTTTTCTATCATTCCATGTGGAGTGGTCCAGGTTGATTTGGAAAAAAAAAACTATATATAAATATAAAATATCAAATGAGGCTTGATGAATTCAAATTTGAGTGAGCTTGATGGCTTACGTTAAAAATTTCCCAAGGACTATTATTTGTTTATATTCTTCTCCAAGCAATCCACATCAAATCGATGTATACTTTGAATTCCACTGAAGCAATTAATTTTAATCAACTCTTGACGAAGTCATCTATTTGAAAAATGGATGTTTTATAGCCTTGGCAGGTAAGGGTAGATGGATTAACAGTCATTAAAAAGAAAAAGAGCTTGCTTTGTCAATTATGAAGACATTTAGATATTCAATAATGAACTAGCTGTTATAAATGACAAAACAGAAAAACAAACACCTTGTCCAAGTTGCAGGGCAAATATATGTGGAGCATTAAGTGGGGGAATCAAAATATGTTGTTATTCCCACTAAAAAAAAAAGTCTATCTTTGCATTGAATGCACTCTTTCAACATGGAAGGAAAACAGAATGGTGTCTCTTTCAATTCTTCCCCAACTCTTGTCTTATTTTGTGTCATTGTTATCCCCAATCAATTCTACTTTTTTTTTTTTTTGCCCCTGCCATCCAAACACAGCAAAATGCTGTCTTCCAATAGAGATGGTTTTATATATGATCCATTGATTGCACTAACCGACAGTTCATGAAGACCACAACAAATGGGTTGGGTTCCCCCTTTAGTGGGTTATTAGGTGTTTTTCCTTTTGCTTCGTCATATGTTCTTTGGAGTCTTCTCTACCCCGAGAAACTCTGTCTCCGTTTGGATACAGAATAAGATTTATTATTGAGTATTTATTTATCTGAGTATAAGTGAGTATAAATAAGGATAAAATGATTTTGTGTTTGGTTGTGTTTTGAATTATTCTCGTTGAAATCGTAAGAATAAATGTTTTGTTGTTTGGGTAAAATGTGAATAAAGTATGGATAAGAATTTATAAAAGGTAAAAAAGTAATGATAGTTGATTTGACAGGTGATTTATAAGAGGTGGTGACAGTTGATTTGACAGTGGGCCCACATATTCTTTGAGTGGAATAACCTAGGATAACTTTTATTCTAGGGGTTTATTGGAATTCATATACCACTTTATACCAGTTTATTCTAGCACACTTTATCCAGGGTTATCTGGGCTTTCCAAACGGGGCTCAAATTTTATCCGGGGTTATCTGGGGCTTATCCGGCATCCAAACGGGGGCTTCAAGTGAAGCCTAACTGTAAAAGATAATGTTTGATACTACCCCAACACAATCCCTCCCATGACAATTCAGACATGTTTTTAATCTTTTAAAAATCATAAATCTCAAAAGTATATAATTGAATGAAAAGGATGTGTACTGTTTCATTTTAAATTGAATCGATTCATTTTAAAAAATATAAAAAAATAATAATAGAAATACATACCTTGTTGGATGACTAACGAGGTATATAAAACTGCAATTGAGGTTGTAAAAATGACTATGTGTTGCATTCAATTATTATTATTTTTTTATTTCTTTGGAATTAGCATTTAATGAAAGCAATGACATGTGAAATGAAATTGTGGTATATTGGGGGTGAAACGGTGGAGTGCAGATGTGTAGTCAGTGAAGTCACACACACCCTTTGAAAGTCTGGTCAATTAACATGGTGCCAATTAAATCATGGGTTTTTTATTTTTAAGTTCTCATAAACTATATGATTTAGTGATCAATGTCTCACTTCTTTATATTGTGGTTTAAGTCCCTAGATTTAAAGAATATGTTCCTTTTAATCTCTCCAAGGGACTAAAAAGAAAACTAAATAATTTAGGTTCCTCCCAAGGACTAATAAGAAACATACCCTTTAAATCTAGAGACTTAAATTGAAATATGAAGAAGTGAGGGATCGATCACTAAATCATATAGTTTACAGGGATTAAAAAATAAAAAACCCTTAAATTATTCGTTCATGTCAGTACTGCCTTTTCTAATAGCCTGAAATATTCAGATTATTCACACACAAAAAATAAACTTTTGCCAAATACATTGTCATAGTGTACATAATACTCATTAAAAAAAATATGGATTTTCCTCGGTCTCACCAAACTCCCTCAACAAAATGATTTTTCTGGTTAGATAGGGATTCAAATCAAATTATGTACTAAAAGTGACGCAGCGAAAAACTGATAAAAAAGATCCAACAAGCGTTGAGATCTCATAAAATCCTTGAATCCACAAGGAATAAAACCTCAAAAGAGAGGAAATTCGAAATATTATTGATAATAAACTGTCAACCTTATATTACAAATCTGCTATTTATAATAATAACATAAAATTAAAAAAAAATATTAAAAATAGTAAAATTCGAAAACTAATTTTTCTGATTCTATGAGATCCTAAATGATCATAGAAATTGATAGAGATCAATTCTGATCTGTTATGATTGAGATATTACAGATATAAAAATTACTAAAAATAGAAAAATCGCTAATTTAAAGGCCTAAATGAATGAATTTTAAACAAATAAGAATTATTAGTTGTATAATAATTAATCCAGAAGATCTCCTTGATATATTTCACCATGTCAAATTTCGTGCGATTCCTAGACCGTGACCATTGATTTGAATTCATTTGATGGATCACTTTTGATGGTACAATCTGTCCTACATTAGACTCCTCTTCTTCAAAAGAACTCATCCTCGAGTTTTTCTACTTTTCATTTGATGTGTCCATGTATTTCACCTTTGGCAAGAGAAGAGATGTGTTCTTCACTTCAAAGTTCTTCTCAATCAAATCGATCTTGTAGAAAATTAAATGCATCTCGATTTGTAGCCCAAAATTCTTCACCATTTTAGTAGTCGCAAAGTCTTCAACATTTTCATTGTTGATGATGACATCGAAAACACTCTTGTTGATGGTGCACATATCCTACAGCACGAGCTTGGCTCTTCCATCTTGGGGATCACCTAAGGACCGTGAAAACAACTCCTCTTGTTGTCCTCCAATAATATCTTCAGAATCACCAAAGAAAGCAACATCCTCTACTTCTTTATTGCTCACGTCCTCATCAATCTCTGGTTCAACGATGAAGTTGACTCGCTCTCCTTCGTTTGCGAACTCAACACCATCATATATATAATCGCCGTCAGTTGTATTGTTATTTTTGTCCTCACCAATATCTGATTCAACCAGATGTTAATCATAGGGTTCCATCTTCAGACTCTTCTGAAAAAATTTTGAAGGACTTTATTTGGCCGCCTCTCCATCGATCCATCAACCATAACCTAAACACTTGATCCTTCTAATTGTGATTCCATCATTGCGGCTTGGCGACAATTTTGATACAATGGGGGCACATATAGTTCATAATTTAATGATAGAAATTGATCCATGAGGAGTTGTTTCATCTTCCTCCACGTACGAACAAGTGTTTTTCCTCGCCGTTGTCGGGTTCTCTAAAGTTGATCCCGCCAAGCGGCAGCACCACTTTTTAATCGAAATGCTACCAATTTGACCATCTTCTCCTCTGAAATCTCCATCATCTCAAAAAATATCTCGATCTCTGAGATCCAATCAAGAAAATCCTCAATATGCATATTACAATTGAAATACGGAATATCCGTCTTCAATCGGTGATCATTGTATTTCATACGCCGCCTCCTCGGCTGATATCCGTGATCTTCATCATTCGAATCTTCCTCATCATCAAATTGATAATGAAGAGGACGTCGAATGACGTTCAATGGAATAGGATGGCCTTGGGCAAATCCTTCAGCACGTCTCCTATCACCTCCAGGATGCCTATTGTTGGCGGTGAGGTTCAGGCCAACAATCATCTCGCAGATCTCTCGAATCTGATCGCGGTTTTCCTCGAACGCTTTTCGCAGGTCCTCCAACCCATGACCACCGTCAATAAGTTGGTTGTCTCTCACTTTGTTATCTGTCATTGAAGCTAGGCAAATCATCGCTCTGATACCACCTAACGCAACGAAAAACGGATAAAAAGATACAACCAGCGTTGAGATGTCATAAGCTTCTTGAATCCACAAGGAATAAAACCCCAAAAGAGAGAAAATTCAAAATATTATTGATAATAAACTGTCAACCCTAGATTACAAGTATGTTATTTGTACTAATAACATAAAATTAAAAAAATTACTAAAAATAATAAAATTTGAAAACTAATTTTTCTGATTCTATGAGATCCTTAATAATCATAGGAATTGATAGAGATCAATTCCGATATGTTATGATTGAGATATCATAGATCTAAAAAATTACTAAAAATAGAAAAATTGCTAATTTAAAGGCCTAAATGAATGAATTTTAAACAAATAAGAATTGCTAGTTGTATAACAATTAATCCAGAAGATCTCCTCGATGTATTTCACAGTGTCAAATTTCATGTGATTCTGAAATCGTGATCATTGATTTAAATTTATTTGGTGGATCACTTTTAATGGTCCCATCTGCATAATCTATCCTACATAAAAAAGAACAAATGATGAATTATGCATATAGAATAGTTGTACCTTCTGTGGGAGCCATTTCTGAGCATTCAATGGCAGCCCGTCACGTATTCCTAAATGACCGATGCAGGGATCGATGGCTTACACGTGGCACCACTACAGCTGAGACACGTGTAGCCGATGAACCCAATCCAATTGTGACTGTATCCTTGAATCCCACCGTATCCTATTTCGTCCCACCTTATTTGAAATTTTAGAATATCCTCTTCGAGCTGAAGATGTCATCCCCATCAAAATACGAACGATGACCGGTAAGGATGGGCGGCAATATAAAAAAGAAAGGAAACCTCAAAGAAAGAGGTACATGATGAAATCTTCTTTTACAAAAAAACCCTAAATCCAATTCTTTATTAACTTGGTCTTTGGAAGAGCTTTGGTAGGTCACCTCCCTCATTGCCAGTTGTGGCAATAGTGACAGATAGAATGTCACTGTTTCTATCTGTCACCCTCCTTCACTGTTCTGAATGCCAAAAGCTGAGCTTCGACAGTCGCATCACCCCAAGCCGTATTGTCCAGCATACTGACATTCTATCTATCACTGTTCCGAATGCCAAAAGGGGTGGGACACGGTACCGACACTCCTCGGCAAGGCCAAGGTCCTATGGAAGTTGAAAATCTCACTCAAGATCCGGGGTTTTATCTGGCTGGTCCTTCAGGAACGGCTGCTAACAAAGGCTTATCGGGCACAATGGAGGCCGGACGTACCAGATTCTTGTGTACTATGCGACGAGGAGCGCGAGATAGTCACCCACCTTCTATGCGTGTGCTCCTTCACACGGAGTATTTGGAACAGAGTGGCGGTCAAGACGGGCATCGACACGAACTTCCATTCGGTGGAGGGGATGTGGGAAGCGGGCATAAGGCTCAAACAACAGATGGGCTACGGGCGAGGAGGTTTGGTAGCTTTGGTGGTGGTGGGGTTTGTGTGGAGCACACACAATGCGGTCCTGTTCCGGGGCCAAACCGCTTACCAGGAAAATGTGTGGGAAGAGTTCGCTGGGCGTTTAAGGGCATGGGGCCAAGGGCTGATGGGTGCTGCCGTGGTGAGCTTCCGAGGGGGCAGCATACACATTGAGTGATCCGGGGCTTGCGCCTCCTCCTGGTGGGCTGAAATCTCTGCGGCCTAGCCTGATCTTTGCCCTTCGTTCAACCCCTCTCAACCGGGCCCTTGTTTGTTTTTGTTTCACTATTTTGTTATTTTGCCTTCCTTACTTCATTTTCCTGAATTCGGACATGTACTACGCTACTTCTATTAATAGAATCCGTGATAGATCGTCTACCTTTTCCAAAAAAAAAGTACTGCATGTGGTGGGGGGGGGTTCCTGTAGAAACTAGAAAGTCAAAGGGGATTAGGTGAACTTTTCGCATCATAGATCTCAAATTTTACTCTATAGACGCTCTTCGGTTCGGAAACCAATGTTTTTTTTTTGGTAGATTCCAAATTTGTTCAATATTAACAAAAAAAGTGTTTGTGACTGAATTCTAAAATGAAAGGTGAAAGGGACAATACGGCTTTGGAGGAGGGTGATGCGATCACCGAAGCTCAGCTTCTGTTTCTTCCAACCGGACAGGCGCGACCGCATCCGTTCCACCAGCCCCATCCAATCCTCCTTCCTCAATCTGCCCTTTGTCAATGGCAGGCCCAGGTACTTGCACGACAAGGTTGAGCACGGACAACTTAAGATTATTGAGAGGCGCATGGCCACCTCACTACGTACATTGATAGGAATGAATGCACTTTTATGGAAATTTATCTTCAGTCCCGCTAGCCGTTCAAAGCACTTCAAAATGAAACGGAATCCCCGGGTGTTCTCCTCGTTGGCGTCCCCCAATAGCATCGTGTCATCGGCATACTGTAGGATGCTATGACGTGCCCCACCCTGAGTTCCCGAGATGCCCCGTGATCCACCCCGCCTGCGCCGCCGACATGCACATTCTAGAGAGGACATTTGCCATGACCAGGAATAAGAATGGGGATAGGGGGTCCCCCTGCCGAAGACCCCTATTGATGGGAAAGTATTCTACTTAACCTAATTCATCTAATACTCTCCTCTTTCACTCACTTTTGCCGTGTGCAAGTCAATTCTTCCATTCCAGAATCTCAAACCGACCGACGTGACTGCCGTACCGTTAATCTCGACAAGCCGCTGATCCATCCGTCACAAAGAGAGGTTCGTTCACTGAAACCGTGCAGCTTCAGTACGTTAAGAGGAAGTCCCAATCCACGCTATCATACGCCTTCTCGAAGTCGAGCTTCACCGCCATTCCACTTCGTTTGTCTTTGGTTAAGGTTGTGATCAGTTCCTGTGTGACAAGGAAGTTGCCCTGTAGAGACCTCCCCGGGATGAACGCCGCCTGTGATCCTTCAAATAACGCGTCACTCACTCCTCGGATGCTCTCTCCCATTGCCTTAGCGAGGATCATGTAGCACGTGTTAACCAAGCATATTGGCCGGTATTCTCCCAGCATGGAGGCGCCCTCTTTCTTTGGTATAAGAACTAACATGGAGGAGTTGATCTAGAGGTCGGGTTCGGGCTCGGGTTCGGGTTGGGCCCTAGAAATACCCCTAAATAAGAATGGGGATAGGGGGTCCCCTGCTGAAGACCCCTATTGATGGGAAAGTAGCCGTGTGCCTTTCCATTCCAGACCACCGACGCGTGCGCCGTAGTTATGCAAGCCCTGATCATCCGCACCCAGGTGGCACTGAAACCGTGCAGCTTCAGTACGTGTAAGAGGAAGTCCCAATCCACGCTATCATACGCCTTCTCGAAGTCGAGCTTCACCGCCATTCCACTTCGTTTGTCTTTGGTTAAGGTTGTGATCAGTTCCTGTGTGACAAGGAAGTTGCCCTGTAGAGACCTCCCCGGGATGAACGCCGCCTGTGATCCTTCAAATAACGCGTCTCACTCCTCGACTCTCTCCCATTGCCTTAGCGAGGATCATGTAGCACGTGTTAACCAAGCATTTTGGCCGGTATTCTCCCAGCGTGGAGGCGCCCTCTTTCTTTGGTATAAGAACTAACATGGAGGAGTTGATCTAGAAGAAATAGATGGAATAATATTGTATTATGTAATGGTGACTGAAAGGGTCCCTTTTATAGTTACAAGATGTATAAGTCATAGAATAGAAAAATGATCAAAATGCCCATGACAAAAATCCCCGGTATGACTAACATGCAGTCCATGGGGGGCGTTGCCCCCCAACCCCCGGGCCTCCGGGAATAGGCCCAATAATAGGCCTATACAATGACTCCAATACTCCCCCTCAAGTTGGAGCAAAGATATCAATCAAGCCCAACTTGGTCAAGCTAGAACGAAGAATAGAGGGACCAACAGACTTTGTGAACATATCAGCAAGCTGCTCATTGGAAGAGACAAAGACTGTGTCAATGGCGCCCGACTGTACTTTCTCTCGAAGAAAGTGAACATCAACATCAATGTGTTTGGTCCGCTCATGAAGAACTGAGTCAAAGGCAAGTATAATGGCAAATCGGTTATCACAAAACAAAGTAGATGAACCCGCTACAGGGAATCCCAACTCTGTCAGAAGAGAGCGCAATCAAATGATCTCATATGTGCCTTGGGCCATGGCACAATATTCTGCCTCAACAGAAGAACGAGAGACAACACTCTGTTTCTTACTTTTCCAGGAAATGAGGTTGCCCCCATGGAAAGTACAAAAACCAGAAGTGGATCGACAATCAGTGAGTGAACCAGCATAATCTGCATCAGTGTAGCAAGAAATGGTAGGCTGAGCACTTGTAGCATAGAATAAGCCAAGACCTGGGCATGACTTCAAGTATCAAAGAATCCTGTAAACGGCATCTAGGTGAGAAGTCTGTGGGGCATGCATGAATTGACTCACTACGCTGACAGCGAAAGTCAAATCAGGTCTAGTGTTTGTCAAGTAGATCAAATGACCCACCAGACGCTGATACAAAGAAGGATCTGGTAGGTCACCTGATTCAATATGAAGGCGATAGTTTTGGTCCATGGGAGAAGTAGCAGGGCAACATCCAAGCATACCGGTGTCCTCAAGTAGATCAAGAGTGTATTTTCGCTAAGAGAGCGACATACCATGGCGTGAGCGAGCAATCTTAATTCCCAAAAAATATTGAAGAGGACCTAGATCCTTCACATCAAATGCATATCCAAGCTCAGTCTTCACTCTAACAATGTAATCAGCATCATCTCCTCTGATAATAATATCATCCACGTAAACTAGAACAATGGTGCACCATCCATTACTTCAACGAATGAAGCAAGTATGATCAGCATGACAATGAGTAAATCCAAGAGAGAGAATGATTACGCTAAATCTCTAAAACCATGCTCTCGATGACTGCTTCAGTCCATATAGAGATTTAAGAAGAAGGCACACCTTTCCGGAATACTCTCCCTGAAGACGAAAACCAGGCGGCGGATCCATATAAATTTTCTCTGTCAAGTCGCTGTGAAGAAAAGCATTCTTCACATCCATCTGTTGAAGAGGCCAGTTGTGGCAAGCAGCAAGAGAGACAAGAAGCCGAACAGTAGTCAGCTTGGCAACAGGAGCAAATGTAGCATGAAAATCCTTCCCTGGAGTCTGAGTAAAGCCTTTTGCAACAAGGCGCGCCTTATATCGCTCAACAGCCCCATCAGCCTTGTATTTTACCGTGAAGACCCATCGACAACCAACGGTCCTCTCCCCTGGTGGAAGATCAACCAACTCCCACGTATGATTTTTCTGCAGGGCACCCATCTCGACGGTCATAGCGGCGGTCCATAGAGAATCCTGTAATGCCTCGGTAACAGTACAAGGAATACGAATAGACGATGTAGCAACCAAGTAAGCTCTATAGGAATCGGAAAGTCCTTGATAAGAAACAAACTAGGCAAGAGGATGAGCAGTGACACAACTCCGACGATCTTTGCGAAGAGCAATAGGCACATCAGAGTCAGATGGAGGCAAATCAGGAACAAAATGTGGAGTGATCAAGGAAGAAGGTATACCTGAGTCCGAGGAGGATGTCGACAAGTGAGCAGGAGAGAGAGGTGGCCGAGGTCTACGAGTGTATACAGTGAGAGGAGATTGTGGTTGAGACGACTGCGGTGGTGACGACGGTGGCTGCAGCGACTGTGACTGTGGCTGTGGCAAAGGCAATAATGGGAAAAATGAAGTCGGTCAAACCGGTGAAGACGAATGTGGCAAAATCGTGTCAGAAAAATATGGTACATCTTCAAAAAATGTGACATCAAGGGAATGAAACAATCTTTGAGAAATAGGATCATAGCATCTATATCCTTTAGACATGGTAGAATAGCCAAGGAAAACACAACGTATGGATTTATCATCAAGCTTGGTGCATGAGGGCCCCCTATCCTGAACAAAACAAGTACACCCGAAGACTCGAGGAGTGATGGAGAAAAGAGTACGATCAGGATACAAAACATGAAAAGGAACTTGACCTCCTAAAGTACGACTGAGAGTCCGATTAATAAAAAAGGCAGCAGTGAAGACTGTCATACTCCAATAGGACTTTGGAACATTCATTCCTCTAAGGAGACAACGAACCACATTCATGAGATGACGATTCTTACGTTCCGCCACCCCATTCTGCTTAGGTGTATATGGACAAGTCAACTATTGAAGAATCTCCAACTCATTCAGATGAGACCGAAAAGAATCCGATACATACTCCCCCCCATTATCAGACCTGATACTCTTTACAGTAATGTTAAACTGTTTTTTAATTATGCGCAAAAAATTAACACACTGAGAGGATACCTCAGACTGAGATTTAAGAAGATAAACCCAAGTATATCTAGAAAAATCATCAATAAATGTCAAGTAATATCTATGACCACAAAAAACAGTAACAGGAGAGGGACTCCACACATCAGAATGAATTAAATCAAACAATCCAGAAGCTTTATTTATACGAGAAATATAAGTAGTACGTGTATGTTTAGAAAGCTCACACACAGCACATTGAAACTTATGAGTCTTACATGAAGAACGAAAAGTAGGAAATAAAGAACACAAATGCTGAAAATTGGCATGTCCTAAACGAGCATGCCATAAATCTAAAGATTGTAATGAAAAACTATGTGAATGATCAGTGGGCAAAATGGAAGCATGGGCCGTGGTGGGTGGTTCTCCGAAGACGTAAAGACCATCTCTCTCATACCCCTTGCCAAAAATCCCCCGTGTACTCAGGTCCTGACAAACACAATGATCAGGGTAAAAAGTCACTGAACAGTTCAAAACCTTTGTCAATTGGCTAATAGAAAGAAGGTTAAGAGAAAGGTTGGGAACATGTAACACAGAGTGTAATGATAATGAGGAAGATAAAGGAACAATACCCTTACTGATGACAGGGGTAAGTGAGCCATCAGCAAAACGTACCTCTCTGTGCATAGAAGGTGATGTCAAGGGGGCAAACAATCGAGACTCACCAGACATATGTTCAGTAGCGCCTGAATCAATGACCCAAGTAGGAGACCCTGATTGGTTAAAATGGTAGGCGGAGGGGATACCTGAGGTAGCAGCAGAGGATGTTGGACCAGCATGAGAGAGATCAGCATGAGAGGATGTTGGACTAGCATGAGAGAGACCAACATGAGAGGCAAGGCTCTCCCGAACCATGGCATCAATATGGTTCTGAATAGTACGCATATCAAAGGACCCAGATGGAGTAGTGGGAGCATCACCCGAGGCATCAGCAACAATAGCACGAGGGACAGACGAAGGAGCTCCAACATTGCGAGATCGCATAAATTGTGGGTACAGAAGAAAGCATCTGACTTTCTCATGCCCTGTTTTTCCACAGTGGCCACAAGTCACAATATTGCCGCGTCCACGTCCACGACCATGACTGCGACCGCGATTACTATCCCCGTGGCCGCGAGAGTCATATCTAGAGGTGGTCGCCAATGCCATCTGATCACCGAGGGTTCGAGTGGGTGCTAAGACAGAGATTTGACGGCGATGCTCATTACCCTCAATAATAGCAATTGCTTCAAATAGAGAAGGAAGTGGTGTGGTAATCAAGATCTGAACACGAAGAGATTCGAACTCCGTTCAAAGGCCCATAAGAAACGCATACGTCTGTTGGCATTGTAGTCGGCCAACCACAATCGTGACAGCCTCCTTAGACAACTCTGAGAGAGGCTCATAATGGGCAAGTTCCTCCCAACGAGCCTGAAGAAATCTAAAATAATTTGTAACAGATTGGGTACCTTGGGTGGCCTGAGCAATATCCTTGTACAACTCATAGATCCGTGAGTCATTCCTGGCATGACCATAGGTCTTCTTTAACGCAGCCCATAGAGAGTCGACCGTATCAAGATACATGAACATATTATAGATCCGGGTCTCCATGGAGTTGTAAAGCCACCTGAGAACCGTGCAGTTGTTGATCTCCCACTGATTGAAGGTTGCATCGATTTCAGCCGACTTTTTAATGGTGCCAAGAAGAAGGCCTGACATGCCTCGACTACCCAAATACAATCGAATGGAACGCGACCATGATGGATAATTTCGTCCATCAAGAAGCACGTTGGTAATCCGTTGAGCATGAGAGTTATGCCCTAACAGAATAGCGGTGATACCGACCGAGGTGTTCTGGATCTGCCCTAACGAGGCATCGTCCTAGATCTCCCCACCCGACAGTGGCGTGAGGTCCTTCGGCATTGGATCCATTGCAAGAAGAAAAACTCAAATCTCGATCCGATAGAGGAAACGATAATTATCACCACGACCCGTGATGAAAAAAAAAATTGTGAAACCCTAGGGTTTCTTTGCGGCTCTGATACCAAGAAGAAATAGATGGAATAATATTGTATTATGTAATGGTGACCGAAATGGTCCCTTTTATAGTTACAAGATGTACAAGCCCTAAAATATTATCGTTTCCCCTCAACCCCGAGCCTCCGGGAATAGGCCCAACAACAGGCCTATACAATGACTCCAATAGATCTGTCCAATGGAGGTATCTCCTGCAAAGAATTCGTTAATCATGCTCATAAAGTCAGGACTCACAATGTGCCAAAAGTGTTGGTAAAAGCCCATGCCGAAGCCATCCGGCCCCGGGGCCTTGTCCCCCTCTGCGCCTTGAATCACCCGCATGATATCTGCTTCTGAGAAGGGCCGCTCCATCTCGCGTGCGGCCTCCTCCTGGATTTTCTTCAGTAGTGGATCCTGCCATTCCTATTTCCATCCTCTTCTTCGGGCGAATGCACCCTGGAAATGGGCTACCACCCGGTCCCTTAGGTCCCCCTCCTCTTCGATGTACACTCCATCGAACTCCAGCCCACGGATGCACTTCATCCGTCACTTGGCCACCGTCGCCCGGTGGAAGTACTTCATGTTGTTATCCCCGGACTTGAGCCATAACTCCTTCGCTCTCTATCTCCACTCCATCTCCTCCAGCCTAAGGAGGGAGGCAAGCCTTTCCCTTGCATCCAGTCTCTCCCGCCGATCGCTCGGTGCAAGAGGGTCCCTTTCCTCCTCCTTGTCCCATTTATCAATTGTTGTGAGACACGCCACCTTGTCGGCGTTCCTGGCCGTCCTCGCCTCTCTACTCCACCGTCTGAGCCGGCCCTTTAACCTCCTGAGCTTGACCGCAATCTTACGCGCCCGTGTAGCCCCCCCCCCCCCCCGTCCCAGTCGACCATGAATTCCGTACCACGTCGTCCAACCCCGGCCATTCAGTCCACCAAGATTCAAACTTGAACTGTCTCTCTCTTCGCGTCCCTCCTCTTTGGGACAACAAAAGGGGGTTGTGGTCCGAAACCGCGCGCGACAGCCCTTGTACCTCGGTACCTAGAAACGTGTCATCCTAGTCCACATCCACCATAATGCGGTCTAGTCACGCTAGGGTTGGGAACTCCCGCATGTTGCTCCATGTGAAAGCAATATTTGATACTGGGAGATCAACGAGCCCCTCCGACTCGATCCACCCGTTGAACGCCTGCATGGGCGGGGATAGCGTCCCAACCGTGTTTCTATCGCCCGTTGTCCTGGTGATGTTGAAATCCCCCGCGACACACCACACCCCGTCCACCAACATCGGGTGGCCGATAGCTCCTCCCATAGCACGAGCCTTTCCGGGTCAGTATGTGGGCCGTACACCCCCGAGCATATCCAGCGTGAGTCACTGACCTGGTCTTGAAGTAGGACAGATACCGAGAATCTGCCCACCGAATGAGCCACGCATGATCATCGGCTGGAACTCCAAGCGATAACGATGCCCCTCCCCCGCATTGCCTTCCGCGTCACGTTTTACCCTCTCATCTAGAATGCCCCCGCCGATCACCCTCAACGTGGCCTCATCAAACTGTTGCATCTTCGTCTCTTGCAAGCAGCAGATGTGGACACCATGTCTCAACACCACATCCTTCATCGCTACTTGCTTCCCCGGGTCATTCAGACCCCTTATGTTCCAGGAAAGCAGACTCAGATGTATCACTACTGGGTCTCCCGACCACCAACTCTTCCTCCGAAACCACCCTATGCGAGGTCGGAACCGGGACTCTGTCCATGGCCCCGAAAACCCTCGACCGCCGAATTCCTTCCAGATGAAACGGCTAAATAGACAGCGGTCCGCATCTGACGGGAATCGTAGCCCGATGCACTGCGCTCTTGCCCAGGTTACCGGGTCCACCATGTTGTGCCCACCCGCGCCGTTGGAGATAGCCGCAGTTGCACCCTCCTTGCTCGGGGACGTGTCCTCCCCATTTTGGAGGGAAGTCACGATATCCCCCTCCCCCTCCCCCCCCCCCCCCCGGTGCAGCGCCTTCCAACCCCGCTGGCGACGGGGAGCGAGAGCCCTTCATACAATCAAGCGAGAAAGAACTGGACGGAAAATGTCCTCCTCTATGGTCGGATCCCTATCCCACCAGGTCCATGACCAGTCCGGCCCAACGATTCGGACCCAAAATATGTATCGCCCGGTTCCCCCCACGGTACCCTATTCGGAGGGCCATAGACGGGGCTTGCCGGGTTCGGATCCTGGCTGGTCGGGTCGTTAGGTTAGGTCCATTGTTAATTATTCCATTTTATTCCTCCCAAACTCTGTGTACACCGTTAAACATTTTGTGTGCACTATTAAACACTGTATGTACATTTATACACTACACATGTTATACAAACTACATAAATAATCTAAAATATAATTAGGAATAAATTCAAATTTACATAATACAATACATTATTCATATTATTATAATGCATAAATCATTTTCATAAGCAATGCATTAAGTTCATACAAACCAACATGGAATTAATAAAAAAATTGTTAGAAATTAAGACAAATCACATTATTAGACAGGAAGGACAACATGACTAGAGGGAGGAGGTGACAGGAGGATGCATTCGGAGGGGGAAAAGGTCTGTGTGGATGGGGGAGACTGGAGAGAGGGGGGGGGGGGGCACAAAGAAGAGATGAAGAGGGGTAAAGTTAGAAAAAGGGTAAAAGATAATCTTAAATAAATGGAAGAACTCAAAATAAGTCTTCAATTAATCTAGGGACCTAAAGATATCTTCAGATGTTTCAGGAACATAATCTGGAGGACTCATAATTAATTTTTTCTTTTTTTTTCAGACCCGAAATATTTTTTTATCTGTTGTTGTAAAATGACCCGAAAAAGAGTTGAAAACCCAGATAATAGCAGAATTGAAGTCCAGAAAGGAACATTTGTAGTTGCCAAATGCCAAGTCTTCACTGTAACCCATTGTAAGGGTGGTGGGACCCTTCAATACAACACCATTTTAATGCGCGCGCGCGCGTGTCAGTGTGTGAGAGAGAGAGAGAGAGGTGCCATTTTTATTTCTTGAGACATACCACCTCCCCCTCCTCTTGAATGCTTCTCTTTCCCTCTCGGCTTTGGTCTCAATAGGAGTTTCAGTTGGTGCTCTCACCCTCTTTTGAGAAACCCATTTATATGTATATCTTCTGATTGGAGAGAATTTTGTGAGTTTTTGCTCTTCCTTCCTAAAAGCCCTTTTCTTGGGGGGTCATGATGGCTGGGTTTTAAGACATGTTGACTTGGTTTAGGGTTTCTAGTGGAAAGAAGCAGCTTTTGGAGATGGGTTTTGGATTTTGGATATGTGTTTTTGGTTTGGGAGGTTGATTTGTGTCTGGGGATTGGTGATGTTTGATGGTGGCACTGGGAGTTGGGTTTTGGAGATAGAAGAGACTGTGATGTTTGGCTTGTGATTTGGGGTTTTGGGGTGCTTCTTGGAGGCTAAAAGTGATTTTTTTTTCTTTTTTTTTCGAAATATATTATATATCTGAGATGGGAATCTGAGTCTTGGAATGAAGGATTATGGAGAGAGGGGCCCCTCATCCTCCATTGGTGAGTCACTTTGCTTGTTTTTCTGTTCTTCCCTTATTTATTTTTTTCAGTTTGACAACAGTCTATCTATCTTGGGTTAAGTGTATATATGGTCACTTATGCTTCTGAGGCTTTATATTCATGTTGTCTGCTTTGCCTTAAAAAATGATTGGCTGATTGTTCTTGCATGCATTTGTTAGGTTGTGTGAAGAAATAAAATTGTCTCATGTTGCTTTGATAGATTTTTGAGAAATATAATACAAAGGTTCAAGCATGTTTAGTTCGAGTTCAATTTGCCTCACATAAAACATCATGACCTTGTGTAGAAAAAAATGTGCTTTCCTATATAAAAAAAAAGTGATTATTTGTACTCTGATAATTGCCAACATTTGGAGTCCAATTTTAGTAATTCTTTTCTATATATGTATATATTGATAATTTGGTATTCATCTGGCTTTTGTTGGAAACTAAATAATTTGAGGTATTTATGAAGTTATTGATAATTGCGCTCTTCTTTATCTGTTTGTTATGCTATGAAAATTTGTAATCCGAAACCTCAACTATTTAGATATCTTAATTGAGTAGTTTGCGATGTTACTTCATCTAATTGAGACAACTGATATGAGGCATTTTTTTTTCCTGTGTTGGAATACCCTTCATAGCTTCCATTTATTAATTTTTCCGGGCTTTCATATTATGGATATTCTGAAATCGTGGTCAGAGAAAACTTTTTGTTTATTAAAATCTGAAATATCATAACCTAATTTCTATGCTGCCAGAAAAAATAGTGAGGAAATTGGTTCGTAATCGGAATAAAGGAGTTGATGATGCATAACTATTAACAACAGGAATTCATAAGATTGTTCTGTCAAGCTCTTCTTATCAGGAAGTTGTATAGGAAGCCTCCGTTTGGTCAGAATACGTTCTTTTCAACTGTCATAATGTTTCATAGCTTTCTTCTTTTGTGAGAGTTTGATCAATTCATTCTCTATAATAGCTTTTAAATCAAGTTAAATTCACACAGGTTGATACAACAGCATGCTTCTGTAGAGTGGATGGGGGCCTGAAGACTGTTGCGGGTGCAAAAAAATTTGTTCCCGGAGCAAAGCTCTGCATCCAGCCTGACATCAGGCCATCAGTCCATCCATCAAGACGCAAGTCAGCCCGCTCCAACAGCTCTCGCAGCCAGTCCCCTCTCCTCCCTGGCCTCCCCGACGACCTCGCCATTGCCTGCCTCGTTCACGTTCCACGTCTTGAGCACCGCAAGCTCAGACTCGTCTGCAAGCGGTGGTATCGCCTCTTATCAGGTAACTACTACTACTCTCTTCGCAAGAGCCTTGGCCTCTCTGAAGAGTGGATTTATGTCATCAAAAGAGACAAAGATGGTAAGATCTCTTGGGACGCCTTCGACCCCGTATACCAGCTCTGGCAGCCTCTCCCACCCGTGCCTGGAGAGTACTCCGAGGCAATCGGGTTTGGCTGTGCAGTTCTTAGCGGTTGTCACCTCTACTTGTTCGGAGGGAAGGACCCTTCAAAGGGTTCTATGCGACGGGTTATCTTCTACAGCGCAAGGACAAACAAGTGGCACCGGGCGCCTGACATGCTCCGGCGTAGGCACTTCTTCGGGTCATGTGTCATCAACAACTGCCTATACGTGGCAGGCGGGGAGAGCGAGGGATCCTACCGCTCACTGAGGTCCGCGGAGGTCTATGATCCTAACAAGAACCGATGGACGTTCATCGCGGAGATGACCACCGCGATGGTCCCGTTCATCGGAGTGGTTTACAATGGGAAATGGTTCTTAAAGGGGCTCGGATCGCACCGGCAGGTGCTCAGCGAGGTCTATAGTCCAGAGGTGGACAGTTGGTGCCCTGTATACAGTGGGATGACCTCGGGGTGGCGCAACCCAAGTGTTTGCTTGGATGGGCGACTTTACGCAGTGGATTGTAGAGATGGGTGCAAGTTGAGGGTCTATGATGAAGCGGCAGATTCTTGGAGCAAGCATTTTGACAGCAAGAGCCATCTTGGTAGCTCCCAGGCTTCGGAGGCCGCTGCGCTCGTTCCTCTCGGTAGAAAGCTTTGCGTCATACGCAACAATATGAGCATATCAACTGTGGATGTGATGGGTTCGGATGGTTGGGAGATGATTTCGGATAAAGGGCAGTCGAAGAACTTCGTGTTGAGTTTGTTGTCGAACATCACAGGCTGGAATCGCCCAAAGAGTTATATCGTTCACTGCCAGGTTCTTCAAGCTTAATAAGAAGTTTTGAGGATCTCATCTGTTTTTTGTATGATATACCAGGCACCACCAATTTTGTTATATCTCAAATTTAATGTTTTGTGAACTCAATCAGTGTTGGTTTTGTGTTACAATTGATGAAATTTTGATTCTTGTAACTTGTAGTTGAATATGACTATGGACTGGAGACTCCTCAATCCATATAGATTTCCTCAGGTCCTCTACTGTAAATTTCAGTTCTGTACAGCTAATATGCATTTCTTCACAAGGCTTAGTTTGGTATGGGGATAAGAGATTGGGATAAGGAAAAAATTAAGTTAAATCACTTGTTATTCCATATAGCATAAAAAAAATGGGGATAAAGCATGGACAATTATCTATATTTTAGAAAAAAAATGGGGATAATTTGTTCTAGATAAAAGGTGGAATAGACTTTGCTTCTAATTTTTTATCTTATTTTGTAAAATTGGGATAACATTTATGATTACCCTTCAAAAAAAAGAAAAAACCCAAATAAAGAATGAACGTGTTTCACCAAATAATATTAATACCTCATTAATAGGAATGACAGATTTGATCTTTTTTTAAATAAATTAAAAGTTATCTCATATTTGATCCAAATGCAAGATTGAGGATAAGAACACAAAAAAACGAAGATAATAAAAAGCATTATCAAATGCAAATCTGGATAAAAATATTAATTTTTTTATCTCCATAAATTAGGCTAACTTATCCTAAAAATTTATCTTTTTATCAAATTAGGCCTAAGTGTCCCTTGAAGCTTGGAGCATTAAATTATACTTTTTGTGCTCGCATATTTGCACAACCTTAACAAATGGTACAAACAAATATTGCTCTCATTACCGTACATCACAGTTTGCAAATGTGTGAAAGAATGGATGAAATGAATACATTTATAGTCAGTCTATCATCAAACAAATTAGGTGAAGTCATTTTTGCATCAGCTACAAATGAATTTCATTACTCATTAAAACGACATGGTACACAGCAACCACTTTGAGTTCACCCGAGTTGCAGAACCTGAGATGTGCGCCCTTGCGAGGGAGAAGCACCAGTCTTTCTGTTTGTTGTGTTCATCATCTTTCTGTTTGTTGCGAGGGAGAAGCACCAGTCTTTCTGTTTGTTGTGTTGCTCGCATATTTGCACAACCTTAACAAAGGGTACAAACAAATATTGCTCTCATTACCGTACATCACAGTTTGCAAATGTGTGAAAGAATGGATGAAATGAATACATTTATAGTCAGTCTATCATCAAACAAATTAGGTGAAGTCATTTTTGCATCAGCTACAAATGAATTTCATTACTCATTAAAACGACATGGTACACAGCAACCACTTTGAGTTCACCCGAGTTGCAGAACCTGAGATGTGCGCCCTTGCGAGGGAGAAGCACCAGTCTTTCTGTTTGTTGTGTTCATCATATCGGAGGAAGAAGTAACCAAGATAATCAAAGTCGATGGGAGTCACTTTTGCCTGTGTGAATGACATCAAAAACTTCAATTTAAATTTCAGCACACTTGTTTTTGAGGTTTGAACCAGTAGAAACTGAAGAAAGTGTCAACCTGGATGAGAGCTCATAAAGCCCAGTATAGGTGTGATGCTAACATAAAGGTAGTTGTCTCTACATAAAGGGCTTCAAGATCATTGTCTGGAGCCTGCAATGGAAAATCCAACTCAGTAATATATATGATGTAGGTATCAGAACATCATCTTGTTTCAAATGGAGATCACATATATATTCAACGAATTCTTATAAGCTTACCTTCTGAGGTTCATCAGGACAAAGGTAATTCCTGAAGAAATGGTATTGTGCATCCTTATCAGGATACCTATAGAAAAAGAAAGGTTCCAACAAGCACAACAGTTTGTGAAAACATGTTCTTTCAAAGATTGATTGTCAAGGAGACAATGCACAGTAAGACGTTAACGTACAAGTTGTAGTCGCAGTCAAAACCAGCATACTCATTGAAGTGGTTTGCAATATCATAACCTCTGTAGCTGTATGACCCGTACTCAAAATCGATGAAGTAGAGTTTCTCTGGTGGCATAAGAATGAGAGAATTAGTATACAATACATACAGACATAAAGCTTCCACGTTCACATCGATGAAGGAAGTTCGTATCCAGAATTTTAGAAAGTATCAGATCAAACAGCACCAGGTAAAGGCCATGATGGATCCTTTCTTTAAGCAGTACACTATGAAGAAAAAAAGATAATTCCAGAAAAGCATCAGGTTTAATCCATTAATTAAGTACATGGAGAGTGCATCTACCTTCATCGCTGAACATCAAATTTCCAGAAAGAAGATCATTATGAGAAAAAACTACAGGTGCATTGATCAAGTCTGTTAGATCCTGTCAGCAAAGCATGAGCAATGGATAATCTTAAATCAATGGCTTCAATAGCACAAAAGCTCCGCAACACCATTTATTACAAAAAGAGTACTCAGTGGCTAACGTGTCAGATCTAAATACAAAGAACAGTTCTTAAAAGAGAATTATTAGGCAGAATAACTTCAGATCATATATGTATCGAAATCTTTCAAAACCTGTTGCATAAATACCGTGGACTTCAATTACTCAATCATGTTCATATTCAAGTTTTGCTAAGAACTTCAGATTCGGAATTTGCTTTGCATAATATGCAATGAGCTTCAATGCAAGTGGGGTGGTTCTTTCAAATTTTCCTATAAATTGATCATTATCTATAGTTTAATAATGCAGTCAAAATTCTGTAACTCTAATACCGTCCACAAGTGGTGGTTGCTGCATGTAGCATATGTGTACATATCTCTATGATCTAACAGTAGAACTTTCTTAAAAAGATGGTAGCGCATATTTTTAAAGGACGAGACGAATTTCAAACATGCTTAAATTACAGATAAAAAATTCTTATCACAAATTACGACATGTAGACTGCTCAAAGATATTAGAAATGGAACTGATCACATGAAGTATATTGCCAAATAGTTAATTGGAAAAAAACTGTGAGATCAGAGAATTTTGTATGTCATGGAAGTTTTTCTTCATGATAGGACCTCCTTGCTTGCTCATATGAATCCTTCAATTAAATTCAGATCTAAGATGGAGCATGGTTGACCATAAATGTTGTATGTAGGGAAAACATGACATGACTAGTAGCCTTGGGTAACCCATCTTTGGTTAGTTTATAGTATTGTAGTCTATGTTGCCACGCATGCTTATAGTGCCTCCCTCATCTCTGGCACAAAGTGGTCACTCAAAAAGGTCTAAAATTTGGTTGAATGCCTTCCACCACCTTTGACTCTGTATAAGGCCCTAGTTCATAAACAACTCTGGTGTATCCAATTCACAAATTCCTTTACAAAGGATTAAGAGGAAAGACTTTTTGGGGTTGATAAGCTTGCTGGAAAAGAAAAAAAAACTGTTACTGGAATGTTATGGGCTCTACAAGTAGGAAGAGGGGCACCATGGCGGAATTTTGGGTTTCATTCTCTGTCATCGGGCCAATTTAGTTGATAAGGAACGACCAGATTTTCCACTACAGTTCAAAACAACCATCGACATTCATGGAAGATCAACCATTAGAGTCCACGCAAATTAGGAACAGCAGAGATTTGTTGTTAACTATGAGTTTGCATGTAGAGGAAACCATTCAGTACCATATCAATTCAACCATAATAATTAGGAAGAATTGTGTCAATAAGTTGAGAAACCATCCTTGTAGATGCGTTGGAAATGGTAGGCCATAAGATATTCTTTTATAGTGCTTGAAAGGACTACTACAATAGGAGCGCTATATGCACAGGAATAGAGTAATGGTAGCCAAAAAATAAGATATAGAGTGCACATATGAGTCCACTGTTTGGGCATAATAACCAATCATTGAACAGGTTGGACTACCTTGAGCACAGCAACTGCACCATGGATTTTTTTGAAAGATATTGTTTTGCATTTTGCCTGTTTCTCACTATCATCAAATTGAAGAATAGATGCTGCAAACCACCAACTGTTAGCAAAGACAATATAGAAGTCTGACACGAATAAAATTGGATAGTCAAGAAATGACCTCTTTCAAGAAACTTGAAGATATCCTTCCACAGTTGAGGTTCTCTGGAAACTGGTACCTCAACCTTGTGGAACTTATGGAGTTGCCTAGCAATTTTTGCAGCTAGTTTATGCTTGCTCATGTCTGTGGAGGGCCACAAATTAGTGAGCACAAAAAAATTTTAGAAAAACTCAACATAATAATAGTCATCTAATAATAGAAAAATGTGATTGTGGTAAGGCAAGAAGGAACCACTGAGGAAATGATCCTGGCACATTATTTACTCTGCAAGTATTAAACCATATTATGGTTATTTTTCTTTTAGTTATTGCTTTTTTCTTAAAAAACATTTCCATATTACTGATTGAGCTAATAATAGTTCTCAATTATGAAGATCCATTTGTTGTAAACTAACTATAATACATGAACATAAAAATACATAAACAAAGCACACAAGCATATAGAGAAGAGAAGTAGAGAGAGAATTTATTCTTCACTTGTTGGTTATGGAATACATTACAAACCCCTCAATTTATAGGGTCCATGGAGGAATCTCAAAGGTGGGGAGTTACAAGCCTATAGAGGTGAGGGGGTAGATAATGGGGTGATTAATAGTGGGGGTTATGGAGTTGAATGAGAGGAATTATGGAGTTGAAGAGTGGGGGAGGTTATGACTAGGAGGAGTGGTGGGTATCCACTTTATTCACAACACTCCCCCTTGGATGACCACCACGCTAAGATAATTGCCTCATTAAAACCTTGCTTGGAAAACCCAGTGGGAAAAAACCAAAGCGAAGGAAAAAGAGTACAATTTAACTTAATCGTATAATGGTGTATGCGTTTAATCACTGCCTCGTTAAAACCTTCCCAGAAAAACCCATTGGGACAAAATCTAGGTGAAGGAAAAAGAGTACAGTTCGCAAAATGTCATAAAAAAAATTACTCCCCCTCATAAGTACAAGATTTCAAGAATTTTGGTCGCTAACTCGTCGCATCCCGATGTTATACACCAACTTCTTGATTGTTGACGTCGACAAAGCTTTAATGAACAAATCTGCAAGATTATTCTTTGACTGAATTTGTTGAACATCAATTTCATGTCTCTGCTGGAGCTCATGAGTGTAAAAGAATTTTAGACAAATATGCTTCGTTCTATCACCATTGATATATCCCCCTTTAATTTTGCAATGCATACTGCATTGTCTTCATAAATAGTTGTTGGAACATCTGTAATGAGAGATAGTCCGCATGCAGTACGAATATGATGAACCAAAGACCTTATCCACACGCATTCCTGACTTGCTTCGTGGAGTGCAAGAATCTCAGAGTGGTTAGAAGACGTGGCGACCAAAGTCTGTTTCGTAGATCGCCAAGAGATCGCTGTGCCACCACAAGTAAATACATACCTTGTTTGTGAGTGAGCCTTTTGAGGATCTGAAAGATATCCTGAATCCTTTGCAAAGAATAGGCCCATGTCTGACATTCCACGAAGATAACGAAAAATGTGCTTCACATCATTCCAATGCCTTCGAGTTGGTGCAGAGCTAAATCTGGCCAATAACTTAACTAAAAATGCAATGTCAGATCTAGTGCATTGTGTCAAATATAATAAAGCACCAATTGCGCTAAGATATGGTACTTCAGGACCAAGAAGATTTTTAGTATCTTCTTTTGGACGAAAAAAGGTCCTTCTTTTAGGTCAAGTGACCTTACCACCATAGGAGTACTTAATGGAAGACATTTGTCCATATTAAAATGCTTCAGAATTTTTTCAACATATGTTGTTTGATGAACAAGCATCCCATTTGAACTCCGTTCAATCTGCAGGCCGAGACAATATCTTATTTTTTTTTTAAGATCTTTCATTTCGAATCCATTCATAAGATATTCTGAAGTTTTGTTGAGCTCTTCAGGAGTCTCAATTGAATTTATATTATTAACATAAATTGTCAAGATAGTAAATCTCTTACTAGATATATTTATAAAGACACAGGCAAATGAAATTGTTTTCATATCCTACTTTTATCAAGTATTCACTAAGACGGTTGTACCTACTGCGTTAAGCTGTACAATGAACGTCTTAGCTTTATTGAGTACATATCTTTCATTTTGCTTCAGGCAATTTATATCCTTCAGGGATTCATGTAAATTCTCATATAGATAAACTGTTACTTCATCCATTAGTCTCAGATCGAGTTTTTCAGAAACTTCGAGACTTTCTAGTTAATGGAACGTTATTGTATCCGTGACTGATGAGTATGTTTCTTCACAGTCAAATCCCAGGTTTCTGTAGGAAACCTTGTGCCATAAGACATGTCTTATATCTAGCAATTGTATTTTCTCATTTCGCTTTCTTACAAACACCAATTTGTAACCTTCAGGGTTAACATCTTTTGGGGTATGTATTATAGGTTCGAATATACCACACTTTTCAAGAAAATTCAATTCTTCTTGAATAACATCTTTCTACTTTGGCCAATTATTTCTTTGTTGACATTCATTTATGCTGTGTGGTTCATTGCAATCATCGCCCTTTGAAATTTTAGTAGCTACTTTGTCTGATAAATATGTCATCGATGATAATTTATTTGCGATTCCACATTTCTCTTATATGCATAAAAATATAGAGATCTCAATATTATTAGGTACTTTTTCCTCTTCAAGAGTTTGTGTAGTCACTTATGTGACTCGTTTCTCTTCGGAAACATTATACTCTTCTGGAGGTTTAGAGAAAGTGGATCTATTGTTCATAATCTCTTCTGGAGCATTGTGTATAACTTCTTCTGGAGCATTATTAGAGCATGATTTTTCATTTGATCACCGCTTCTGGGGAGCTGAATCTTTTAACCTATAGGTCTGTCACGCTTCTAGCGTGCATTAGAAATTTGATTTTCACGTTCAGCGGTACGTGAGTCTAGATGAGAAAGAGTGGATATATTCCATGATAATTCTCGCCGTTCTTCAGGAACATATCGTACTTTAGGTACGTTCTTCCCTCCCCCTAATGGCGGGAATATTGTCTTATTAAAATGACAATCCGTAAATCATGCGATAAAAACTATCACTGAACAAAAAAATCTTCTGGTTCTTTAGTATATGCCCAAATGAATAGTTTGAGGCATCATCGTGTACCATGGATATCCGAGACAGTCATGCCAAATCATAAACAGCATAGAACTTCTGGTTCATATGTTGATATATTATTAATGCATAGATACTCCATAATTTTAAAATGGCATATCTTGAAATAGGTATATTCAGTAGACTTCTTCTGAATCTACATGAATACAATGTATCATTGATACAAAATTTTGTATGTATTGATAATATGATATATGCTTTTCTAGAGCATTCGATCAAGTTTGTAATACTAAAAATAATATTATCATTTGCATTAATTAATATTAAACTAAAAAAAAAGATAAATATGAAAGTGCATTTCATATAATAAAGAAAAATAAAGACGTAAATATAAAATTAACAAATATCTAATCATATATGAAGTACATGACCAATAAAGAGTTTAAGCATACTTCAGGTACGCAACAAATTTAAAGATTTGGACGTACTTCAGGTAAGTGACCAAAATTATGTTATGAAGTACCACATAGATGACAATAATTTTCTTCTGCATTTTAGGGGTTTATTATGCAAACTTTTCTTTGCTTTCATTCAATAGCATTCCACTTCTGGTGGTTTCAAATAACTTGTCATCTCTACTATTGTTGTGGTTATATAAACCATGAAATAACCCTTGACCATGTCCATTGCTCAAAATAAAATAAAATAAAATGCATTTGCTTCAGGCAACGATGCTGAGTTAATAGATCGGGTTTCATGATTTTTTTTTATTTATATTATTATCAAAGCTCATTGTTCAGCAATGAGAAGATATAAAATTTGATAATAATATTTTTGCTTTCGACATTGCTACTACTGGAGCATCTTTGAGACACAATGGTCGGTGGACCTTTCACAATGAGAATTTAATATTTAAATCCTCTATATTATGATGGTGAAAGCTAATCACAATTTTTACATGTTCCTACTGGGATACATGTAGCCACCTTTTTTTTTTTATATGATCCTTCAGGGACCCATAAAAATTTCATAACTTTTGTATACTCCTACATGACTCAAGTAGCCATTAATTTTATATAATCCTTCAGGGATAATAAAATTGTATGTAGTCCTTCAAAGATAAAATAAAATAAAATTTTATAAGGTCCTTCAGGGATTCATATAATCATAATTTAAATACAGTCTTCAAGGATCTATGTAAATAATTTTTTTTCATTTTGGTCCTCTAAGGACTCAAAAAATATATCATATAACTTTTGTTTGGTCCTACAGGGACACGAGCAATCATGATATGTGCATATATATCCTTCGGGGATAAAAATTATACCGTCCTTCAAGGACACATTCTAATCATATCTTTCACATGAACCTCCAAAGATCCATGTAATAATTTTTTGTAATCCTTCAGGGATAAAATAAAATAAAATTTTGCATGGTCCTCCAAGGATCATAACTTTCGCATGGTCTTTCAAGGACTCATGTAACTATAATTATTATACAGAACACATAGCTTTGTAATATCGAAATTGATATTAGATCAATTATCTATGCAAAATAATTTTTACGGTGATATGAAATATGAATTTTGTATCTGTGGAATGGATGGAACATGGTATTGAATACATGAAGATGTGTCCGTCGGGATGTCCCATGAATCAAATTCCTTCTAATGCATATGTGACAAAATGCATAACAATATGTGAAAAAATAAAATTCATGTACTTATTTAATACATAACATATGGCATGATATAATACATACCTTCTTATTAACTAGAGAAAACTCACCATTTATTTTAAAGACTATATCAACAAAGATCTTACTAAAAAAAATGTTTGTAAAGAATCAGTACTTACACAATGCTTCTCATGAAAGACAATGAATGCAATATTAAGACTTAGGAGCGTATATGAAGGCAACAAACCTACTGGTAGAGTCATATTGCAAATGAACTAGAGACCCACCAAAGAAAATACAAACTTTGGGAAACCCTTTTATATGATCCTCCAAATATCAATATAATAATTTTTGTATAGTCCTTCATGGACAAAATAAAATAAAATTTTGTATGATCCTTCATGGATACAATATAATCATAGTCCTTCAGAGACATATAATTTCCTGAATCCAGAAAAGTCAATCCAAAATAAAAACCTTAAATATCATGGATGTTAATTAGAACCTCCTTTTTATTTAATTATATAACCAATGAAAATAGATGGTTATCCCGAATTTGTATCCTAGAAGATCATATTCAATTCATGCATCCATTTTGAATTTATGCATGCACTAAAGACAAAATAAAACACATGCATATATGAAACGACAACTATATAATAAAATGCATGAATTATTGGGTTTGATTACAAATCATGGATCCATGCGCATATTAATAAAAAAGATGAGATTACATGACAAAAACATTTTTTTTTAATACTATACTATAGAATATGCATAAAGAAATGCATTCTTAAAACAAATCTATAAAAGAATGCAACGCATGAGTATATTTAATTATGTAGCATAGAGTAAGAAAACTCATTTTTCTTTATAAAAAAGAAAATCATAAAATTGTCTATCATGTTGTATACAAAATATAAAATAAGATAAATCATAATGAATTGAATATCATAAATTCACCAAAAATATAAATATTTGGTAATCTATTTTTTTTATTAGAAAAAATATATAATTTTATGAACTCACCAATATAAATATTTGGAAATCTCATGAACTCACCAAATTACAAACCTTTGGAGATCTCTTTAACATCTTGAGTGCTTGAATCGAATAAGAGCTTATTCGTGCTGATAACGTGTTGTAAACTAACTATAATACATGAACATAAAAATACATAAACAAAGCACACAAGCATATAGAGAAGAGAAGTAGAGAGAGAATTTATTCTTCACTTGTTGGTTATGGAATACATTACAAACCCCTCAATTTATAGGGTCATGGAGGAATCTCAAAGGTGGGGAGTTTACAAGCCTATAAAGGTGAGGGGGTAGATAATGGGGTGATTAATAGTGGGGGTTATGGAGTTGAATGAGAGGAATTATGGAGTTGAAGAGTGGGGGAGGTTATGACTAGGAGGAGTGGTGGGTATCCACTTTATTCACAACACCATTGAATTTTTCGGACCATTTTCCCCCAAACATGCGCATCTCTATCATTAATAAATTTCTTCAGAAATCTACTCTTCCTATCCAGATTATTCCCCAAACATGCACATCTCTATCATTGGACTCAAGACACACTAATTTTGTTTATTTTCATTTTCTCTTAATCAGTATAGTATCTACAAATGTATCAGTTCTTGCTTCATAATTTTTGGATTTTCCATATCTGATGCACAACCATGTTCTGGAACCCCAGCAGTGCATACATATGATAAAGTAGAAACAAAATTTTAATTAACAGCAGACTGTTTAAATTATGCACAGAGTAATGCTGACACGACCTAACCTGAAGGAGAAAGCATACGAGCATTGATGAAGGACTGCACCATGCCATTTCCAAACACTCCCAGCAATTTAGCACCAAAACCTGCAGCCGATAGGTAGCCTATGGCCTAAACATGATGATCATAAGTAAAAAAACCTGAAGCACACAGTGGAAATTGTCGCAAGAGTATTCTAACTGTGTGTTGATTTACTCTTCACTGGAAAAATTGAACAAATGGATGAAACAGGAAATGCTTAATAAGTGGAAAGAACCAATGTAAGTAGCCTGGATGTATGATATCCTTATTTTTGCTGTATGATATCCTTCTTTTTGCTGACACCCACATTATATCTGATTACTCTATTCATCTCAATGCTTGCTCCTATCAACTATTGTTCCTTTGTTTGCTCATTAATTCTCTTAATTTAAACCAGTCTCAAATGCAAATGTAACATGAAGGAAGAGTTGCTATAAGCCTATAACACGAAAAGGATGCCCATGTTAGAATAAAGGAAAAAAAGAATTCTTGTTGTTATATTAGAGGAGCCAAAGGCTCTATTTATAGATACACAAAGGAAACCCTAAAATATCATAATAGAAAACTAGAAAAACTAGGAAACTAATAATAATATAATAATTATAATAAAGACATAATATTTTCCTAATAATTATTCTTTGACACCCCGTCTCAAACTCTGAAGGGTAGAACCCTTAGAGTTTGCACAAAAATGAGATGGTGGTGGAAGCTGACGACAATGACGGGCGGCTTGTGGCGATTGGTGCGGACGGGCGCATCTCTTCGCTTCCGCTCGTTGAGTCAGACGGAGTCACTCCCGCTCGTTGAGTCAGTCGGAGTCACTCCCGCTCGTTGAGTCAGACGGAGTCGCTCCCGCTCGTTGAGTCAGTCGGAGTCGCTCCCGCTCGTTGAGTCAGACGGAGTCGCTCGGATGGTGCGTGTAGCACGGACAGGCAGCGGAGACGGCGCGCGGACGATGGTATCACAAGCAAAGAAGAAGAAGCACGACGCAAACGGCGACGTAGACGGCGCGTAACGAGAGACGCGCAGACATAGAAGAAGAAGAAGAAACGACTGAAGCCTTTATGCAACACTGCAAATGCTGATGGCGAAGCGTAACGAATGACAACGACGACGGCGCGATGTGATCTCAAGGAAGATCACACGGACGCCGCCACGCCTGACGAGGCAACAGATAGCGGGAGGCACGGTCCTGGTGCAAGCATAGATCTGGATGATCACGACGAGCTGGCAAACAAGAAATATGAACATCACGGAGGAGAGACAGGCGTGTGATTCATGCCGAGATTCGCATGGCATGCATGCGTGGCAGTCGACTGGAAGACGCAGAGGGCTTGAATCACACGCACGGGGTACGGGCTGCGCGGTAGCGGATCACAGCAGCGGCACGGGGCAGTGGAGCACAGCAGCCGCAACAAAGGAGTGTGGAGAGAGAAGAAGAACGATGGTGCAAACGAATAGAGTTTGCATGAGAAGCAAACAAAGCAACTAAAGAAAAATATGAATACCAAGAGTCCTCCCCCGCTCCGATTGAAGATTCCTCAATCGGAGCGGGAAAGAAGAAAAAGAAAATATTTGTGGATCTAGGGTTTTTGAGGTGGCTCTGATACCATGTTAGAATAAAGGAAAAAGAGAATTCTTGTTGTTATATTAGAGGAGCCAAATGCTCTATTTATAGATACACAAAGGAAACCCTAAAATATCAGAATAGGAAACTAGAAAAACTAGGAAACTAATAATAACAAAGCACCGTATTCTCTACTACATCAGATGAAGACTCCTCCGTCCAGACCCTGGGGGAATTCATGGGGAAGGAAAAGAAAAAGAAGAACTCAAGTTCTAAGAAAGGAGAAAATAAAGGAGGGGGACATCCCTCTAAACAAGGCCCTCATGGAAGGGCCTCCACTTGAATTTTGGTAACTGTTTTTACCTCTTGTAAATATTTTTTGATGTTTGACATGTGTATATGGAATGTCAGGGGCCTTAATAGTAGGCCCAAGCAACTCGAAGTGAAGAATTTCTTGGATCATCGCCATCCACCGATTATTGCACTCTTGGAAACAAAGGTTGCCCCTGAATCTGAAGAGGTTATCAAGTGCCGAATCCGCAAAGAATTTAGTATGCTCACAAATCATAGCTCCTCCTCTCTTGGTCGAATTTGGGTTCTTTGGGATTCAGCAGTCATCTCTATCATGTGTCTTCAAGAAAACGATCAGTATTTGCATTGTCAAGTCTCTATAGTGGACCAATCAAAGCAGTGGCTGGTGACTTTTGTCTATGCCTCAAACTCAGCATCTCTAAGAAATCTGTTATGGAGGGACCTTGAATGTCTGTCGACCGCTAGCCAAGCGATTCGTTGGATAGTAACGGGTGATTTCAATGAAGTACGTTATTGCTCTGAAAAGGTGGGAGGTAGACCCATTCATTGCAGGAGAGTCTCTAAGTTCAATAGAATGATCTCTCGATCTTGCCTTCATGATGTTAAAGTCACGGGGCATTATTTGTCATGGAATAATCAGCAAGACAACAGAGTGGCATGTCGACTTGATCGTACATTGGCTAACTCCTGGTGGCTTAGACACTTCCCTGAAGGTTATGTCCACTACCACACTCCAGGCACTTCAGATCACACCGCCATGGAACTCATTCATGTTCCTCCCTTGCCACAAGGACCCACCCCTTTCAAATTCTTCCAAATGTGGTCCAATCACCCCACATTTCAGGACACAATCAAATCGGCTTGGAGTGTTCAAGTTCAAGGTTCTGATATGTTCCAATTGATGACTAAATTAAAACACACAAAGCTTATTCTCAAGCAGTGGAATTGGGAAGTTTTTGGCCCTATTCACCGTGGCCTTGAGCTTGCCAAGAAGGAGCTAAGCAGAACCCAAAATGCCTAATGGCTGATCCAATGAATGTTACCCTTATGGATGATGAAAAGAAGGCTTGATTTCACTATCAAGAAACTCTAAGAACAGAAGAATCATTTGCCTATCAAAAATCTCGAGCTAATTGGCTTCAATTGGGGGATGCTAACACAAAAAAATTTTACTCAGAAATTGCTCACAGAAAAGCCCGGAACACGATCAGAAGACTGAAATTGAGGAATGGGGACTATTCCATGGACCCCCAGGAGATAAAAAATGACATTGTTGAGTATTATTCCCATCTGCTGAACAGGGAGACTTCTCTTCCAATCTCTCAAGAGCGCTTTCATACCCAAGTCTCTATACTGGATAATGGAAATCTCCTAAGGGAGGTTAATGAGGAAGAGATACGGAAGGTTTTTTTCCAAATGAAGGCCTCCTCATGCCCGGGACCAGATGGCTTTAGCGCAGCTTTCTATCAAGAGTGTTGGCTAACTGTCAAAGATGAAGTATATAAGGCAATCGCTCAATTCTTCCGTACAGGGCATATCCTCAGACAAATGTGTACAACTTTCATCACCCTCATCCCAAAATCTCTGGAGGCTGATTCCATTGATAAGTTCCGGCCAATTTCTCTATGCAATACAATCTATAAGGGCATCACTAAGATCATTGCTAATCGACTTCAGCCTGTGCTTCAACAGATTATCAGCTTGAATCAAACGGCTTTCATAAAGAAAAGGAAGATAGGCCACAACATTCTATTAGCCCATGAGCGGTTGAGGTTCCTTAATGTCCCAACAAGTGATGGCAGAGTGTGCATTAAAATTGACATCCAAAAGGCTTTCGATAGTCTAAGATGGCCCTTCTTATACAAAGTATTGGAAAATTTTGGGTTTGAGGACTCCATCAATCTGATCAAGCAATGCGTTGAATCCCCTAGATTCTCAGTTCTGATCAATGGGTCACCCTGTGGCTTCTTTCAATCTAATTGTGGGCTCAGGCAATGAGACCCACTATCTCCTTTACTATTTATCCTTGCTCTTGAAGGATTTACACAGAGACTCAATGAAGCTATTCGAACAAGACGGATTGGCTCGTACCTCAAAGGAAACACTCCAATCAGTCATCTAGCCTTTGCGGATGATCTCCTTTTATTCACAGACTCCACACCAGCCACAGCTGCAAATCTGAAGGCTTTAATCCATGACTTTGCCATGGATTCTGGTCTACAAGTCAACCTCCCCAAAAGCCAGGTTTTTATTAATACGCGGGATCCGAACCGCATCAGCTTTCTACACTCCATTGGCATTCCAGAAGGACATATACCTGTGAAGTATCTTGGTCTTCCTATGCTGAATATAGCACTTAAACACTCCCACTGCCAGCCATTAATTGAAAAGATGCGCAAAAAGCTCCTATCATGGCAATCTCTTTTGTTGTCCTCGGCTGGGAGACTGGAATTGGCAAAAACAGTACTCAATGGGTTACATTTATATTGGACAGGAGCTTACTCTCTTCCCAAAAAAACTATCAAGGATGTGGAGAAGATGATTCGAGACTTCCTTTGGAGGGATACGCCTCATAAACACACTATTCACCATGTGAATTGGAATTCTGTTTGCTGCCCAAAGGAAGAAGGGGGGCTTGGGATCAAAAGGATTTCAGACTGGAATTCAGCAGCAGTTGGTGTGCATTTTTGGGATATTGCAGCTAACAAACAGAGCCTATGGGTGAAATGGATACATAGTCGCTACCTGAAATCCAAAACCATCTGGGAAGTGGAACCAAGAGCTTCTAGTACCTCGGTTTGGAGAAAGATACTGGCTGCTAGAACATGGATTAAACAAAAAGTGCAATTCATTATTTACAATGGGGAAAACATAATTTTAGGTTCTGATCCATGGATTGGGGGGGATGGTCTGCGGGCTCATATGGGGGAGAGACTTTCCCTTCTGTTTGGCCCTACAAAGGACACCAAAGTATGCAAACTCATAAACCTTGGTGCATGGAGCAAACCTCGCAGATGGCCAGCGACTTTTGATCCACTCTGGACTGAAATTGCTGAGATCGAAATTGGTGGTCAGGATATTGATGAGCTCATTTGGAGCCCTTCAAAATTTGGCAATTTAGACATGAAGGAGGCATGGAAGGAAGTGCGTAGCAGGGGAGGTATAGCTGAGTGGTCGGAGAGATCACAGGTTCCAAAACATTCCTACACACTTTGGCTAGCTTGCTTAGACAAGCTCCCAACACTTGAGAGGCTATTACACAAGCATCTCATTGTTGATCCAACCTGTGTACTTTGCAACTCTTGCCCTGAAACCAGCCAACACCTCTTATTTACATGTGCTTTCTCGTGTTCTATATGGAAAGCGATCCTTCTTCAAGCAGGGGTGAACAAATCTGGAATCTCTTCAAGCAGGGGTGAACAAATCCTTCTTCAAACAGGGGTGAACAAGAAGGAAAGCGATCCTTCTTCAAGCAGGGGTGAACAAATCTGGAATCTCTTCACTGCACAATGAGATAAGATGGCTGGATACGAACATTAAAGAGGAGGTCCCCCGACATATTTTGCAAGCAATTCTCTCTACCACAGTTTGGCACATATGGTTGGAACGAAATAGAAGAATATTTCATGGCAAAGTACTTCAAAAGGAGGTGGTAATATCATTTATTCTTCGCGACATCAAGTTGAAACTTGCTCAAAGTCCTCTCAAGGCAGTTCTCTCCCCTGATCTAGTAAAAATGCAACATGGATTGGACATCATCATTTCCGAACCTACCTTGCAAATCCAAGAAGTTTTTTGGGTTCCCCCTCCTGTGGGGTGGCTCAAAGCAAATACAGATGGCTCCAAATCTGACGATAGGGCGGGATATGGCTTTATACTGAGGGATCAGTTTGGTCATCTGGTCCAAGCGATTGCTGCCCGTGTTGAGGCGAAGACTATCAACTTCCTGGAGTTGCAAGCAATTGGGCAGAGTGTCAAAGCTGCCATGGAGCTCGGTGTAAACCATCTATGGGTGGAAAGTGACTCCAAGGTTGCGATTCATTGGGTAACCCGCAGCGACAAGGTCCCGTGGAGGGCACGACGGCTTTGCAATTCTATACGGACAGATTGTAGAACATTTATAGAAGTGAAACTCACACATATTCATCGAGAGGGAAATGCCCCTGCGGACATGTTAGCTAGTTGGCAATCTCAAATGGGTTGCACCAAGTTCTTAAGGACTCATGTATGGCCTGAACTTCAAGCACTCATGGACAGGGACATCAGTGGCTCCCCCTTCATTCGTGAGAAACTCAGATGAACCAAGAGCATGCTTTCTTTCTACTTGCTCTTCTCTTCCTCTCTAATTACTCTGTAACTGAACCATCCTTTTGTACTCTAGGGTAGTCACATATTATTCAAATCGGTTTGGGACTGGATGAGGTGGATGCACAGAGGTAGCCTGCTAGCTCTGTTCCCTCGCACCATCCTATTTCCTATATCCCTTTTGAATTTTCTTGATATTTTGTAACCCTATACTCCTTGTACATCTTGTTCATTGGTGAGAGGAATACAATTTTTTACTTTACCGACCAAAAAAAAAAATAATAACATAATAATTATAATAAAGACATAATATTCTTCTAATAATTATTCTTTAACAGCCCATATATATATTTCAGTTCAAAAAAATTATCATTCAACAAATTACCACTAGACCAGGAACCAGCACATGCAGTTATTATCATTAAAATCATTAAGAACAGTTATGAGACCGAAATCCACCTGCAATTCCCTTTTGCGATCAATCACGTATTCAGTATTTGGTCCGTACAATCTAACCGTTATTAGACCATCATTTCCATCGTATTCTTTTATAGACACCTTCAACACTGCAAAAACATATCGAACACTCGATTACATCTCATGTTGCATAGAGATATACTATTTGGTATATTCCAAAAAAATGGGCAAAATTATATACAAAGAACTCAAAAGTTATAAGAACAATTAATTGAACTTTGGATCTAAATCGAAAAAACATCCAAAACAATGTGCCTTGCTCCGCTCAAAAGCCGACACAAGTAGAACCTGGAGAGAAGAACTTACAAAGATTGGTGATACCTCCGGAAACTGTTTCAATGGAGAAACGAGAATCATCCAGCGATGACCACTTCTTGAACAGATCTCTGCACAAATGTCTGCAACCCAAACAAAAATAGAACAGCAAATCAAACCCATTAGTTGGTTTGAGTGGAATAAAATCAAATAGCCAATAAGTTCATCTCCAACCCTTTCTCAAACATATATTTAAATTTCTTTAACAATTTGAGTAAAAGCTTCATTTGGTATGATGTGTCTTTAACCATTTACTCAAATCATTACAAAAAATTCCCATCTCCTCTCAATTATTCACTTATTTGGCCTAAAAAAGAGCCGTTGTATAGTTTTGGATAAAGTTTGGGTCTCCTTTTTATTTGACTAGATGATATACATGTGCGTTGCACAAGAAAATTCACCATATATGATGTGTAGGTCGCATGTACATATATAAAAAAAATGAATACAAGAATATGCATGTTACACATCAAATCAACATCCAAAAAAATCTTTGCAAAAAGGGAAAAGAGATAAGAAATTCAATCTCCAAATCCACACACCACAAAAAAAAAAAAAAAAATTCAATCTACCAATCTCTTCATTTCTATGAAATCAACATCCAAAAAAATCTTTGTAAGAAGAAAAAACAAGAGATAAAAAATTTCAATCTATAAATAGATTATAAACAAATAGATGGACAAATAGTTATAACATTGAGTATAGCGACTTAAATGCACTCTCAATTCAAAAAAACTTAAACAGATTCTCTAATGAATATTTTTATTTTGTCCAATGAATGATCACATTTCAACACCGATGATTATAAAAAATAACTAAATTAAGAAAATAATGCAAACGTATATAAAACTTACCATCATTGTCAATTAAAGATATCTTTCAAAAATAAATATAAATCATTATAAAAATATTATTCACATTGATAGACATCATTTCATGTTGGATAGTGGATGTATACTCTTTAATTAAATTTCACATGTCAAATTTGTTGATGACAATTTTCACTCCTTTAGAAAAAGCAGAGAAAATATTTTGACATGATTTTCATGGAGAAAGTTGTAAAATTAAACATGAGATCCAATTAGATTAAAATCAAAACATAAACATATAAGACAAATAAAAAAAAGCTTTCCAATTAAAATCAAATACCTAAAATAAAAAATTTCTAAGCAAATCAATAGAAGAATCCTACATGAAACATAAATATCCTCATCAAATTTTAAATATGACATGATAAATTTTAAAACAAGTCTAATGAAAAAGGTCATTACAAACGTTAAAATATCAATATCTAAACTCTTTAACATTGGAAAGTAAAAAATAATATTTAAAATGATGAATACTCAATAGGAACTCCTCACCACACCACAAAACTCCACTTCCAATCCAGATCCGGATGAACCCAATAACAAATTTAAGAGAAAAGAAGGAAATGAGAACAAATTAAACATATGTAAATAGACAAAGCCCCCAAATAACAACCTACAAGAGAGAGAAATGATGAAATAAACATTAAATTCATTTATTATATAGTGAAATGAATAAGGGCTGAAGAGGAAGGCAAGGAGATGGTTTTTTTTTTGTGAGAATGAAGATTAATGGGGAATGGGGAAGGGTTTTCAAAATTAAAATGGGTAAATTGTCAATATATATATATAGATTTAATTATTAAAATTAAGGTCATTACATATATTAAAATTAAGATATATGTAGATTTATATATAGATTTAATTATTAAAATTAAGGTCATTACATATATATATATATATATAACATAAATTCAACAATATATAATTAAGATTATAAATGCATCTTAAAATTATATATATGACCCGCCGTTTGCCGCACCTAATCGCTTCACTATATGAGGGCCGATTACATGCGGCGAACGGCGGGTGCGACAGTGATCACGGGTCCATCGCATTCGACGGTCGGATGCGATTCACATCGACCGTCGGATGCGATGGACCCGTGATCGGACGGCCCGTGTCGCGGCCTCACCCGCCGTTCGCCGCACCTAATTTGCTTCATTATATATATATATATATATATATATATGAAAATGATTGCGTGCGGCGAACGGCAGGTGCGGCCGCGACGTGGACCGTTCGATCGCGGGTCCATCGCATCCAACGGTCGAGATGAATCGCCCCCGACCGTCCGATGCGATGGACCCGTGATCGACGGCCCGTGATCGCTGCCGCACCTGCCGTTCGCCGCACGCAATCACGTCCCTATATATATATATATATATATATATATATATATATATATATATATATATATATATATATATATATATAGGGAGCCGATTAGGTGCGGTTTACGGTCGGTGCGGTGCGCGATCACGGGCCGTCGATCACGGGTCCATCGCATCGGACGGTCGGGTGCGATTCACGTCGACCGTTGGATGCGATGGACCCGCGATCGGACGGCCCACGTCGTAAACCGCACCGACCGCATACCGCACGTAATCGCGACCATATATATATATATATATATATATATAGAGGGATGATTAGGTGCGGCGGCCGCACAGTGCGGCAGCGATCACGGGCTGTCGATCACGGGTCCATCGCATCGGACGGTCGGGTGCGATTCACGTCGACCGTTGGATGCGATGGACCCGCAATCGCGGGCCGTCCGATCGCGGGTCCATCGCATCCAACGGTCGACGTGATTGGCACCCGACCGTCCGATGCAATGGACCCGTGATCGCGGGCGCACCGACCGCATGTAATCACTTCCCTATATATATATATATATATATATATATATATATATATATATATATATATATATATATATATAAGGTCATTACATATATTAAAATTAAGATATATGTAGATTTATATATAGATTTAATTATTAAAATTAAGGTCATCACATATGTATATATATATAACATAAATTCAACAATATATAATTAAGATATATACATATATTAAAATTAAGATATATAAAACACATATATACAATATGAATATTATTAGCTAATTTCCTATAACACTTCTATTAATTTTAATAACATTAGATAGATAATTATGCATACATTTTATACTTTTTATAAATGCATATACATATATAAATATATATAATTTATTATTTAAGATATATACATATGCATTATATATAGGTCAATTTGGTAACATTTAATTTATAACATATATTAAGATTTTATATTAATTAAGATATAATAATTTGAGTATAAATTTAATGTAAAAGTTTATTTAGGATATTTTAAGATATGCACATATTGGCATATAATTTGAAATGGTATATATTAATAATTGGATAAATTTTAACACATTATATAATTTTAATATATATATTTCCAAGAATTTGAAAAGGTAAGGATGTCAAATAAAAGGTCATTTGGGTAGAAATGAATTTTCAAGAATTGAAAGAGTAAACATGTCAAGTGAATGTTTTTCATGGATTGATACTTTTATAAGTAGTATAGATACTAGTCTTTCCCCACACGCAAGATGTGCATGATAATTAAAATATAATTAATAAAATATATGAAATTTTAAAAATATTTTAAAATTTTTAAATTAAATAAAATATGAAATAAATTTAAAATAATACAAATATACCAACCAAAAGTGTGTGTGTGTGTTTTTGTGTGTTTATTGGATAACATAATAAGTAGTAATAATTTATGTTTCATTAATATGAATAATCCACACCATTATTATATAAAATATCTATCCAAGTTATATAAATTATATTTTAAATTTAGCACTCTAGATTGAATTGTATAAAGAATAATAAAAAAATAGTTTTTTAAGAAAACCCAAACTTATATTAATCAATAATTTCATACATTTCTAATAAAAACAATTCTATCAAAAAAGAATTTGAAGATGTGGATGAGACTAGCTAAATAGTGAAATAGTTTTCAATAATGATTTTGTTGGGACCACAAAAAAAAATCAACCGCATGGAGAGCAATTTTTTTTTATATATCTTACAATCTTAAGTGCATGCTATGGGTTTTTGTATATCGTATTCATGTTCTGAGTTCAACTAAAAAAATCACTAACAAATTTTTTTCGACAAATAATACCTAAAAAATTTATAGTACTGGATGAATTTGATTAATTAATCTATCTAGATAATGAATTGATAAAAGATATCCAACTCACCCTCACTACCGTGAAACAATGTTTTGAGTAAAAGTAAAAAATAAAAAAAATGCCCAAAAGCGATGCTAATGAGAATTAATATAGAAATCTATTCTATCAAAAAAGGAAAAAAAACTTAAAATAAAAAAATAAGAATTACCTGGAGCAGCGTGAATCCAAATTAGGTATCAAACACCTTATAAGGGGCCATATTTGGGATATAAACTGATTTATAAAAACTTATTTCAAGCCTGGAAAATACCGTTTCATTAATATGCCGAAAATACTAATCTTCCTAACTCATCTTATTTAGTTCAGTTAGGATTTTTAAACATTCTTAATATATTTTGTTAGTTTTAATTTATATAACTAAATAATCTAATGCTATCTCAATGTCATATGTCTTATATTATTTTATTTTTAAAATTTTAAATATATATAAAACATAGAATTAATTAAGATGTTAAACCATATAATTATCTAAATTTAAATTTATTTATTTGTATTAAGGATTTGTGAAATTCAAAAAGATAGATTGGATGAATATCTTATTTTATCCACTAAAATATTATAATTTTATTTTTCATTTTGACCCTTTAATATAAAATCAAATAAGAGTAAAATTGAAAAATAAAAATAGGAAAAGATAGATTTAATGAATATCTTATCGTATCCACTAAAATATTAAAATATGTATTTTTCATTTTTAAATTTTAATATAAAATCAAATATCATAAATAAATAAGGGAAAATTGAAAAATGAAAATGTTACAAACATACAAAGGAACGAACATGAAAACTTAAATATTTTTTGTTAGTATAATAGATAGATAGATGAGGATTAGGATTACATATATTTATATAATCCATCATTATCTCAATATAAAAAAAGAATAAGATTTGATGGATTTGGATACGATGTTATCCTATTTAAAATATATATATATATTATCTCAATATCGAAAAAGGAATAACAATAAAAAAAAATGATGATTTGACACAATCACCATCATTCATTCATATTAAAAATATAGATTTGATGAAAATTTGACATTATCTTCTTCTTCATTTCATTCTTACCCCTGATCCAAAAAATAATGATAATAAAAAATTAAGGGTAAATTCAGAAATGAAAGTATTATGAAGTTAAAACTATTTTTGGTTAGTAATTAAAAATATAGATTTGATGAAAATATGACATTATCTTCTTCTTGTTTTCATTCTTACCCTTGATCCAAAAAATAATGATAATAAAAAATTAAGGGAAAATTCGGAAATGAAAGTATTACGAAGTTGAAAGTATTTTTGGTTAGTAATATAGAATAGATGTGTTGAGTCAAAGGTTGCTGAGAATTTTAAGGGATTTTACTTAAATTTAAATTTGATATGGGTATGGGTCTAGAATTAAAGATGCTCTCAAATACAAAAAGAGAAGACCAGATAATTAGAAAAGAAGATGGAAATCTGACAAGAAAAGGAAGAAGAAACCCATGACGAAAACATCAAAGGTGGAATCTTTGATGCGATGAATGCACAATAACAGGGGCGGAGTCAAGGGGGGCATCAACGTATATAATCACATACCCTTATTTAAATATTATTCCCAACAATGCACTCAAAAGGGTTTTAATTTTGCATCAAGGTCCTTTTGAGGGTATTTTTACATAAACTATTTTTTTTAATTTTCAAGAATACCATCTGTAACACATGTGCATTTTCTCTTATTTATATATTTGATTTAAATATATAAATAAGATATTTAAATAAAAATTAGTATGTTTTGTGTGTTTTTAAGTTTTGACCCAATTAATGTATCTATATGGGTCCATTTCAGTTTGCAATTTTAAATATTAAGTTTAAGTTTTGAGATTTCATTGTTATTAATTTTAAGGGACCCAGTTTAGAATCGTGAATTTATTGTGATATGCGCCAGGGACCTATTTGAATTCGATAGGGACTTATTTATAATTCGAAAACCTAAAAATATGAAACAATACGGGGGTCGTTTTAATAATTTTCTTAGGTTTAGGTTTAAGTATTTAATCGTTTCTTTTTATCCTTTGATTTTCTTATTATTAATTAGATCCATGTTTAGGTGTTTGAATTTTTAAGCTTTTAATAAAAATAGAGTTTTGATTTATTATTTATTTTAAAGATTAAATTTATTTTTATGTTATGAGATTTTGAGTTTTTAATAAAATTAGAGTTATGATAGATATATGTTCATGTTATTGGATTTCTAAGTTTTTATAAAAACTAGGGTTTTGAGATATTATTTATTATTGTTAGATCTATGTAAGGTTTTTGAATTTTTGAGTCTTCATAAACTTAGGGTTTCAATTTATTATTTATTTTAAAGATTAGATCTACATTTAGATTTCTAAAATATAAGTTTATAATACTGCTAGGGTTATGATTTATACCTATACTTAATAAGTTTTATTTATTTTCAATTTTTATTGACTAATAGTTTTTTTTATTGGAAAAAAATGTATTTTCATATTATTTTATGAATTTTTGTTATTTTATTATTATTTTGAATTTCTAGATTTTTGTCTTTTCTGTTTCGCCTTTTCTGTTTTGTCTTTTCTGGTTTGTCTTTTGTGTTTTTTGTCATTTAGTGTCTGGTTATATGGTGTTAGACCTGTGTCATTTAGAGTCCTAATTTCGATCGGAGTCGCTAAAATTTTGATTTTTAGCTACCTTCTGGGGTTTAAGGACTCTGATTGAAGATATAACTGCATATTATGGGTCCTGGTACTGTTTAGTACTGCCCATAAAATTTTCGTTTAATTCCGATAACGTTTTTGGAATTATGCAGTTTTGGATTGGTATTCGGATTTGATTTTGTTAAAATCCAAGATGAAGAGATAAAAATCCGATATTATTACGAGATGTTAAGTTTGGAGATAGCTTCCATATAGAAGTGGAATTGGATCAACTGGATTCGTATATTAAAAGTTATGGGTATTTTTCCATGTATACCCCGAAGTTGAGAAATCCAGGCAGCAGCCCTGTAAGATGTTTAGCCTAGATTTTAAAATAGCTGGAGAGGTTATTTGATCTGGGTGTAAACATGAAAGTTGTAGATAATCGTCTTATCTTTCAAATGCCACTGGAATCATGCAATTCCGAGCTGTATTGAGGAAGTTATGGCTGTTTAAGTGAAGGCTGCGCAGAGTTTTAAGTCCGAGGACGACTTGGTCTTTCACTCCGCCCTTGCCTATTTAAGGCACCAAATGTTACGACTTCAGCCTCAATTAGCCACTGTTTGGGCTCTCTTTTGAGCTGGTCCAGCCCTTGATGAAGGCTTGGGTGGAGGAGATGGTGGTGAAGGAGAAGAAGAAGTTGAAGAAGGTGAGTTGGGGTGGTTGTTGTTGTTGTTGTGATTCTTTCTCTCTTCCCCATCTCCTCTCTTTCAGCCCCCTAATGGTTTCCCCTCTCTTTTTCACTCAGCCCCCCATGTGTTTGTATTTATGTCTTGGTGAAGGAGAAGTTGGTGGAGGAGCAAGAAGAGGAAGAAGAAGGGTTTGGAGCACATAAGGTGTGTGTGTGTGCCTTGTTGTTGTTGAGGTTGTCTTCTCCCTCTCCTCCACCCCTTGCTGCCCCCCCCTAAAATTCCCCTTCCATTTGGTCCAGCCATGAAGAGGAGAGGCAAAGAAGAGCAAGGAAGAGGTGGTGGTTGCGGTGGTTGCGGTCGAGGTGGGCGAGGGTGTGCTTGCGAGCCCTCCATCTCCCCTTCCTCCCCCCTCTCCTTTCGGGTAAGTTTTCCCTCCTCTTTTGTTGGTTTGAATGCATATATAGGTGCTTGGGAGGGCATGCATGGGTAGTGTTTGGGTTTGGGTGCATGTGGGGGACTTGGGAGAGGGTTTGGGAGGCTGGGCGCGCGGGTCCGCACGCGCGAGCGCGCACGCGGGCGCGCGCGGGGCGCTGGCACGCGCTGAGGCGCGCGCGGGGCGCTGGAGCGTGCTGGGGCGCGCTGGGACGCGCGGGAGCGCGCGCGCGCACGCGCTGGGGCGCGGGGGCGTGCGCGCGGGTCGGGCGCGCGTGCCTGCGCGCGGGTGCGCGCGTCTGCGCGCTGCCTGCGCGTGGTGCGCGCGTCTGCGCGCGGTCTGCGCGCGGTGCGCGCGGGGCGTGCGCACGGGACGCCCGGGGCTGCGCCCGGGGCTCCGCGTGCGTGCGTGCAGGGCTGCCGGGGCCCGTTTTGGGCGTGCGGAGGGTCGGCACCCTCGGGTGGGTGTCCGGGGGGCTCGGGCACGCGTGCGTGCGTGCATGCATGCGTGCGTTCGAGCCCGTATGCGTGGATGTCTATGTCTTAGGCATCCCAAATTGATTTTATATGTTTGTTTATGATTTTACTCACCCTTTTGGTACCCTTGGCTTGCAGACCTCGTCGGTTGGGATGCGCGACGACTCGGGTATCGGTGAGTGGTTTGATTCCAACCCTTCTGGGAGCGCTCGATGCACGTAGTCGTGCTTCGCGCTTCCATGGGGCTTTAATTGCACCCTAAATATGTTAGATATCATGCATGCTAGGTTGTATAGCTCGTATATTGTGTAGAACCCCTATTCTACCTTATACTTGCCTATGTATTGTATAGAATATGGCATGACTTAGGTTATTTTGTTTGAATTACTACCCGTATTATTAATTGAACATATCCTGCATGTCTAACTTGGGTTAATAACGGGGTGTATGCGTAATAATCCCGATTTAGTACTCGAGGGTATGGTATAGTTGTTGCACCCATCTTGTTGGGGCAAAACTATGACCAGCTTCGAGAGGGAATGAGGCATTCCCTCTCTCTCGCCCTCCCTCCTTTCGCGAACCGAGTGAGTAGATGTAGTTCCTACTTGACTCGGGTTCGCTTGGAATTATTGGCATACACCTATTGTCGCGCGGATCGCGCTTAACCCTCCCCTTTGAGTTGGTGATATCCAACGCCTGCTTAAGTCGTACTTATGTGATTGAATATTTATTATGCCCTCGTAAGCATGTTTAAGTAAGTTATCCCTGGGTAATTAATTGCATATTCTGTATATGCCTATTTGGGCCATGAGTCTTGTCTAATGAGATTAGACAAGTGTATGACCTCCTATGGGGTCATACCATGCCTTTGACACATAGAATAAAATGTCTTCCCCGCATCTGAGTTATGCGCCCTGGAGGGAATTCATGAGAATTCATTGCGCTTATCGGTGTTTGATAACCGATGATGACGGATCCATAGGGATCGTATTCGCGGGTGTCGAGTGTTCTTTCCTTCGTCGGCTCCGAGTAGAGACTGCCCGGCGTAGTAAAGTCCGGTGGAGATCTCCCCGATACTACTCATGACGCGTGTTGGTGTGCCCATACAGCTGAGGTAGCGGTCTTGGGAGACTAGTCCGGTAGAGGCCTGAACCCTGTGAGATGCCAGGGGCCACCAGGTAGTAGGGGCCACACCGGGAGAGACTACCGGAAGACGAGTGGAGTAGAACAATCGACCTCTTCCCTAAGAGCCTATGTCACCCCAAGGAGGGGGTGAGGGTGAGGGTGTGGTGGGTCGGCGTTGGTTCGATCTGCCAGTTCGTGTAATTTCCCAAGATCCTATGTCACCCATCGGGGTGAGGGTGAGGGTATTGGCGTGAGTGGGGTGGGCTCGAGTTGATACTCGACCCACCAGCTTGTGTAGTAGGTTTTCCCATGGGGTTCGCGCTGCGAACAAGTAGTGGTTCCTCCCAATATCGTCGCATGTCGTGGCCCAGATGTTGAAGCTGCCCTGACAGAGGACTCCCACTTGTAAGTACTCCCGATGCATTCGGCGGATGTACTGATCATGGGAGTGTACCAGGTGAGGCTACGCGAGGGTGGACCACCGGACGATATTGCGAGCATGAATTATTGTTCTCCCCTTCGCCGGATCCGTGTGGATGCTTCCTAGGTACGAGCCGCCCTGGGTGGACCCCCACCTGTAGGTACCATCGACGCTGTCGACAGTGTACTGACCGTGGCCGGCTCCAGGTAGAGGCTGCCCGGGAGAGCGCTACCGGATGACGAACGGTGTAGAACAGCAAGTTTGTCCTTCAAGTCCCTAGGCTCACCCCTGTGGGGGCTAGGGCGAGGATGAGGTGTGGTTGCACCGCCGTGTGACCTTGTTAACCGTTGGGTTTCTACCCATGGTTTCCTTGATAGGTGATTGCCTTAGGATCGAATGTTGGTGTTGGTGTTTGGTTTCTGACCACTCACTGAGCTTGTAGCTCACCCCTCGCTTATGTTTTTCCCCAGTTGACGCTGAGTCGGATCCAAGAGAAGAGCTCCCCTGGCGCCATCCGAGTAGGAGACCCGCGTTCGCGTTGGATGTCTTGCGAGTCAGAGGCTATCAGCATTCCACTTTTATTGTATGTATTATACTTGTGCTTGCGCACGGTATGTAGAGTGTTGATGTCTGTTATTGTTATATATTGGCTCTCACAGGATAGTTGATTGTGTACTCTAGTTTGTAATATGTCTTTGAATTACAGACTTAGTCATTTGAGCTTCCGCTTTTTGTATATATTTGATGTCAGTTACTTGTGTATTGCCTTTTCTATTGTGGAGTATTTATTTGACCTCGTGTATGGATTACTGATATCATTTATATATTTGCCACGTCTCGGGGACGGCCGCCCTGGGGCGTGACATATGGTAAATAGGTTTAGTTCATCTTCTTAGTTGTAGTATATATGGAGATGGGTTTAGATTATTGGGTATAAAAATTTATGCCTGGTAATTATGGATAGATAATTAGGTCTTGGGTCTATGGTTGAATTACGGGGTCTTAATTAACAATTTATTTGGTTTATCAAGGTTCTAATTTTTGTTGTGGGCTTCATTCTATGGACCTAGGGTCCATTCGAGGTGAGTAGGTCTATCGATTTATTTTATGTGAGTTTTTCTCTATATCATTGAATTTCACATGCTAATCATATTTGTATGATATTATGTGTATGATTTGGATATTTTACATATTTGATCAAATTGCATTTTATTATTGAATAAAATTGCATTATTTCATTTCTTTATGATGACAATTAATATAACATGAATTATGCTATCCGTGTTTCAAGAATTAATAAAATGCATATATTGATGCTTATATTTTTTTTAGATAATTATTTGAATTAAGGATTTTAGTACTTTTGAGATTTTTTGAAAATTTAAGACTAGTAGAGACAACCTAGTTCTATGAGATTTTATCAAGATGCATATCGTGACATATTTTTTGGAATAAATCTTCCCGTAGTATTTCGCCTTTGGGGAGGAAGGTCTAGGACTCGAAGAGTCCCAAGATTGGTGAGGGGTGTGGTAAAGCATTCCTTACAGCGGCGGATTCCTTTGTTTGAAGTCTGCAGCAACTGGGGCATCCTGTGCTGGTGTTCTCGTAGTGATGGCAGCGGTGACCCATCAGCGTCTTCTAGATTCGACATCTCCTCGAGGGAGCTTTTTGAGCGATTTAGTAGCTTGGGGCTTGGCACACCTGTTTTGGGAAACGATTCTTCCGATTGAGAACCCTACCCGGTCATATCATTTAAGTTGCATGATTTCTATGACGTGGACCAAGGATTGGGCCATGTGATTGCATTAAAATATATTTTTTTATTAAGCTCATGAATTTAAATTGATTTTTTAAAAAAATTTCTTGTTTTTTTTATATATAACTTTATATATATACCTATATATATATATATATATATATATATATATATATATATATATATATATATATATATATAGGGATGCAATTACGTGCGGTTTACGGTCGGTGCGGTGCGCGATCACGGGCCGTCGATCACGGGTCCATCGCATCGGACGGTCGGGTGCGATTCACGTCGACCGTTGGATGCGATGGACCCGCGATCGGACGGCCCACGTCGCAAACCGCACCGACCGCAAACCGCACCTAATCGTCGGCATATATATATATAGATATATATGCCGACGATTAGGTGCGGTTTGCGGTCGGTGCGGTTTGCGACGTGGGCCGTCCGATCGCGGGTCCATCGCATCCAACGGTCGACGTGAATCGCACCCGACCGTCCGATGCGATGGACCCGTGATCGACGGCCCGTGATCGCGCACCGCACCGACCGTAAACCGCACGTAATCGATATATATATATATAGATATATATGCCGACGATTAGGTGCGGTTTGCGGTCGGTGCGGTTTGCGACGTGGGCCGTCCGATCGCGGGTCCATCGCATCCAACGGTCGACGTGAATCGCACCCGACCGTCCGATGCGATGGACCCGTGATCGACGGCCCGTGATCGCGCACCGCACCGACCGTAAACCGCACGTAATCGCATCCCTATATATATATATATATATATATATATATATATATATATATATATATATATATATATATATATATAGGGAAGTGATTCGGTGCGGGAATGCGGTCGTGCGGGAAGCGATCACGGGCCGTCGATCACGGGTCCATCGCATCGGACGGTCGGGTGCGATTCACGTCGACCGTTGGATGCGATGGACCCGCGATCGAACGATCGACGTCGTTTCCCGCATTCTCGCATTCCCGCACTGAATCACTCGACAATATATATATATATATATATATATATATATATATATATATATATATATATATATAGGGACGTGATTGCGTGCGGCGAACGGCAGGTGCGGCAGCGATCACGGGCCGTCGATCACGGGTCCATCGCATCGGACGGTCGGGTGCGATTCACGTCGACCGTTGGATGCGATGGACCCGCGATCGAACGGCCCACGTCGCGGCCGCACCTGCCGTTCGCCGCACGCAATCATTTTCATATATATATATATATATATACATATATATATATATGTATATATATATATATATATATATATATATATATATATATCATTTAACTCTCATGATTTCTCTGATGTGGGCCAAGGATTAGGCCACGTGCGCATTAAAATATATATATATATTTTAAAAAAGTTCATGATTTTAAATTGATTTAATAAAATTAAAGATTTATTAAATAAAATTCTGATTTTCACAAAACTTTATTTTTATATATATTGTCACGTGAGATAATTTGTCAGTGGGATTATTCACTGAGTTAATCACTTACCATATTCCAAATGGCTGGTTGTTTCATAACCAGGTAACTTACCTTCTGAGGACCAAGAAAAAGCTTGAACTTTTCATACGCTTCAGGGATCTTGTCGAGGTAGCAGTATTGCAGAATAAATAATAGTCGCAGTCAACTATTTGGATTTACTTTAGTTTAGATGGCTCCCACAGGGGTGGTTTAGTATGTCTTTCCATTCTAATATTTTATTTCCATTAAACTATGATATTTTATAAGACCATTGGTGATTTAAAACCATTGGATAGTATTTATGTTTTATTATCATAAGTTTTATTATATTAATATCCTTTATTTATATTTTGATTATTATATTTATATTATATTGGTACAAAAAAAGGGTCTAAATTTTGGTCTTGTATTTGGATTTATTTTAGTAGCGACCATTTACCGTCTTATAAGCGGTTTGGTAAATGTGGAGCGTTACAGATGGTATCAAAGCCATGTCCTGTCGGAGCCTAGGTTAGGGTTTGTGTCTAAGAGAAAAAAAATGTTTTATTATTTGTGATGTTTGTTATTTCATTTAGGATTTTTTTATGAAATAAGAGATTGTAGTGTTGTCTCTATTCTGGTCATTCACCGTATGTTCTTTTTAGGGTTCCGCACATTCATTCAATTTATCGGATTTACAAAACTCTTAGTAAAGAAGTTTACAATCTCGATGTCTACACTTCACATAACCATAGTCGTTGGTGAACAAGTTGTCACCAAGGTTTGTTTTCCCTCTTGCTTGGTTTAGATCAATGAGCATTAGATGGTTACTAATCTCTTCATTCTTGATATTCTTGGTTTCAATGTTATCTTTGGCATGAATTTGTTGTTAGCTTTCCACACAAGTGTTGATTGTTTTTCAAAGTTGTGACCTTTGTATTCCTGGCTGACAAGCGTTCTGCTTTGGGGGTTTTTGGTGGATCATATCCGATCAGATTCGTCTTTTCTCCTCATGCTCAGAGATTGCTAGACGAACAATGTGAGGGATATCTAGCCATCATTGTGGATATTACTATCGACTTGGAGGCTTAAATTAGTGTAACTCCTACTGCTTCTGAATTTCCTGAATATTTCTATATGAATTGCCCTGTCTTCTCCAGATCGTGACATCGTGTTTTCTAGTTATCTTATTCTTGATTTTCTATTAGCCTAAGCTTAGTTAGTCTGTGAAGTTTAGGGCTTAAGTTTGATCATCCTAAGGAGATTATATTGGTCTATATGTTAGAATTGTGCCCTTGCAAAGCCATTTTATGTTTAATTGAAACATTATTTTAGCATTAATAAATTAGTTTATGCATGATTATGTGGGTAATTTTATTATTGAATATATGATATTCAAGTAAGGTATGAGATGCCTAAAGGTCCATAGAGTAGTACATTGTAGATCATCAAATGATGTGTTACAGGTCATCATGGGAGAATTGATGATTTAGATCCTTATCTCTAAAATTTCAGAGTTGTGGGTATGTATGGGCAACATACTTATATGGCTGTCACAGTGAATAGTGATTATTAGATAATGATGATTATTCTCAACCAGTAGAATAGTGATTCTACACTATCACATGAGTGTTAATATACACTGAAAGGCTGAACAAAGAACACATCGGGTTGAAACCACCATCGTCAGGATGATGTTGTTCTTACATGCATTTAACAATAGTCCTTTAACCTGAGGGGTCCATATGTTTCTAGTTTACTCCTAACTATTTTGATGACCTGCCTAATCTGTTAAAGATTATATATGGGGGCTCATTGGATGGTCATGATTATTTCTGAGAATCTGTGAGATGCCCAACAAGGAATCTACTACCTGAAATGGGAGAACATTAAAGATTAAGTTATAGAATTTATTAGACTAAACTCCAGGCCTGGTAACTTGATAAATTGTTTATCAAATCTAATTTGAGAAAAAAGTTTATTCAAAGTCTGATTAAAATTCAAGGAGCTTAATGTACTATTTGTGTTGATTATGGGTTCGACGATGTAGATTTAATCTTCCAAAAGATCAACACCTAATGTTGTGTGTAGAAGGACTTATTTGTAATTATTTATTTTGCATGGAAGGGATCTATATGAGAATAATAATTTTTGTAGGAATTTAGTAAACAAATTCTCAATCTCAGCCTACCAGGATGATCACAAATATTGATCCGGTGGATATTAATTTATCTCTATCTGATTAGAATGAGTCAAACAGTATTGACTACGTATTTTTTCAAAGTCTCTTAATAGATAGAGTTTTGACTCTGTCTAATTAACTTATCAAATAAGGAGATCTGTCTCTTAGCAATTTAAATTTGAAATTTGAAATATCAGATTTGATGGGATTATGAGATAGAGATCAATCTTTCTCAAGTGGATATAAATAACCATCACTAGAGACAGAGGAGATAACTTGAAAAAAAAATAGAGAGAGAGAGAGAAAGTTTAATCTGCCGGAGGTGGTGATTAATCTTGGTATAAGAGTTGGAGGCCAGGCCTTGTTTAAAATACAGGTGTGTGGCTTTAAACATATTGCATTTCATATTATAGATCCAGATATTTATATAAGTCTTCCGCTATTGTTTTAAAAATTTTATTTGCAATATCTATCTAACACTATATATATATATATATATATATATATATATATATATATATATATATATATATATATATAATCATTTGATTATTTTGGTTACCCTAAAGCCAAATCTATTAATTTCTTATTAAAGAGGAAGTCACCCATATTTTTTATATATATACAATTTTATATTGCCATAAATTTAGCTGTTACTCATGTTTATTTATTTATTTATTTAAATGAAGGATTTTAAATCATATTCATTTAAATTGTAATTATATTTTAAGTTTTCAAAGTCAAATTTAAGTAAATCATATCGATGTATTCAAATCTTAATAATTCAAAATAAAGATATTACTAGATCTTTCTTAATTAAACTCTCCACATATTTGTTACGTTAATTTATTACAATTTAACTATATATATATTTTACATGGCTTACAAATTTATTATGCTATATATATTAAATGGAATGAGCTTTAAATTCTTTTAAAACATTATTTATACTTGTTTATAATGAAGGTTTTATTTTTATATACAATATTTTAATGTGTTAAATATTTTTCTACATTATGCTATGATATCGATATTACAGTTGCATCTTGTAAATTCAGATTCATATGCATTTAGAACGCGTATAGATCTAGCTTTATCTTTAAGAGTTTTTATTGCATTATTGGATCTTAGGATATCCCACCTGATTTTTTTGGATACCCTATCTTATAAAGCTTAGTTATTTTGGTTGATTGTAAATTATTTTTTGTTAGAACCTTGAGATAAGCTAGTACTAGAGTCATTTGTTTGAAGCATAGGATAAGTTGAGTCAATTAGAATTGATGCATATAGGATTGAATTCTTATTAGATGTTACTCTATGTAAGAGCATTATATGGTGGATGATCGCTCATACTAAATATAGTCGAAGCATGCACACATGAGAGGCATGCCTTAACAACCAATATTTTCAAGTTGTTAAGTGTAGCTATGTATTCACAATTTTATTAGGATGTTTTTCATGTTTTGTATAGCATCATGGATGGTTCAATCAATCCGTGAATGTCCATGTCAGTAAATGATTTTCTTATATATATAAATTCTAAAGATTGTAAATATCTTTAGTTTTATCTTGTTGTCATTATTATTGCCCCTATATTGACGGTACAAGTTGGATCATTTATGGTATGAGACGTAGATGAGCCTAACTTGTACAATTATGTATGAAATTGTTTGATGTTGATTCTTTTTGCTATAGATTATCAATGTTTGCATTGTATTAGTTGGACCACCTATGGTATGGGACATAGGTGGGTCTCACTTATGCAATTGGTTGCTTGTAATGTTTTTGCTTGTTCCGTACAAATCGAGTCACCCATGGTATGGACATGGGTGAGCCTGACTTGTATAATTTTTGTTGTATTATTTGTCATTGCTTATGTTGTATGATTTACAACACCTATGATGTGAAGCATTGGTGGATTTGACCTATACATTTAATTATTGTAAATGACTTTTGTCATTGTTGGTGATGTAAAAGTTCATCCACCTGTGATTTGGGTCACTATCAGAGTGGCGCAGCGGAAGAATTGTAGATCTGATTTATATGGTTATTTTGTTATATGATAGTATGTCGGTATTGATATTTGTTAGAATTTCAATGCAAATCATTGATAATTTTGTTTGTGCATTCGATTAAATATTGTTTGTGGGGTATAAGTTAGAATCTTATACTATTTTACACATTATTGAGCTTGTTGGGTATGAGTCAGACCTGTAAGCTGACTTATACAATTATTGTATGGATGTACATTTGTTTGATTGTTTGTGTGGTGTAAGTTGGATTCTTATACCATTTTCTATAGGACACGGATAGACCCACTACCTAACTTAATTTGCCCACTACCCATAATTACGAAAATGCCATTATTTATTTTAATTTTTTTAACCCTTTCCCACTACCTAGTTCGACAGCGTCCTGTCGAAGTGTTCTTCACTGGGACGACAGAGGTCCGTCGAACTGTCTGAATAAGTGTCGACAAAGGTCCAGTCGAAGTGTGTTTCACTAGGACGACAAAGATCCGTCGATCTGTCTAAGCAAATGTCGACATGGATGTGTCGAACCCTTCAAAACACCAACTTTCTTCTAATAATCAATCACTTATACAATCATTTACGTCCTTATGAAAAACAAAAATGTCATTTAAGTTATTTAAGTCTTTTTGAAAATCTTTTATATATATATTTAAGTATAAGAAACAAAAATATCAAATAAATAGCTATTTGGACCAAATAAACAGTAAACATTTCATATAGAAAAAAACATTATTTTCTTTTCTAAATAAGTGGAGTCTGTTTAGAAAAGACTCCACTTGTTTAGAAAAGAAAATAATGTTTTTTGTCTATATGAAATGTTTACTGTTTATTTGATCCAAATAATTATTTGTTTAATATTTTTGTTTCTTATACTTAAATAAATATATATATAGGAATGATTTTCAAAAAGACTTAAATAACTTAAATGACATTTTTGTTTTTCATAAGGACTTAAATGATTATATAAATGATTGATTTTTAGAAGAAAGTTGTTGTTTTGAAGGGTTCGACACATCCATGTCGACACTTGTTCAGATAGATCGACGGATCTTTATCGTCCTAGTGAAACACACTTCGACTGGACCTTTGTCGACACTTATTCAGACAGTTCGATGGACCTCTGTCGTTCCAGTGAAGAACATTTCGACTGGACACTGCCAAACTGGGTAGTGGGAAATGGATTAAAAAAATTAAAATAAATAATGGCATTTTTGTAATTATGGGTATTGGGAAAGTGTAACATGGGTAGTGGGATTAGCTTTGCCCTTTTCTATAATATTGTGCTTGTTAGGTATTACACGGACGTGTAACCCTACTAGTAAAATGATTGTATTGATATTGTTATGAGTTAGAATTGTAAGACTACTCTTACAACTGTTGGTTGGATGATTATTATCATTGGATGCCATATATTTTTTTATTTTGTGTTATCCCCTGAATTTAGAGGACTAAATTCCTAAAGGGGGGAAGTATGTAACACATGTGCATTTTCTCTTATTTATATATTTAATTTAAATATATAAATAAGATATTTAAATTAAAATTAGTGTGTTTTGTGTGTTTTTAAGCTTTGACCCATTTAGTATATCCTTATGGGCCCATTTTAATTTGCAATTTTAAATATTAATTGTTATGTTGAAATTTTTATATATATATATTTTTAAGATCTTCACGATCTTAAATGGTTACAATATCATTAACATTGGAGCTCAAAAGATTAAGTTTTGAGATTTCAATGTTATTAATTTTAAGGGACCCAGTTTTGAATCGTGAATTTATTGTAATATGCGCCAGGGACCTATTTGTAATTCGGATAGGGACCTATTTGTAATTCGGATAGAGACCTATGTGTAAATATGAAACAATACGGGGGTCGTTTTGTAATTTTCGTTAGGTTTAGGTATCTAAGTATATATATTTATATAGGAGTGTGCGGTGGGTGTCTTCGGTTCAGCAGAAACAGAGAGAGAGAGAGAGAGAGAGAGAGAGAGAGAGAGAGAGATTAGAGAGAGAGAGAAGAAAAAAAGGGTATTTAATCTTTTCTTTTTATCCTTTGATTTTCTTATTATTAATTAGATCCATGTTTAGGTGTTTGTATTTTTAAGCTTGTAATAGAAATAGAGTTTTGATTTATTATTTATTTTAAAGAATAAATTTATTTTTATGTTATGAGATTTTGAGTTTTTAATAAAATTAGAGTTTTGATAGATATATGTTCATGTTATTGGATTTCTAAGTTTTATAAAAACTAGGGTTTTGATATATTATTTATTATTGTTAGATCTATGTAAGGTTTTTGAATTTTTTAGTCTTCATAAACTTAGGGTTTCGATTTATTATTTATTTTAAAGATTAGATCTATATTTAGATTTCTAAAATATAAGTTTTTACTAATACTAGGGTTATGATTTATACCTATACTTAATAAGTTTTATTTATTTTCAATTTTTATTGACTAATAGTTTATTTTTATTAGAAAACAAATGTATTTTCTTATTATTTTATGAATTTTTGTTATTTTATTATTATTTTGAATTTCTGGATTTTTGTCTTTTCTGTTTTGCCTTTTCTACTTTGTCTTTTCTGGTTCTGTCTTTTGTGGTTTTTGTCATTTAGTGTCTGGTTATATGGTAAATAGATTTAGATCATCTTCTTAGGTTGTAGTATATATGTAGATGGGTTTAGATTATTGGATATACAAATTTATGCCTGATAATTATGGTACGTAATTAGGTCTTGTGTCTATGGTTGAATTACGGGGTCTTAATTAATAATTTATTTGGTTTATCAAGGTTGTAATTTTTGTTGTGGGCTTCATTCTACGGACCTAGGGTTCATTCGAGGTGAGTAGGCTTATCGATTTATTTTATGTGAGTTTTTCTCTATATCGTTGAATTTCACATGCTAATCATATTTGTATGATATTATGTGTATGATTTGGATATTTTTCATATTTGATCAAATTGCATTTTATTATTGAATAAAATTGCATTATTTGATTTCTTTATGATGACAATTAATATAGCTTGAATTATGCTATTCGTGTTTCAAGAATTAATAAAATGCATATATTGATGCTTACATTTTTTTAGATAATTATTTGAATTAAGGATTTTGGTACTTTTGAGATTTTTTGAAAATTTAGGACTAGTGGAGACAACCTAGTCCTATGAGATTTTATCAAGATGCATATCATGACATATTTTCTGAAAATAAATTCCCCCGTAGTATTTCGCCTTTGGGGAGGAAGGTCTAGGACTCGAAGAGTCCCAAGATCGGTGAGAGGTGTGGTAAAAATTCCTTGCAGCGGCGGATTCCTTTGTTTGAAGTCTGTAGCAACCGGGGCATCCTGTGCTGGTGTTCTCGTAGTGATGGCAGCGGCGACCCATCAGCGTCTTCTAAATCCGACGGCTCCTCGAGGGAATTTTTTGAGCGATTTAGTCACTTGGGGCTTGGCACAACTGTTTTGGGAAACAGTTCTTCCGATTGAGAACCCTACCCGGTCATATCATTTAAGCTGCATGATTTCTATGACGTGGACCAAGGATTGGGCTACATGATTGCATTAAAATATATTTTTTATTAAGCTCATGAATTTAAATTGATTTATTAAAGAAAATTCTTTTTTTTTTATATATAACTTTACATATATATATGATAATATCATTTAACTCTCATGATTTCTCTGATGTGGGCCAAGGATTAGGCCACGTGCGCGTTAAAATATTTATAAAAAAAAAGTTCATGATTTTAAATTGATTTTAAAAAATAAAAGGTTTATTAAATGAAATTCTGATTTTCACAAAACTTTATTTTTATATATACTGTCACGTGAGATAATTTGTTAATGGGCTTATTCACTGAGTTAATCACTCACCCTATTCCAAATGGCTGGTTGTTTCATAACCAGATAACTTACCTTCTGAGGACAGGACCAAGAAAAAGCTTAAACTTCAGGGATCTTGTCGAGGTAGCAGTATTGGAGAATAAATAATAGTCGCAGTCAACTATTAAGATTTACTTTAGTTTAGATGACTCATACAGGGGTGGTTTAGTATGTCTTTCCATTCTAATATTTTATTTCCGTTAAACTCTGATATTTTGTAAGACCATTGGTGATTTAAAACCATTGGATAATATTTATGTTTTATTATCATAAGTTTTATTATATTAATATACTTTATTTATATTTTGATTATTATATTTATATTATATTGGTACAAAAAAAAAGTCTAAATTTTGGTCGTGTATTTGGATTTAGTTTAGTAGCGACTCATTTACTGTCTTATAAGCGATTAGGTAAATGAGGGGCGTTACACCATCTAGAAAAGGGATATTACTGAAAATAGTAATTCACTAAGGTTATTTTGATAAAATGAGATATTTTCAGGATATATGCAAAAAAAACTTATTAAAATGAGTGAGTTTGAAATTGAAAAATAATACATGTAGTCTCATTTGCATCCTGATTACCTTGCATATTTTTGAAGTGTATACTCGTATAATAAAGTACATTAATCTTTGATAAAAATGAAGTACATGCTCATATGAAATAAATATTTATATTTCATTTAAGTTTTATATAGTACTGTATAGGTAGATAGTGTTAAGACTGTGTCATTTTTTAAAAGTCAAATATCGTGTTTTATTTATTTTAAAAGTTGAGGAGCTCAGATCAAAAATCTGACTGCATATTTATTCTCCTGGTGCTTTCATTGGCCTACCTGTAGATTTTCATCGCATTCTGATGTCGTTTTAGAAATTATGCAGTTCCGATTGGTATCTGGATTTGAATTATTACTGGATTGAAAGTAGGTGAAATTGATGTTTGGTCCTTCATTTAGTTGCCGAGCAAGTCATCCCCATTTCAAATCATTATTTGGTGAGTGAAACTTGCTTAAACTCACCCCTAATCATCTCACCACACCAAACCCTCAAATAGGCTTTTTATCTCCATCTCTCTCACACACACTCATATTTTTCCCCTCTTTGTGCTGCTGCCAGCAGAGAATGAAGAAAGGGAAAAATAGGGAAATAGAAGGGAAAGAAAGAAAAGAGAAAGGAAAAGAGTGAGTGAGTAGGGAAAGAAATTGTGTGTTTGAGCTTGGATTCTCTCTTCTCCTCCCTCTCAAGATATTCCCTTCCCTCATTGTGAGTGTGTTTGTGTTCATGTGTGTATGTGATGGTGATTGTGGGCATATGTGGGTTATGGGTGTGTGTGTGCGCCCTCTTTTATTACCCCCACCTCCCTCTTCTTTTCCATGGCATTCTTTTGACCTCATTATTGTTTTGTCTTATGTGAGATGGCTGATTTGGTGGTGGTTGTGGCTGTGCTGTGTGGCATGTGTGATGGTGGTTGTTTGTGGTGATAGTGGTGGAAATCCTTATGTGCACCATCTCCTCTTCTTCCCAAGGTATATTCACTTTCCCTTTTCGTGCCATGTAGGTGTTTGTGTTAATGCTTCAAAGAAGTATAAGTGTTGCTATCTATTGCTTTTGGTGGTCAGCAAGGATGTCCAAGTCTTGTTGTATGTGTTTTTCCCCTTTCTTGTCTACGGATTGGTATCCTAGATTGGCCATCTTTTCCTCTAGATGGGTCAGGAATTGTGTGGTCTGACCCTCTTGCTGGATTCCTTCCTCTAGTATCTCCTCCTCTATGCGGGATTCCATGATGCGTGTGAAATGGTTCAAGGCAATGAATGCAGATATAAAGCAGTAAATAAAGCGGTAAAGGATTGCGCAGCGGTGTGCGGCTTACAAAGCAGTAAAGGATTGCGCAGCGATGTGTGGCTTACAAAGCAGTAAAGGATTGCGCAGCGGTGTGCGGCTTACAAAGCAGTAAAGGATTTTGCAGCGATGTGCGGCTTACAAAGCGGTAAAGGATGTTGTGATGCGAAGTAAAGGAGGATCTGATTTGAGGGGTGGGAAACTCTAACCTTCCTAGAGGGTTGATAGCATTCTAGTCAAGCTTGTAAAAGGGGGCAGAAGAGGATTACCTTTTTGTTGCTTTTCACGAGGGAGGTCCCACCGTGATCGCCAGATTTGTCGGTGCGTCGGAATCTCCGAATGTCGGTGCTGTCGGAAAGGATCCCGGCGGTGCGCGGGTGCGCGTGCATGTGTGGGGGTTCTTCAGGGATTTGCATCAGATGCGTGCCCTAGCGGGCTCGGTCGGATCGTCTTCTCGGAAGGGTGAGGTGTGTCATTCCTGGTTGAGGCGCCCGACAGCGGCTCAAGAGGATTCCAGGGTTTATGTAATCGCCACCTGCTTTTTCTAAAAGCAGGAAAATGTTTGGGTTGGATTTGATCGCCTACGTGGGGAGTTCGTGGGGTCTCCACTCTGAGACACGGATATACCGTACATAAAGGTGAAAAACAGATAATCCTATTATGCTTCCAGGGCTTGACTAAAGGAGTCTTGGGACATAGGGGTGCAAATGGGGTGTGTATAGGGGGAAGGGAAGTAGGTTGGGATTTGTGAATTGGAAATGTGAATTGTCTCTTGGATTGTCAATTGGTGGATGATGGACTTAGGCTTGGGACCCCCTCTATTTATAGTAAAAGAGAGGCAGGGGAATATCCAGGGGGTAATGGAGTGGCTTGACTAATAGTGTATGTGATTAGACCCCTCATTAATTCTCTGGTTCTTTTGTCAGGACCAGGTGAAGGGCGGCTAGTGCTAATTAGCTGCCCAGGATGGGGCGGCTATTTCCTTGTAGCCGCCCCTATCATGACCTGCCAAACGTCCCATCTCTGACAAGCGGTGGCTTAGGTCGGTTACTTGGGTTGATCCGGCCAAGATATGGCAGCTGAAGGTCATGACCCGCCGCAATGATCAGCATTTAATGCTGCTTTATGTCCCATCCAGGGGACTGGCTCAAAGTCGGCCAGGGGGGCGGCTAGTGCTAACTAGCCGCCCCTTGCCAGGGACTCAGGGTTTTTGGGTTTTTTGGGTTTTTGAGAGCTTCTCTTAGGTGGGGTTCTAGTTTGGGCCAGGGTCTGGTTTAGGGTAGGGTTTGGGTTTAGGTTAAGGCTAGGGTTAGGGTTTTGGGTTTAGGTTAGGGCTTGTGTTAGGGTTTGGGTTTAGGTTAAGGCTAGCGTTAAGGTTTTGGGTTTCTGGTTTAGGTTATGGCTAGGTTTAGGGTTTTCAGTTTAGGTTAGGGCTAGGGTTAGGGTTCCGGTTTCCTGAACTTTGGTTCTCTACTAGATGTCCAAATGTGAGATATTTTCGGGCGTTACTTGAAGTATTTCTGTCTTTCTGGACGGTCAAAATTGGGGTATCTACAATTGTCCCTCATCAGACGGAGTCTTTGTGCGAAGCAGGAAAGACTTCGACCGATGATAAGTAAGAGACCCCTATTTTGGCCGACCCGACCTTCAAGAAGTTGTGCCAACACGAACAGTACTATTCGGGGAGTTGATTTAGATCGTCAAAGGCTAGGTCTTGACTTAGAAATTTTAAACCGGAAGGATGATCCAGGTGGAAGGCGGGGAAAAGTAAATGGTGAGTGATCCAACCCGCGGTCGGGGTTCTTAGCTGTCATGCGCGGAGAAGCCCAGCGTCAGTTTTCTGGTGCCTACCGTTCCCGTGCTTGGGAAAACTCAGCAAGGAGGGGATATCACCGACAGAAAGCAAGTAAAAGTTAATTTGGTGAATTGAATCATCCGAAGGATAAGAACTCTGGAAAAGAACCAGAACTGAAGAAATTCGAATTTGAACGGTACTGAAAGTGCGGCAAAACTTTGGGAGAGTCGTGTTTGATCAAGTAGTGTCTGGAAATAAATCAATACATGGTTGTTTGGTATAGAAAACCTTGGAATTAGGGCTGAAAAGAGTTTGAAAAGAAGTTTCAAGTGAAAGTAGAAAACTGGGAGGGGCGGCTAGTTGTAACTAGCCGCCCGAGAGGGGGCGGCTACTCGTGAGTAGCCGCCTCCTGACTGGGTCCCTTATAACCGAAAAGGGACCCTCTCTCTCTCCATACATTTTAAAATGGTTACTCTTCCCTCCTCTCTTCTTCTTCTTCATTTTAAACCGAAAACCTTGATTCATTTTGTCTTTTCTTCCTCCATTTCGACCTAGATTCATCCTCCTCTCTTGATTTAGAAACCCTAGTTTTGGGTTCTCCTTTTTCTTTTCAATCCGAGGAGGATGACGAGGTCGAAGGCGATCGCTTCGAGCGGGAATCTTCCACGGGTGGCTCGTGGAGAGCGTAGCCCGAGCTCTTCATCGTCGGAGAGCGAGAGGCCGGAGGTCGAGGCCGTGGGGGAGGCTATGGGTGTGACGGAGGTGCCGCCGGTGGATATCGGCGCAGGTGAGATTGGGGATTTGCCTTTGGGGGCTGCCCCGGAGGTTGGGAGTAGTATGATAGGGTACAAACGCAAGAGGAGACGTGGGGATCGACCGGCGGTGGCCGAGGAGGTGGTTTTGGGGGTCGGGGGATCGGTTGGGGGTGCAACCGAGGGAGTAGGGGCTGAGGGGGTCAGTGAAGATGTGAGGGCATCGTTGGATGCCCTTGTTGGGATGTTGGACAGGGAGGCCACAGAGACCAGGGCTGAGGAGGAGGAAAGTAGGGCTATGGGGGCCTTTGCGGAGTTTATCTCCGGCGCGGGGAGAGTGGAGGGGACTGGAGAGGTTAGGGATGAGGCCGGGGAGGCCGAGGGTATGGCCACCGGGGCTGCAGAGGCCGGTGTTGGTGTTGAGGTTGAGGCCGAGGAGGCCGTGTTTGAGGAGGATGAAGAGGAGGGGGATGATGACGGGATGGACGATCCCGACGAGGCCGAGGTGGACGCTCCTGGGTCCACACGGGCCGTGGTATGTTCCTAACCTTTTAATCTTTTTATTTTGATGTATGTGCATGTGTTTTGGTGGTATGAACAGTTTGTATATGTGTGTATTTTTAATAAGCATGCTTGGTTTATAAGATAGTCACGGTGGGATGTGTGAGCATGCTGTATGGGTTTGTTTCTAGGAGGGGGGGGGTAATTTTTGTATATATATCTGTGTTTGTCATATGCATATAAAGGAGAGAGGAACGGTATGGCTAGCATATTCGCATGTGATATATTTTTGCGTGCATATAGCTTTTGAGGTGGGTCTTCATACGTGTTTGATCATGGTAGAGCATGAGGGAGTGTATGTATGCATTTCACGGGTCCAAGTACTCCCGATATGGTTAGGCGTGCTTAGGGAAAGCACACAAGTATGATAGGCCGTGATGCAAGAGGGAGAGTAAGCGGTGACCACGTTGGGATATTGACATATTTTCGTTTGCATGTGTGGTCATATGAGGAGTGTAGTGAATAGTGGGAGGTGAACCTTTACGTGAATGCTTTTGTGTTTGATATGAGAATTTTACTTTTCTAAGCATGATCTCTAAACGATTTTTGTATTCTTACCTCTCTGTTGCTCTTTTTAATTAACCCATCTTTTCTTCGTTTGTTTGCAGCGGCCGAAACATATCCGGGCTTTATGGCACGGGACGAAGAGGTGGTATGATGCCTTGGGGCAGGAGGAGAGGAGTTTAGTGGATGGAGCGGGCTTCCGCTCCTTCTTTTTGATTGAGCCGTTCCAGGTCCATCGCCCATATGTGGAGGCATTGGCGGAGAGATGGGACCGGAGAGTTGTACGTTCATCCTCCCTACTGGCGCCGTTATGCCGACCCTTGAGGACGTACATCGGATCACCGGCCTTCCGGTCTTGGGGGAAGCGGTTATTGCGGCCACCCTTGCGGATTATAGGGGGCTGTTTCGATAATTGATCGGGGAATGGGAGTTCGTGGAGCGGGAGCGGACGCTGAACTGGATTCCTTTAGGGAGGCTTTCAGGGCAGTATGGCCTCAGTTCTTTTACGGAGCGTCAGAAGGGCGAAGCTGCAGCTAGCTTCGAGAGAAGGCAGGCGATGATCGAGGCGAGAGAGGAGACCGCGTGCCCACAGAGGGCACGGAGAGAGTTGAGGGCGTTCTTCCTTTACTTCTTTGGTTGGGTCCTCTTCTCGACGGCCTCTGATAAGGTTTCCTCTCACTCTCTCTTGCTGATGAGGGACCTGGAGGGCATGGGACGCTATGCCTGGGGAGCGGCGATGCTCGCCCATCTCTTTGCGGAGCTCTCGAAGAAAGTCAAAAGGGCCGGGGGAAAGAACCTTGGCGGTTTCGCGCCATTTCTTCAGGTATGTGTAAGTGGTAAATGTCTTTTCCTTGGTTTAGCTCACTTTTATCATGATAATTTCCCTCTTGCTTTGCTAGATCTTCGGATACGAGCACTTTGCCATCGATCGCCCGACTTTGGCTCCGTTTGATCATGCCCTCCCTTGGGCTATGAGATGGGAACTCCGGGGATCTTCCCGCTTGCACCGCCTCGCCCAATTCCGAGAGGCCTTTCGCGTCTTGTCGGAGGAAGAGGTATAAGTTTTCTTCGAATTTCTTTGGCTTGTATTTGGTTTTCTTTTGACTAAGCGCTCTTCCCATCTTTTGATGCTTCTTAGATGACGTGGAGTCCTTACTCGGAGGAGGTTCCCGAGGCTCTGGCGCGAGAGGTCTGGTTGATCTATTTCAACGAGGCCGTGTTTCATGCGATCACCCGGGTCGTCCGCCAGCTTGGGTATTTTTCAATGGGTTTCTTTTATTTTGAAAAAGTGCATATCGTGTGGATGAATGAACTTGGTGTTTATAAGTTTTAATTTATCGATGGATGCAGGATTCTAATATATATAACTATTCTAGCATGGTTTCTATACAAGTTTTGTATACGAATGTGTCTGAAATATGTGTATGCTTGTTTGAGAAAAGAATATTTGGACAGGTTTTGAAGAGTTGATTGAGACTGGGACTGTCAGGGCAGGTGGGGCAGCAGGTGAGGGGCGGCTACTTGCGTTTAGCCGCCCCAGAGGGGCCGGCTTGTTTATGCTAGCCGCCCCATTCCTGGGGTCTTTACCTAAAAAAAAGGGGGAGGGGCGGCTAGTTCTATCTAGCCGTCTGGTGAGGGGCGGCTAGTCGGGTTTAGCCGCCCCTTACCTGGGACAATTCTTCCGGTTCTGCTGCTCCTGCCTGCCGCTGAAAGCCTTTGTGACTGTTTCGACCTTCGAGACCTATAAAAACATTCCTTTCATGGACCAAGTGTTAAATCTGTCCGGATTGCGCCCTTGCACTGACTTTCAAGCTCTTTCTTGCTTGAATTGTCAAGGGCTACAACCCATCTTAAGGTAAAAGATAATGCGAGAAAGTAAAGTGCGGGAAACCAAGCTTTAGTATGCAAGGAAGGGATTCCAAGTGCATGAGCGAAAAACTTTTAAGTGCGTGTGAAAGTGGGACAATTTTCTCTCAAGCATGTGCGGAAGGGCATAGAATGAATGTAGATGGGGGTAATCTTATCATTGGTACGGGGGGTCAATTTTAACATTTCAAGAAAATCGAATGCCTAGGTGCTTTGGAAAAGGAAAATACGAACTTATGCGTAAGTATTGTGGCATAAGTGGGCATTTTAATTCTTCAATGGCTTTTTACGTGAGAGGGTAATGTTTTCGACTTTCTGAAGTAAAAGATACCATCAAGTCCCCGTGGAGGAGCTCTTGTGGTCACTTATGTCCAAACCAGGGTTGTATTTGAAAGGTATAGGCCTTAGGTGCCGGTTTTTCTAGGTTCATGGTTCTCAAATGCTTGATCGTATTATTCTAAACATGCTGAAAAATCCATGAGTGTACCAGGAGTCAAGTTAAATAAGCTTCCTTTGGATAAGCAAGTTTCTAAGTGAACTCATGTGAGTGTGTGTAATTGTAAACCTGGAAATGATCTACCTTTGGTCGAAATTTCGCCTTTCCCGGTAGACATAGTTCAATTTTGAATCCCATTGCGAAAATAAAAAGGGGGGAATGGGGTAAGAGAAATATCTTCCTTTCGAGCAATATTTTAGAATCGTCTCAGTCTAGCATATGTCCTACTTTCTAGGTCCCTCTGGCTTTCTTCTTTTTACCACTTCTTTATTTTGGGTGGAAAGAAGTACAGTCCTTTGTTTGGATCTGTACCGGCATAGCCGTTGTCTAGCGTATACCGTGCGTAAAGGCATGAAAGCCTGCTAAAATAGAGAGTTTAACCCATTCACTTTGGTGTTATTTTTATTTTGTTGGCCTCTCATTGCCTGATTTTTTTTTTTTTGATTTGAGGGGGGGGGTCTTCTGTTTTTCACCCCGATTCTTTTCATGCTTCCCCTCTAGAAGTGTTTGTATAGTGCCAGAGCCAGTTTTGGGACATATGCCAGGTCTAGGTAACTCCTCATTTTGACCTAGGGTTAATACGAGGGGCGGAAATAAGGGAGGTTTTGCTTTGGGGGTTTTAAATTGTCCCAGTCTACGGGGTAGGCAATTTCTCTTTTATCAGGTAAATCGATCGTCCAGTTATACGTGTGTGAATGAAGTGGCATGATTTGGCGGAGATGTGCTCAAATAGATACGAGTTTATCTTTGAGAGTCTTATAATTCTATCATCAAGTACTAAACGCTGGAAATTGCAGGAAGAAAGAATAATGATTCTCAAGTATTGAAAGCTATTCATGCATGGAATTTCTATAGATAAAGTGCATTCCACGAACCTGAAACCTCGACTCCTTCGGCATCTATCAGGCGGTAGGCATTCCTGGAATATGCATGGGTGATCACATAGGGTCCCTCCCATGTGGGTTGCAATTTTCCTTTTGGGTGAGGCTGTCTTGATGGCATGATTTGCTTAAGTATTAGTTCCCCGATTTCAAATTTTCTTTTTATTACCTTCTTTTCAAATGCCCTTGCCACCCTTCTTTGTTAGGCCTGGGCATGGTCTGCCGCTCTTAATCTTTTTTCGTCTAGTAGTTCGAGGCGTAATAGGAGTTCCTCTCTTCTTTCCTCAATTTGGAGGTCTTCTTCTAGTTCTATTCTTAAGGATGGGACGAGGATTTCGTAAGGTACTACTGTTTCGGCCCCAAACATGAGTGAATAGGGGGTTTGACCAGTGGATGTCCTAATGGAGGTTCGGTATGCCCAGAGGGCGTCTACCAATTTATCAGGCCAATCGGTAGCCTTATGGGTTTCTACCGTTTTCTTTATAATTTTGAGCAAGGTTTTGTTGGTGGCCTCTGCTTGTCCGTTCCCCTGTGGATAATATGGCGTGGAATGATGAAGTTCTATATGATGTTTATTGCATAGGTCTTGAAATTCTTGGGAGATGAACTGGGGGCCATTGTCAGTTATAATCACTTTGGGGGTGCCGAACCGTGCAAGGATGTGAGTGCGGACAAAACGAGCCAGGGTAGAGCTTTTAATTACTACATAGTACTCGGCTTCAGCCCATTTGGTAAAGTATTCTGTAGCGGTGAGGATGAAGGCTTTCTGGGTGGTGTTTTCTATAGTGTCCCGGAATGGTCATATCACATCTAATGCCCACATAGAGAAGGGCCATGGTGAAGTCATGGGATGTAAAGAAGATGCTGGTGCGTGTATTTTGTTGGCATGGGTTTGACATTGGATACAACGCTTAACGTATTTGTTGCAGTCCCCTTCAAGCGTGGGCCAATAGTAGCCCATTCTTAGTACCTTTTTCGCCAGCATCTGGGCGTTGACGTGCCCTCCGCATACTCCAGAGTGAGCTTCTTCTACAATGGTGTATGCTTCTTCGTCGTCCAAACATCTGAGTAGTTCTCCATTGAACGACGCTCGGAAGAGTATCCCCCCTCGGAGGCAGTATTTGACCGCTATCCTTTTGACTATTTTCTGGTCGTTGCTAGTAGCGTAGCTTGGGAACGAATCGTTTTCAAGGTAATTTCTGATGTCAAAGTACCATGGGTTTCCATCGTCCATATCTCCTAGTTCAAGGGCTAGGATTTTCGTGGTACTAGCATTTTTGTTGGTCTGGTTCACTTTCAGGAGATCTTGAGTTCTATAGTTACAGAGTTCGGTGGCAGGTGTTTCCAGTCTTTGGATAGTGACTATTTCAGATGTTCTAGATAAGGGGAAGGTGAGCGATGAGGGTAAAGAGGCTAGAGAATCTGCAAGAATATTGCCGGTCCGAGGTATGAAAATGTGAGTAACCTCAAGGAACTGTTTTAGCAGGATTATGGCTAGTTCTCTGTATATCTTCAGTTTTGGGTCTCTAGTCTGATATTTTTTAAGAGTTTGGCGGATCACTAAGAGGGAGTCCCCAATAATGTCTAAACTTTTAGCTCCTAGGGCTAGGGTTGCCTTCAAACCTGCTATCAGGGCCTCGTATTCGCAATATTGTTGGTGGCTTTAAACGTAAGCTGAAACGCTCGTGGGATAATGACGCCTTCGGGGGAGATTAGCGCTATCCCTATTCCCATTCCCTTTTGATTGACCGCTCCGTCAAAGTATAGCGTCCATGTCACTCTATCCTTTTCTTCAATAAGCACAAATATTTCTTCATCCGGAAAGTCAGTTTTTACTGGTTCGTAATCAGGGAGGGGTAGTTGAGCGAGGTGGTCAACGATGGCTTGCCCTTTGATGGATTTTTGAGTGGCGTACGTGATGCAAACTCGTTTAACTGTACTTGCCATCGGGCTAAGAGTCCAGTTAATACGGCTTTCTCGAATAGAAACCTTACTGGGTCCATTTTGGCAAAGCATTTGACTTTGTGGGCAAGAAAGTAATGTCGCAACTTTTAGAAAACCCATACTAATGCTAGACAAGTTTTTTCTGTAGGAGGGTAGGCTTTTTCGTATTCAATCAGGGTTTTACTCAGGTAGTAAATGGCATTTTCCTTTCTTCCCATGTCGTCGTGTTGTGCAAGCACTGCACCAATGGCTTCCTTAGTTGTAGCTATATAGAGGAGCAGGTGTAGTCCGGGTACTGCAGCCGAAAGGACTGGGGGATTAAGAAGGTAATTTTTAAAATTATCAAAGGCCTTTTGACATTCACTATCCCAATTAAACCTGACTCCCCCTTTTAATAGTTTGTAAAAGGGACGACATCTTTCAGCATGTTGCGAAATAAATCTCCTAATAAATTGCAACCTTCCTACGAGCCCCCTTAATTCTTTTAGGTTCTTAGATGGGGGCATTTGGGTGATGGCTCTTGCCTTGGTCGGATCTATTTCTAGCCCCCGATTACTCACCATGAATCCCAAGAGTTTCCCAGAGGAGACCCCAAAGCGACATTTCTTTGGGTTCATTTTAAGCGAATACTCCCTGCATCTCTGTAGCACTAGCCTGAGTATGTCTGCGTGTCCTATTCTAGTCCTAGATTTAACTAAGATATCATCCACATATACTTCTTACTAGTTTGTGCATCATATCATGGAATATTGAGGTCATAGCCCTTTGATATGTTGCACCTGCATTTTTGAGCCCGAAAGGCATCACTATGTAGCAGTAAGTTCCCCAGGGTATGGTAAAGGAAGTCTTTTCTTGGTCTTTTTCTGCCAGCCGGATCTGGTTGTATCCAGAAAAGCCATCCATGAACGAGAGCATCTCATACCCTGCCGTATTGTCGACAAGGAGGTCAATATGTGGGAGTGGGAAATCATCTTTTGGGCACGCTCGATTGAGGTCACTGAAGTTGATGCATATCCGGATCTTTCCATCCTTTTTGGACACTGGAACGATATTTGCTACCCATTTTGGGTATAAGACTACCCGGATAAATTTAGCCTGGTGGAGTTTGTCTACCTCATCTTTGATTTTTAAAGCCACCTCAGGATGAAGGCGCCTCAACTTTTGTTTTACTAGTTTTGCGTTTGGTTCTAAGATTAACTGATGTTCGACTAACGAGGTATCGAGTCCAGGCATGTCCTTGTAAGACCATGCAAAGATGTCTTTATACTCATGTAATATTTTAACCAAGCCTTCTCTCTCATCGTGATTTAGTCTTTTGCTAATTGAAATGATTTTGGGGTCAGCCTTTGTCCCTAGATTTAGCTCCTCTATCTTCTCATCTGCTTCTTCTGTCTTTTCATCGAACCTTTGAAGGCTCTGCTTGAATTCTTTAGATAGGTTCTCTTTTTCTTCATCGTCCTCATCACAGATTTCAAAGACCCCTAGACCATCGTCTAGGTTCTCTATGCTATCTAGGTCTGGTTCTTCTATAACTGCTATCGATTCAAATTTTTCTAAACCTAATATGGTCCTGCTATACCCTTCTAAGTTGCTAATGATTTGGTCAGGTATTTGACTCCTAGTAGGTTTGACTGTTTTGGACGAGGCACTAGGGTTGGGACTTTTAGCTTGACTGGCTAGACGATGTAGTTTATTCAGGAGATCAGAGTCATCGCTAAAGGGGTGCCATGCCGGGGTGAAGTCATCTTTGTCGAACAGGGATCCTAGGGTTTTGATTTTCATTTTTTTTAACAGAAAAGATACTTATTATTTACAACCTACTGGATTGATGGAAGTGTTTCAACCGACTTTCCTCCAGCAGCTGGCGCTCCTTTGTTGCGATGCTTGAGCACTGCGAGAAAAGGAGGCTGGGTCAGCTGGAGTTTTATCGTCTGATGGTGAGTGTGTGTTTAGGTGTTTATCAGGGTGTGGGAACAGCCATTCAAGGGAGCCAGAGAGATAGTCCGACTCTCTTTTTTGGATAGGGCCCAGGGGGTAGGGGCATACGACCTCTTTGGCGGGCTCTACGATTATTCCTCTTACGAAATGTTCGTACAAACTCCAATTGTATTTTTCCTTTAGTTTAGGGTGAGGCTTGGATGAGCCGATGCCGCTTTTATCTAGCCATGCTGGGAGTTCGATGGGGTCCAAGATCCCATTTTTTTGTCCCAAGGTTCCCCTGGGGAGATAACCCATGGCCCCCATTATATGCCAACCAGGGTTCTCAAGTCCAGGGTGGCTTGCCTCCATGGTAACGGAGAGAGTGTTCCGGAGATTTAGCCAATTGGCCAGGAAATCTAAGATGTGGATGGTGGCTTCTATGGGTTTTGAGTTACCGATTTTTACAGCGATGGTTTCATTATTGGAGAACCTTGATTTAGGTCCTTTGATCGCATCCCCTTGTATTTTGATTATCCAACCTCCCAAGGGGAATTTCAAACATTGGTGTAGGGGAGAGGAGACCCCTTTTATGGATGCTAGCCATTTGCGTCCTAGGATCATATTATAATCTGAATCCATTTCTAGGACATAAGCTTTAGCGCTAGTTTCTAGCGGCCCTACTTTTAATCGGAAGTTTTTAAAGCCTAAAACCGGGTGAGCCGTTTCGTCATAGGCGAATATACGGGTGTCCGTTTCAAAGAGTGTAGTTATACGCCCGTCAATGTGCTCGAAGGTTTGTAGTGATATGAGGTTTACCCCTGCTCCGGTGTCAATTAGAACTTTATCCACCGAGTATCCTTCGAGGTTAATTGTTATGCATAGGGTTGAGGTGCTAATGACCTTATCATGAACCTCTTCTTTAGGTCTAAAGGTTATGATGGGCCCTAGTCCTGCGGTGGCTAGAGCTATTGGTACGCCTAGGGTAGAGATTTGTGGGTCGACTTGGATTCTTTCTAGGAACATTTTTAGAGCTTGCTGGTGGTGTTCTGAGGTTTCGATTAGCTCTAAAATGGAAATCTTTGCGGAGATTTTTCGGAGTTGGTCTAGGATATCGATCTTATCTCAGGTGCAGGGCTCCTCAGTTTCTGTTTCAGGCAGGGGGTGTCTATAAGAGGGGACAGCGTTGAAAATTCTGCCTGCTCTAGTGGTATGATGGTTCAGAGCGTCAATGGTGGTTCGGGGGCTTTGTTTTGATAGGTATAGGCCTTCGTTAACTGGTGAGGGGGATAACGGTTGGAGTTTTTTAGGGAGGGAGAGCTTTGTGTGTCTGGGGAGAATGGGCGAGGGGACTGGTAGGATGGGGGAAGAGGCTGGTAGGATTAAGCCGCCTGGGATGATTCTGGGTGGCTCTTCGTGGTCAGCGGCTTTTATGGTGTAGACGCTTTCATAGCTTAGGCTCTCTGGTTCTTCCAAGGAAGCCCTCGTGGCTGGCCTTGGATCTTGAGTTGTGGCTTCTACAGGGCTGGGGGTTTCTGGGGCCGGCTTGACTTCTAGGGATTTCGTAACTAGGTTGTTTTTTAGTCCCCTGATGGTGGCCCAGTCTAAGCGCCTCTCTTCATCAAGGTTGTAGACAATGTCTCGAAATGAGGAGCATTGTTCGATGGTGTGGCCGTGATGTCGATGATACTGACAAAAACGGGTGGGGTCAGCACCAATAGGCGAAGGTCTAGCCATAGGTAAGGAAATGCCATTGACCTTCAATAAGGCTCTGAAGATGTTCCCTAGGGTTTCTGGAAGGGGAGGATAGCTATCTCTTCTGTTTGACCATCTTGGGCTGTAGAAGGAGGAAGGTGCAGCCGAGCCCGCCAGGGCACGCCTTATCACGGGGGCTGCGCGCAGGTTCTCCATGGCCTCTCTTCATCAAGTTATGCCTTGCGTTCTTGGGGGGATAGGATAGAAGGGTCTCCTGTTTTGGTCTGGAAGGGGAGGATAGCTGGTTTTGGATTGGGGCTGCGCGCGGGTTCTCCAGGTGGCCTGAATTGGGGAATGAATTGGGGAATCATGGGTTGCGGGGTTTTGTTGTATCGGCACGGGGACGGGTACTGATCGAGTAGTGAAGTTTTGGTTGATTGGCCGAGGCGGGCATACCCGGATGAACCGGACGTGTACTGTCTCGGAGCCGTTCCTCGATCAGGAACTCGTGCTCCGTTCGGGTAGAGTGCCGATACTTGGGTAATGATCCCCTCTACCGTGGGGGTTTGTGCCTTACGAGGCGGTTGTCCAACCCTATGGCTGATAGGTAGGGACTGGGTTTGGACTACTGGGGCTGCACAACGGGAAATCCTGTTGTGGCGGTCAATTAGAAGTTGATATGTAGTATAGTCTCCGTACGAAGCTCTGGACTCAGGCTCTGTAACATCATGTCAATTTCTTGGCATTCTGTTTGTTGCAGACCGGTTCGGTGGACGAGTGTGCGCCATCGAGACACGTATTGTTCAAATTCCTCCCTAGGCCTCATTCTCTCTACGGTTAAATCTGAAATAGAGGGGGTTCTGATCCTCTGGTAACCGTAGCGGCCTAAGAATTTCTCGCTTACAGCTGAGAAATTCGATAAGTGATCTACAGGGAGGGTGGAGAACCATTGTAGTGCTTCTCCTTCCAATGATTTTTGAAAGAGGAAGACTAGCAGATGTTGATTATCTAGAAACGGGCGTGCGTCTAGATAAAATGCAGTTAGATGGATGTCCGGGTCTCCACGACCGTTATACCGGCGGAATTTGGGGATCTTGAATCCTTCCGGTAGATGGACTGACGGGTTTTGTCTCAGGTTATGTAGAGACATGTGCTTGGGGGCTAAGGGACCAGTCTCGGAGAGGATTCTCCGGATGGTTTCATCCAGTGTTTCTCCCCTGGGAGGGTTGCCTAGCGGTCCCGGGTTTGGGGTGGCCTGGTGAGGGCCTGGGGTGGAAATGGTTGGGAATATTGGATTCACGGGGGAAAGGGGGGTGAACGAAAAAAGGCTCGGATTGACCAAGTGACTGGGTGTGGACGGGATTTTGGGAACGGCCTTAGGGGTTTCGACAGGGGCCTCCTGTCTCAGGGTTCTGACCTAACGGTAGTCGGCGAGGTCATGAAACATGTCCTCTACGGATTGGTATCCTAGATTGGCCATCTTTTCCTCTAGATGGGTCAGGAATTGCGTGGCCTGACCCTCTTGGTGGATTCTTTCCTCTAGTATCTCCTCCTCTATGCGGGATTCCATGATGCATGTGAAATGGTTCAAGGGAATGAATGCAGATATAAAGCAGTAAATAAAGCGGTAAAGGATTGCGCAGCGGTGTGCGGCTTACAAAGCAGTAAAGGATTGCGCAGCGGTGTGCGGCTTACAAAGCAGTAAAGGATTGCGCAGCGATGTGCGGCTTACAAAGCGGTAAAGGATACTTGTGTTGGCTTGGGTCGGTTACTTGTGTTGATCCGGCCAAGATAGGGCGGCTGAAGGTCATGACCCACCGCAATGATCAGCATTTAATGCTGCTTTATGTCCCATCCAGGGGACTGGTTCAAAGTCGGCCAGGGGGGCGTCTAGTGCTAACTAGCTGCCTAGTATGGGGCGACTAGTTAGGTCTAGCCGCCCCTTGCCAGGGACTTAGGATTTTCGGTTTTTTGGGTTTTTGAGAGCTTCTCTTAGGTGGGGTTCTGGTTTGGGCCAGGGTCTGGTTTAGGGTAGGGTTTGGTTTTAGGTTAAGGCTAGGGTTAGGGTTTTGGGTTTAGGTTAGGGCTTGGGTTAGGGTTTGGGTTTAGGTTAAGGCTAGGGTTAGGGTTTTGGGTTTCTAGTTTAGGTTAGGGCTAGGTTTAGGGTTTTCGGTTTAGGTTAGAGCTAGGGTTAGGGTTTCCGGTTTCCTGAACTTTGGTTCTCTACTAGATGTCCAAATATGGGATATTTCCGGGTGTTACTTGAAATATTTCTGTCTTTCTGGACGGTCAAAATTGGGGTATCTACAATATTGTCACGTGACATTTATATTGGGAATGCCCAAAATATAATACATCTGCTGAATGATGTGAGGCATTGCGATTAGAATTAAAGTACTGTGTTATCCAGTAATGATATGCATTATGCTTAACCGTTTGGTTCCTCTCCAAGAGTTCTAAGAGATCCTCCCTACGGGTCGAGGGTTAGGGTGAGGTGAGGTCACGTCTTCACGTGACATTTATATATGTTGGGTTTCATCCCATATTCTTTTTCCTTGGAAAGAAAAATGAACTAATATCATATGATTATTATAGAGCTTGGATTCTTGTCACTCACTGAGCTTGTAGCTCACCCCTTGTGTTTTGTTATCCACCAGGGACTGGGTTGGCGTGGAGCTAGAGCATCTCTCTGGCGTGGTTCGTGCGTGGAGCGTCCCACCTTTTGGTTGCCGAGTGCGAGGCTGTCAGCAATCCTCTCTTTTTGTGTATGTACTAGTAATCGTGCATGTTGCACCTATGATTTTATTTGGACTAGACTTGGACTCTCACAGGACAGTGATCATGTATTCGGGTCTGTAATAATATTTTTGATTTACAGACTTAATTATATATTATACTTCCGCATCATTTCTTTTTATTGGCTACCACTTCCCTGTAGCCTTGTTATCTTATTTGATCCTATTGATTATTGCATGATTGGTAACGCTTCAGGGACGGCCGCCTTGGGGCGTAACAGATAGTGGAATATATATTGCATTAATCAATTTCATATACCGCATTCGACATGACAAATGATAATATGGCTAGAAAATGACTCAATGTATTAGTGCTCATTTAGACTTTGATTCGTGGATCCTTTTTTTAAAAGAGAATTGTGATAAGCTTTGTTTTCACAGGAATATCGATATCTGATTTTGAGGTGTTAGAAAAATCACATATTTGAATGGTTTAATGATTTTTTTTTGTTTATTTTGATTTTTCATCATTAGTATATTGAGTCTCTCATTTTTTTGGGAAGTTAGGTTTGAAAATATATTTCTAAAATATAAACCTAAAAAATATTCTTATATGTTTTTGTTATCAATTATTTTCTTCATATTCGCTTTTTTAATTTTTGAAGCTTCATTTTTTTTATATTTCATTATGAGATTTAATGAGATTTTCTAGATTATTCTAGATAACTAAATTTCAAACTCTATTTTTCTATATTTTGATAAATTATTCTAGATAATTAAATATAAAAAATAAGTAAAAAAATAACTTTCGATATGAATTGATTGTCATTGTCTCAAGGAATCCATCATTAATCAATTATTTTAATTTCGTCTTAACTATATATTTGTAATGTATTTTTTTATCTTACTCATTCTCTTAACCATGTGGCCCCTACTCCAATTCTTGGCACAGTAATGCAATAACAAGATGGGAACAAGAGAATGAAACGGAGAGAGTTGTTACGGACGTGATGCGAGGCTTCATTTCGGAGAGAGGGAGTGATATGTCGACGGATATAATGGAGATCGGTATCGCGAGAGCTCCATCTCCGACATCGCCGCCGCCTCCCTCGGTCACCGGCAGTGCCCCTTCCATCTCTTCCCACACCTTCTTCTCCGCTCCCATCTCTCTCTCTCTCTCTCTCTATGAATCTTTGTATCTCTTTTGTTCCATCTCTCGCGCACTTTTGTCGTGGAAGAATTTGCGGGGAAGAGAGAGAGAAGGCATTCCAACGAGACGGGAAAGACAATTTTGTGAGAGATCAATTAAAAAAAGAATAGATCTTTTTTAATTGATCTGTTAAAAATTTTCAAGGAAAAAAAAAAAAGAAAAGAAAAGTTTATTGTGATTGGATGAACTGATATTTTCAGCAAAATTAAAATGACGAATGTATGATGTACTAATATACCTGGATACGTAAGGTTGATTACGAACTTTCCGCGTTTTGATTGTACTTGCAAAAAAATATGTTAGAGAAAAATTAATATAACTGATAAACTATCTGATATCCGCGTATCACTTGTGTGTTTATGAAATCCATGTAATCCTATAAAAACTTTATATATATTCAAATAAATCTTTCTATCACTCAAATTAACTAATTAATTTTATTTAATTTTATTTATAAAATGATTGTTTTATCTTCACATAAAAACTAACTCTTTTAAAAATTCCACTAAAAATATTTTTTTTAAACATTGGATGGTGGTTTGTATGGATGGGTGATGGTAGTGGGGAGAGGAGAGAGGAGACAGAGGGGGGTGGTGGGTGTCGATTTAAAGTGGCGGAGGGGTTGTGGCAGTGGCAGGGAGGGTGGTGGAAAGGATTGATGAGGTAATTAGGGTGAATGAATGATGATGATTGTGCGGATGAGAGGGGGCAGAGGGATAGGTGAATGACGATTTAAGTGGAAGAGGGCTGGTGGTGGTGGTAGTGGTGGTACAATGTTGGGAGTAGTAGACAAAGGGGAAGATGGGTATTGGGTAGGTTTTGAGAAAAATGATAAAATAGTAATTTAAAAAGGCATATATGCATTTTTTTTTTGTTTGTTATAGGGTTTATATTGTATATAAATTATATAATCTGTCTTAGCACAACAAAATATTCTACAAATATTTTAAATATGTTAACGATTTTTTAATTCATGGGCTTTTTATATTTATATAAAATTCACAATAATACAGATAATTAAAAATATATATAATCCTTGTAATACACATACACATGAGAATCACACTTCATTATATGGGGCATGAACAACCCCCTCCCCCAAATGTACTATATATACATAGTTTGGCAACCAATTTCATGCTTTTTTAAAACTTATTACACAGCCTTACATTTTTATTTTATTTTTCTTTGCTAGAAAATCAAGATTGGTTGACCTGAAATGCCTCTCAAATGGTGACCACCAAAATACACGTAACCTGTTGTACCCGTCCTTTGAAATGTCCCAACTATCTATACTCCTATCCGCGGACAGTTTGCGTGGCAACGTGCGTAACGTTACTCGGCATATCAGACACGCAATTGGCTTTTGAAATTTTTTCATATTTTAACAATCTTAAAGTGAATTATATTTGTATGGTTTATCTCCCAAGGTGTTCAAATTTTTTTTTTCTCCCCGTGAGTGTGTTCTATTTCCTTCATATGAAATAATTAACCAATGTTAATTCCCCATTTTTGGTGCTTGCATGGCAGGTTTGGATTACAGATTTAGAAGGATTTTATGGAGTCGTCACCTTGGAAAAATGCTGCTTTCCAGATGGGGACAGACCTATAGATTACATTTTAAATGTCATTTCAAATATGTTTTTATATATATTTCATATTGGAGGATGTAGCATTTTATTGAGTCACGGGAATGCGTGTGCATTAAATATTAAACACACACACACACACACGGCTAATACACACACCATTATAATTAAATATTAAAATGAACCTCTAATACCTGTGCTTGAACTGATTATTAGAAATTCTCATCATAATAGATCTAGTGAAATAGCTCATATATATTAGTTAGAAGTTTTGGGAGTGATGTTGAGTGACAAATTCATGGCCAATAATAGTACAAGTAACCATGTAAAGTGAACTTATCAAACACTGTAGGGATGTACATAGTAAGAAAAGAGTAGAACAAAGAAGATGAATGACATATATATTATATATTGCAAAAGTTATGGAATAATTTCTCCAAAGGATTGTAACAACATAATTTTCACAATGTACTTAAAATTAAAAACATACTAATTAAGAAAATCAACATCCTTATCTCAGGTCTTGTCATTCTACTTAAAACATCTATGAACATTTTTTTATTATTAACAGCATATTAAAACAAATTAAAGACCTAATCCTAAACAAATTTAGATAATCAAAACACTGCTTTCAAAAGAAACCAAGCTTTCCACATAGATGGATGTTGCCATGCAGTTCAAATAGTGCTTCTCTAGCACACATTGTTCACCTTCTTCATTATTAGGATTATAATAACCAAGACAACGAGGGCTTGCTACCAACACCTTACTATCATGAATGGCTAATGGGTATCCACACATTTGCTGCATGTTGCTTAGCTTGATGTCACTATGTTTCTCCCATATTTCGATTCCCTTTACATCTATTTCTAGCTTCCATATCTCCAACAAAGGTCCATTCAAGGACAGAGACACTAGGCAAAGTTCTCTACCCAGTTGCCTTAGAAAGACATGTTCTTCGAATGCATTTCGTTCTGAAAAAGCGCGACCTTTTATTGTTCGAAACTCCTCAATCTGGACATTGAACGCCAAAATGGATTCTTCACATTTGTGTTTACTGTCAATCATCCAATAAAGTGATTTATTGACAAAGGCAGGGGGCTCATTTGTGACGAGATATGGTGCACCCATTACTTCCCTCCAATGTAGACTCCCCTGTCCAAAACTTCACAATGCATCTTATAATTACCAGACTTTTTGTGAAACAGGTGGACCACTTTATATTTCTTCTTTTATAATCGAATCCTAGACCCATTCTAGGTGCCCCTCCAGAAAGTTGCATCTGGCAAACGGAAAGATCTTTCACACAATCTTCAGAGCCTTCAAGTTCAGGAAGGAGGAGGATCTCCTTTTTACATGGATTGCACACATATATAGACCTCCTCCCGTAGATTAGCATCAATCCCTGACAATGAATGGGGGACATCCATACTGGGTTTGGCAGGTCGATATCCGTTGACAAATGAATGATGGACGTGGATGTGCCTTCATGAAAAGATAATAATTCAATTTTTTCTTTATACAAAAGCAGAAGAAGGATATCGGATCTAAATCGCTTATGTTGCATGTCAACGAATTCTTGATCATTGAGAATAGCGTACCTATAAGCTTACCAAATATAGAGAATATTATAATTTTTTCAAGATCTTCAATGAATCTAATATATGAGCAAATACATCAAGTATATAATTTTATTCGCTATTAATCACACAATATTGAGTGGAAAAACATATAATTTAAATTACTTAACAAGAAAAAAATAGTCAGAACAAAAATTTGAAAGGCATAATAAGAACAAACATGGAATCCATCATGAACCAAACTCCTCAAAGAGTGGTAATATTCTCGAGGGTAAATAATGTTAAGGATAGCAGATAACTTTAATTCTCTCTAAATTAATTCAGGTACAAAGGTCAACTCTTTCGGTCATCAAAAAACATCCCACTAAAATTACTTTATCAACGTTAATATGGTAGTAATTTATCAATGTTAATTTGGTAGTGGAGAAGTCCTGCGAGATAAGAGTGAAGAGAAAGTCTTATAAGATAAAAACAAAATACAAAATGAAATAAGAAAATAGAAAATATCAACCAAACAAAATAATCCTCTATCACTCTATATAAATATTTTTTGTCCAAACAAGACGGAAAAACTAAAGATTGATATATCACATACTATTTTTTAATCTCAGTGTCAAACTATATAACAACTCAATTTAATAGCTAGCTTGTCTTAACTGATTAAAATGTATAGCTGGATCACAGTATGATTTTGAAAATAGATTTTAGAGTAAATTTGTTACACATTAAGAAAACTAATTAAATATTGATAATATGGCATAACAGCCTATCACAATTTATTTTATTAAGTATATGACAATAGAGGTCGAACTCTACATGAAAGTATTTAAAAAAACTTAATTGAATGAAATAAAAGTTTACCCCTGTTAAAATATTATTTAAACAATATACTCCTGGTAATATATTATTTTCATCAATATCCCTTAAAATAGTTTAAATTATGCGTATATGTCCTTCTAAGATGTACTATTGTAATCTTAAAATATTTATATTATTAATAAATAACCATCAAAAGAATATGGGTGCACCGTTTAAAACTAGGTATTATTGGTAATGGTAATGTTTCAATATGAGTATTTCGGAAATATAGGTTTTTATGAGGGGTTTATATACAAAATTGTCAAAAAAATCTGATTATTATGGGTTATAATAATTTTTATGTATGACATTACATTTTTATCATTCAGCTAGCCTATCTTATTTATTTCAAAATAAACTTCAAATTGAAAATATATATAAAATGTGTAATTTTGATAATTAACCAAGTGCAAACGTTAACATACATCTCAAATTCTCAATCCCAATAGGAAAAAAAATACAGAAAACCAATCCTATAATTCTCATCCGAATTACTTCATTCGAATTTTCACCACTTTCCAAAGAAAAAAGGACAATTAAATCAAGATTTAAGAGTTCATCTATAATTGATGTTCATCTAATCATGTTCATTATGACAATCATGAAACGTGATGCTTCAATTGGTTTGGTTAAGTTTTTTCAAATTCATATTGAGCCAAATTATAACCCCATATAACTTGAAAATTAAATCGAACTAAAAAAGGGTACCGAAAACCAAAAATTGAAGCGAACCAAACAAAACCAAACTAAATCAAACTGAACTAAACTGTTAAAGATAATCATATATATATATATACCCAATTTTGTTTTTCTTCCTACACCAATTAGGTTTGGTTAAGAGATTTTTTGGGAGTTGAGTTTACAACTTTATATAAATATAAAAAGTACGGAATTGACGATATAAATTAATGTATTTTTTAATGTATTACAGCATTATATTTTTTAATATAAAAAGAATGATCTAAATGTATATTGATTATGAATGATCATGTGTTTAAATTTAATTCGGATCAGTTAATTCAGTTTTTTATAAGTAAAATCAAATCTAAACAAAAGTAGATTAGTTCATTAATTTTTCAAACTACACGCAAACCAAACAAAAAAATATTAACTCAAACCCGAAAAATATTGGTCTGGATTAGTTTGGATTTGATTTAATTAACAAAGTTGCACTCCTAATTTGGACAATCCCATGCAGAGAGAAAGTGATGTTATGGTTGGTGGAAATGTCTTTTACTTTGATAGTTTAGATGGCAAAGGCCCTTAAATCTCAACATAGATTTTTAACATCTATATTATACTGAAACTTTTATTTTATTTTTGAATTATTCATTTTACAATTTAAAAACTTATCCATTTCACTTTTCTATTTTTTCCTTTTTTATGACAGTTTTATTTTTTATTCTTTGATTTAATAAGAATAAAATATTTTTGGTTTATATGTGATTTTTATATATTTTTATTTTTATTAAAAAAATTTATGCTTGTTTTTATTTTAAATTTTCAAAGCATGTGTTATTTTTATATTTTTTTTGTTATTTATTTTTGCCCTTTTATATTTATGAAAAAAACTTGTGTTATACAAATTTTGAATATATTAAAATCAAGTAATGAAAGGAACACATAAAAACACTGATAATAATCAGACAAATAAATGTAGAAAAAGAAAACTTTGAAGAAAAAAAATCAATAGAACTTATCCAGTGGCCAAACATCTAAGAAAGACATACCATGACTTGCAAACAGCCCTTGATCTTGCTAAAGCCTTTATGGAAAGTTTTGAGAATATCTCTTCTTTGATTTTACTATGAAGATAAATCTCAAAGAATGACTCCTCTCTCTCTTCCATTGGATGATAGAGGAGTTTCTTAACAATTGAAAACAGTCTTTGCATTATGTTCGTGTTGCCTTCTTAAATTCTTGATTCCACCACCTTTATATAGGCCTCAAACTACCATCTTTGGAAGAAATTTTTGACAAATACCTCCCCATGAACACATTAGAAAATATGAATATAACATTGTCACCATTAATTATTAGTTAAATAAGGCATATTGCCAGAATTAATTTCCCCGGTTCCAATGCACTGGAATCTATTGAACAATTTGTTGAAAATTGACCTTCCATTAAAACAACAATAGTAGTTTATAAATTTCAATGTCTTTGAATTCTTAATGTATACACATGTTTTTAAGAGTTATCAAAATTTAATACCATCAAGATATTTCAAATATTTGGTTTGCGGTGGTTGCTTCTAAATATTATTCACATTATTTACGATATCCAATGCATTAATAAAATACAATATACACCTATAGATTTGCTTTTGTAATAAATTTTAGGGTTTTTTTAGTTTTAAGTCCACGTAAACATGCTTATTAAGGGATTAATTCATCATTTCTTCATATTTTTTTTAAGTCCCCAACTTCAACCGCTTGTTTCGATTTTAGTCTCTCCGCCAATCGTCCATCAATGTGCTGTTCGTTTGTGAAATATGATTTTTATTTTTATATCCTGTAAACTATATTTAGTGACCGATCCCCCTTCTTCATATTTCATTTCAAGTCTCCAACTTCAAATATTTTTTTTTATTAGTCCCTTGACAAAATGTCTCAATGACTATATAAGTGTTTTGATATTGAATCTTATATAAAAAATATTTGGTAAAATATCTAAATCAAAACTGCATTTGCATTATTAGATGTTTAGTGACAATTTCAGTGCTATTCAACACTGCAAATGCTCATCCTAAATAAAAGTTTTGAATCATGCAAAATAAATTTTTTACTGATTACATACATATTTTTAATGGCATCTAAATTTTTAATTTAAAATTCTAAACACATTCCAAATATCTAATTTAATATTTCACAAAAAAATAATTTAAATCAAAATTCAATAATGAAAAAATCTTCAAAATTTATTTATGTAATTATTCTTCTTCTGTTTATGTAATCAATCCTCCGCATATTGTGTTTTTAGTTCTTCTGTCAAATGTCTGTTCATACACCGTTAGTTTGCAAAATGTGAATTTTCTTTTAAGTCCCTATAAACTATGTTATTTAATTATCAATTCCTCATTTCTTTATATTTCATTTTAAGTCCCCAACTTCAAACGTTTATTTTCTTATTAGTCTCTAAACAAAATGTTTATATAATTTTATAAGTATTTTGATATTTAAAACTTGTATAAAAAATGTTAGATGAAATATCTAAACCAAAACTTTATTTGCCTTGTTAGGTGTTCAGTGACAATTTCAGTGTTCTTCAACACTACATGTACCCACCTAATATGAGATTACATTATCTTATAGTCTTAGCTATCTAAGAGGACTTAAAAAGAAATATGCAAAGAGAAGATATCAATCCCTAAATAAACATGTTTATGAGGGCTTAAAATAATAATCCAAAATTTTAATGTTTGGAATCTTGTAAAATCTCGGGCATTTTTTGGTTTACCTTTATTGAAATCTCTCAATTCATGCAACAAATGAATATAAAATTTTAAAGTAACACCCAAGATTTTCTGATATATGTTTCATGAAATTCAATTTTTGAAACTTTTATTACTATAAATATAATTTATAATGTTCCATTGATGAGAAGGATGGCCTCGTGACGTGAAAACCCATAAAAATACGAAAAGATCCCTATTAATGAGGAAGTATCTATAAAAAATTATTTTGCATGGTGCCTGTTCCCTTCTCATATATTAAGTAATTTTTTAAATGATGATATCATACATTCTCCTTTTCGCAAAAATATAAGTTTTTTTTAATTATTGTATTCTATTAAAACAATAACGAATTGAATTTGGTAGGTATATATTACAATTTAAGATTCTCATATATTCATCAAAAAAAAGTAAAAAGGAAAAATGACTAAAAAAGTCTCTTAAAAGTTAGAAATACCCAAATCAGTCACTTTTTAAAAATGTATCTAAAAAAATCTCATTTTACAATTTTAGAAATACAAAAGACTAATATGCTCTTATGCAATTAAATCCTTAATACATTTCATATCTCTTAACTTTGTTAAAATATTTCACCCTCTTAATTTTGTTAATATATTTCACACATTTTCTTATTGTAAATTCTTTGTGACTGGATTTTGTGAAATATGTATCAATATAATTTGAGTTTTTTATGATGAACTCTATTAAATGTTGATGCGTTTTTAAAAAAATGGATGTGTATTAATGATATGATAAAAATATGTAAATAGCCAAAAAATAAAAAATGTGAATAAAGATATATAATACTAAAATATCATCTGCTCCATTAGGGCACAATACAGATTTAAATTAGATATTATGATTATACATAATGAAAAATAATAAACAATATCATGTAAGATATATATAAAAAACACATAGTATGATATTTTATTATTCTTTTGATTCATGCGTTGTTTTTTTCATATAAAAGTTTGAGATTCTTTTGTAATCAGATTATTTGTTAATAGTGAAATTGATTCTTACTTTATTGCGTGAATTTTTTTTTTGTTGTTTTTTAATGCTAGGTCCGTTCAGTTCCTTGTAATTTAAAATAAAGGAATTTTTTTAAATTAATCTTAATTATATAATTAATATTAAAATGGTTTTTTGCATGTATACCATTGAAAAATATATCATTTATTTTTATACTACCACAAATAACATATTTATTTTTATACCATTATAATTTTTCTTTATGAAAAATGTGCCCCTTTGTTATCTTTTTTAACCAAAATTGAACTAACTATAGTTAGTTCTTAACAATAAATAAAAAATGACAAAAATAGCCATAGTATAATATTTGTCATAATGTAAATAATTAAACATAATAACATAATTAATCTCTTGTTCATTCCAAATCAATCATGAGCCATTCAACTTCCAATAAAGATCTAGATTTTTTAAAATCTTTGATTTTGTAATATATATGATTAATTTTTCTCAAACTAATATCATTTTATTTTTATTCATGTAAGTATTAATAATTATTATGTCTTTACTAATAAATAGTTTTTATATTTAATTTTTATTTCTGTGGATTTTAGATTATTTTTATCATTTTTATATTAAAATTAATATTTTTTATTTTTGTAAATATTGTATTTGGTAAGGTAAAATATGTAAAATAAAAAATAAGGATACTTTAGTCATTTCTCTAATACAATAACGGTTTTAATAAAAATTTGGATGGAAGTTAACTAGGATGGTAAATATGCATAATTTATATATATTCTAATGTATAAAACTAAATATGTTATTTGGAATGGTACAAAAATAAATTGGGTGTTTTTGGATGGTATACATACAAATTTAAAAAAACCCTTATTAAAACTAGTAATTCTCAAAAATTATTTACAAAAGTGTCCCCTACCCTTTTTTGACCTTTACCTTTTTTTTTAAATGATCATCTCGAGACATCTAATATAGCAATGATGCATACGTCAAACAGAATCAAATCAATTCAAATCTCCATATCTTTTTTTCTCGATTCTAATGACACACCAAAGTTTCCTAAAACAACCCAAAACCTGTCACCATGAAACTGAATCCTAACCGTCCAATTCAATCAAATCGCGACAGATTTCAAAGTCCCATTCAACCGTACCGACCCTCTGTTTCCGTTTCAATTATAAATAACACAACAAACCCAATCAGACTCAAATCATCTCTCCCTCTCGATCTCTCTCAATCTCTCATCGACTGAGAAATGGCGGTGACTAAGACGAGGGCCGTGAAGTGGAGGCCGGTGAAGTGGACGGGAGGGAAGTTTCCGCGGAAGAAGCTGGCGGTGAAGACGCCGGAAGGGGCGAGGACTTCAATGAGGCGGGGGACGGTGGCGCTGCGTGAGGTACGGAGTCGTCAGAAGACGCTGGAATTCCTTGTGAGGGAGTCCCCGTTGCGGAAGCTGTTGGGGGAAATCGCGGAAGCGGTGGAGGCGAATCTGTTGCGACTGATTGAAAAAGATTGAATTTTTTCTTTTCGACGATTCGTAACTAGGTCTGGAAATATATTCAGTGGGTGAAATATATTAATAGAATTATAAGACTGAAATATTTTAACAAAGTTAAGAGATATGAAATGTATTAAAAATTTAATTGTATAAGATTATATATTAGTCTTTTGTGTTTACAAAATTATAAAATGAGACTTTTTCATATATGATTTTAAAAAGTGAATGATTTGAATATTTTATATTTTGAGGGACATTTTAATCATTTTTCCAAGTAAAAAACCATTCCTGCGAGAACTTTAATATTTCTATTGAAAATTACATTGGTTTTAGATATTATAATTTTACATTAAAAATAATAATATGTATTATTATATGTTTATACTAGTGTATTTAGTTACTTACTTAGCATTAATAGGATTAAAATATATTATGTCATAAAAATTGTATTACCGTTGTATTAATATAATATAATAATATAATTTTATTATGAAATACAACTTGTATTATTATTTGAGATTATTAAATGCTACTTATTACAAGGTTTAATAAGTTGTATTATATAATAAAAAATTATTATATATCATATTAATAGTAATTTTGTATACGATATAATGCAATTACGAAATTAAATACACATTATATATTATTATTTTATTATGTTGTAAGATCTACATTTACATTCATTAAATATACAATTATAGCACTTAATCTAGTTTTGATTATATCTATAAATTATTAAAATAAATTAAAAACGACCAATAGCTTTTTAAATAAATCATTCAAATCAACCCCCCTCCCCAACAAAAAAAATAGTGATGTAGGTTAGATTTGAAAAGAAAAATTACAAAATATTTTATTTTATTTGAATATTAGCAAAAACTAGTACCGCAGACCGAATATTAACAATAACTAGCATTGGTCAGCGTTAATCCTTTTTTTTATAACGCTGGAGGCGTCATATATATATATATATGACACCTCCTTTGTCATATATGGTAGAAAGAATGCAATTGAATTCTAAATCTTATTTTCCAGGATTTAATAAATTTTTGTATCTTAAAATAGAAAGATCGAACGGTCAGGAATGCGTTGGACGATTTTGACAATCAAATTGTCCAACGTCTATACGGTATCACTTTTAAAAAAACTACTTAATATACGAGGAGAAAGGAACTTGCACCATGCAAAATATTTATTTTCTAGATACTTCCTCATTGATAGGGATCTTTTCATAATTTTGTGGGTTTTCCAATTAAATAACTATTGAAATAAATTTTTTTAAAACAAGCGAACAATCAAAATTAATTATGGTCATTCGACCGCATGATGGTTATGAAGGCGCCACGTCACGCGGCCATCCTTTCCATCAATGGAATATTAAATTATATTTATAGTAATAAAATTTTAAAAAATTGAATTTCATAAAACATATATAAGAAAATCTTGGATGCTTTTTGACTTTTAAGATTTTATGTTTATATATTCCGTGAATGAAGTGAGCGATCATACCAGCACTAATGCACCGGATCCCATCAGAACTCTGAAGTTAAGCGTGTTTGGGCGAGAATAGTATTAGGATGGGTGACCTCCTGGGAAGTCCTCGTGTTGCACCCGTTGTGACTTCGAAGGCGGCGGAGAAGACTTGCTCTGTGCCCGTGGAGGCGGAGGCGGAGACGGTGGACTGAGAAAGGGTGGTTTTGGCGTGCACGGTTGAGGGGTCCACGATGGAAAACACTTCAACACGGCGTACATGGCTAAGGTGGCGAAGGAGGCCATGGCCCCCATTTTTCAGAAGGACGAGAAGGTGGTGACTCAGAATGGGGTTTCGATTCAGGAGACCCCTTCTGAGGCGGATACGGCCAATGCAGTCGCTGAAAAGGGTGGAATGAAGGCAGTGAAGTCACCAAAGAGGAATGTAGGCAAACAGGTCATGGTCGAAGGCGCGCAGGAGGATAGTTCCTCTGATGATAACGGAGGGATTTGGGTTACAGTGAACAGGAGGAGACTCGGTGGGTCCCGGCATGGCAGGGAGGACCTCCATTATTTGGATGAAAACAACAGCAAGCGTTACAGAGGTGGGGCCTGGGAGCCTCCCTAGCCGTCATTCGGTGTGCTTCCGCTGTTTGGGGAAGGGTCATTTTGCCTCTTCTTGCCGTGACCCCCCCAGGTGTTGGACTTATCATAAATCGGGCCATAGGAGCTCAGCTTGTTCCGCCTCTTTTGCCAGAGCCCATCTACCGGGGGTCCATGATAAGGCTAGAGTGCCCCCTCCACCATGTAGAGTGGACATCGAGTGGCTTCCGGAGATTCTAGCTCGGGCCAAGCAACTGAGCAAAAGCATAGTGGCGGAATGGGAGGGTTCTGAGGAGGTCCCCGGATCTTCCATTCTACAACACTTGAATTCTCGCTGGAAGGGGATTCCTTTCGGCAAAATCTGGAGCTGTGGGCGACGGAAATTTTTTGTTCCTATGCCTTCCTGGGTGGCTGGAGACCTTATCTTGAGTGAGAAAATGCTCCCGGTGGAAGGGAGTGTCATTTCTTTCTCATAGAGTGATTTCTCTGACTTCGGGCTGGAGGGTCAACAAAGGGTCCTCTGTCTCCGGGGCTTGCCGTTCATATGGCGCACGGAGGGGGTTCTTCGGAGGGTGGTGGAACCTTTTGGCTATCTCCTAAGCTTTCTGGAGGTTATTGATTCTGGTGGGGTGTTGCCGCCGGCAGGTGTCACCATATGGGCTAAGCGTGGAGTTTCCCTCCCCTCAACTCTTCTAGTGGTCCTGGGCGGTCTCGAGGCTAGAGTCTCTGTTGAAGAGGTTCGTCCAGCAGGGTGGCTGTCCTTCACAGATATGGTGAGGGGTGGCGGATATCGGCCGACCGGCATGTCCATTCCCCTGAAGTCTCTCCCGGTCAAAGCAGGTGGCTCCCATGTCAAGGTGTCAGGTGTTGCGACAACATTAGTCGTTTCGGCGGTAGTGTGCGCTCCAACCTTTGAGAGGATAGCGTGTGTCCCAACCTCTGAGACTCTGACTTATGGAGTTGTCAGACGGTCATTTTCATCCTTTGCTCCCGTGTTAGGATTGAAAGATGGCACTCAGAAGGACAAAATGGTGTTGGTGGAGGCACCTTTGACGGGACCTCTCGAAGGTCAAAAGCTGTCACCTGGCAGAGGTATGGAAAACGTCAAATCCTTGTCGAATTCTCTTCTTTTTGAATTAGGCGGGAAGTCGGGACTCAATCGCGGGTCCGATCCTCAACCCGCCCAAAAGAAGAGTGGACATCCGGATAGGGGGATTCAAATTTGGGCTTCATTGAACCCCGTCAATTCCTCCAAGGTGGCAGTTCCGTCTCAAAGGCCCATCATTAAGTCCATCATTGTGGGAACCTTGGAGCTCCTACATCCAGTTGCTGCGGCTGAAGGGGGCCCCTTCTATGGGGGATGTTCTACCCCTAGACAACAATACTTTCTCCATCAGTGACGAAGAGGTTATTCTTGAAGACTGGGAGGGAGTGGGGGATGAGGTGCCAGCTCTCGAAACACAATCTCCGCCTCTGTCTCTGGAACTAGGTGATCAAGACCCGCCCAGATCTCATTCAGCTATGAGAAGGGAGGCATCCACCCCACCGGAGGATGCTGGGAACCCTTTTTTGGGCTCCCCAGGCTGCAATAAAGCCCAACGTATCGGTCTGGTCGGAGGCTCCCTCTTCACCTACCCGAAATGCTGGTCTGGATGGTTCAGATTGAAGGAGGATTGAGCAACTGTCCCACTGCTCAAGGGCTATATAATTGTGTTATGTACAAAATGCTTTGTTGGAACGTCAGGGGCCTAAACGACCTAGGGAAAAAGGCTGTGGTTAAAGAACTCATCATGGCGCATGAGGTTCATCTCTTATGTATTCAGGAATCTAAGATGGAATGTTTTACTCAGGGAGATCTCCGGCTAGTGGGGGGCAACATGCTCTCGAGTTATGTGGCAAAACAATCGGTTGGGGCTTTCAGTGGGATTGTACTAGCCTGGAATGATAGCAAGTGGAAGATGATTAATTCTCGAATTCTCAATTACTCAATCTCTGTTATCCTGGAAGACTTAGTCACACATTGGAGATGGGTGTGGACTGGGGTTTATGGCCCAAATGAAGACATGGAGAGGGAGTCACTCTGGTAGGAACTGAGTAGTGTAAAGGAAGATTGGAATCTTCCATGGTGTCTAATGGGAGATTTCAATGTTACTCGCCACATTGAAGATCGTAATAGAGATGGAGTTATTTCTGGACAGATGGCTCGCTTCTCTGAATAGATAGCTAAGGAAGGTTTAGCTGATATCCCACTGCCTAACCAATGCTATACCTGGAGCAACCTTCGGGCTATTCCCTCCTGTGCCCGTTTGGATAGAGTCTTAGTTGATGATAGGTGGGAGGATCATTTCCCAGCCTGTTCACTTCGAGGGCTGCCCCGCCTTACCTTAGACCATTCCCCTCTTTTATTCGTGGGAGGACAAGCAGGATGTCATTCCTTCTATTTCAAATTCGAGAATTGGTGGCTACAATGCGCGAACTTTCAAGAAATGGTCTCTTCAAATTGGGACATCCCGGCTCCAGCGCTCTTAGGGGCAAAAAAGGTGGCTTTCAAACTGAAGAGACTAAAGCTCCTTCTCAAACAGTGGAATGCAACACAACGTACAGTGCGAAAACATCGCAAAGCGCACCTTGAACACGAAGTGGACCAGCTTGATAGGTGTGATGAAGTTTCTCCCTTATCAGACGAGAACAAAGAACGGAGAAGTATAATGAAGGGTGAGTGGATGTCAATTCTCCGTATGGAGGAAACTGAGTGGAGACAACGCTCACGTGAACTCTGGCTCAAAGAAGGAGACAACAACACAAAATTCTTCCACAAGGTTGCCAATCAGAGGAGACGCGCCAATCATATTGGAGCACTCCTATGTGAAGGGAATCTGATCACTGAGTCCACCCACATTGAGCAAGCTTTCGTCAACTACTTCTCTTCTGCATTCAAGAAAAATAATTCTTGGGCCTCTTTGTGGAGAGACGAGGACCTGGGGCGGGTTCCAGATGATATGTGGGCCTCGCTTGAAGCTCCATTTTCTGAAGAAGAGATAAAGGGTGCTATTTTTGGTGCAAAAGCTGATAAAGCACCTGGCCCGGATGGTTTCAATTTACGCTTCTTCCAGGAATGTTGGTCTGTAGTCAAGGAGGACATTTCAGAAATGTTTGCCATTTTTTTCGCCAGACAGCAGGGTCTTGGCTGCCTCAACGCCACCTTCCTTGCTTTGATTCCAAAGAGAGAAGGTGCCATTGCTTTGGGTGATTTCAGGCCGATCAATTTGGTGAACGGAGCTTACAAAATGGTGGCTAAAGTTCTTGCTAACAGATTGAAAACAGTGATTAGCTACATGGTTGATGAACATCAAACAGCATTTATCCCTGGCAGACTACTTCAAGATGGTTTCATGGCTGTCCAAGAATGTATCACTGCGGTACACAAGGACAAAAGGAAATGGGTGCTTCTTAAAATCGATTTCTCTCGAGCCTATGACAATGTAAGGTGGGAATTTCTTATCCACCTTCTACAATGTCATGGTTTTGAACCCGGTTGGCTCTGGATGATCAAAGAGTGCATTTCGACTGCTAAAACGTCTATGCTCGTAAATGGTAAACCGTGTGGTTTTTTCCACATGAACAAAGGTCTCCGCCAAGGAGACCCTCTGTCACCACTTCTCTTTTCAGTGGTCTCCAATGCGCTTAGTAGGATGCTAAGGATGGCTGAAGTGGAAGGTTGGGTGAAGGGATTGGCTATATCTAGGAGCGGCCCGTCACAAACCCATGTCCAATATGCGGATGATACCGTTATCCTTTGTGCGGCAGAGGAGGAGTCGATGAGAGGAGTCAAACTTGTTTGTAAATGCTTCGAGCTCCTCTCGGGCCTTCAAATAAATTTTCTAAAGAGTGAGATGATTGGTATTAACCTAGATGCGGAGGAGATCAATGCTTTTGCTCGGATCGTTGGGTGTAAGATAGGCTCCTTTCCGGCGAAACACCTTGACCTTCCCCTCCACTTGGGAAAACTTAAATCCTCTACATGAATCCTCTCATTGATCGTTTCGAGAGGAGATTAGAGGGATGGAAATGCAAGTCTTTAAGTCTCGGCGGACGACTTACCCTCCTCCAATCTATCCTTTCAAATTTGCCAATTTTCTTTCTCTCATTGTTCAAGATCCCACAAGGAATTTTACAGCGACTAGAAGGTATCAGGCTGCGCTTCATGTGGTGCATGTGGCACTAACAGAGGTATCAGAAAGGTCCATCTAGTTCGATGGAGAGGGTATGCAGTAGTAAAAAGGATGGCGGGGCAGGAATTCTAAATCTTCAAACATGAATTTTGCTCTTCTTGCCAAATGAAAGTGGCGTTGGCTCCAGAATAGCTCCTCTTTGTGGCAACGCATAGTTGAGGTGCGCTATATGACGCGAGGAAATCAGGAAGACAGATTCCCAAGGTCAACACAAAGGGTATCAAGGCTATGGAGAGATATTCTGGACAATACTGCCTCCTTCAATGAGGTGATTGCTTGGCATCTTGGGAATAGAAGAATGACTCTGTTTTGGCATGATCACTGGACAGGAGATGGTCCACTGAAGCTCAGATATCAGGCCATAATAACCTCTCATGTGCTCCATTTGGGAAAGTTTGCCATTTCTGGGCAGGTGCAGTAGATATGGAGTATGGAATGCATGCGTTAACAGACAGCTATCCGCAGTGGAAGATAATCTCCTCAACGAGTTACTTTTGGAACTCTCAGAAGTGGTTGTTAATGAAACCATGGAGTACTCTTTCTCATGGAAGCCTCAACCGCGCTCGGGGTTTTCTGTCAAAAGCTGCTACACATGGATACGTCGACATCGACATAATCAACCGGTCACAGCCGAGAAGTTTCGTGAGATTTGGGGCCCCAAAATTCCACTAAAAATCAAGGGTTTTGTGTGGCTACTTTTCCAGGAAAAGCTCCTCACTAAAACGCGTCGGGCAAGGTGGCCTAATCAAGTGGACATCCTATGCTCCCTCTGTGGGAACGATGAAGAATCGGTGGAGCACCTGTTCTTGCTTTGTCCAATAGCACGTCAAGATTGGGAGCTATTAAAGGAGGCCACGGGTTTTGCACCCTCTGTCCTTTCATTACACGGATTATGGGAGGCTGGTAAGAAGATGAAACTAACAGGAGATCGAAGCGTTGCTGCCAAAATCTCTCAGTCCTTTCTCCCGGCTGTTGCTTGGGCGCTTGGCTGTCTCGAAATCAAGCTCTCTTCAAGAATGTTCGAGTGTACATTTAAAATATATGGGACTCCATCGTGTTCTTCATCTCTGAATGGGGACGTGCGTGTGCTGGAGCAAAGAGAGTGCGTATTATTCGAGGAAAGCTAGAAATAGATGCTTAGTTTTAAATGAGAGTGGGGATTGGTAGCACCCTCGTCTGTTGATGCCTTGTCTCCAGCTTTGTTTTGCTACTTAGTGGCATATGTACTTTTCTCTTGCTTTGGGCTTTGCCTTCTATTAATATACAAGGCAACAGCCTATCATTATCAAAAAAAAAAGTGAGAGATTTAAATAAAGTTAAACCCAAAAATGAAAGAGTTTAGCTTTTATAGACTACTATTGATGTTCTAATGGAAGGTCAATTTTCAATAAATTACTCAACAGAATCTAGTGCATTGAACTCAGGAAATTCATTTTGGCAATATGACTTGTCACTGAATAAGTTGATATCAAATTTAATTAATAATAATGGTGACAATATTATATCTATTATATTTTTTTAATATGTTCTGGGGTGGTATTTATTAAAATTTATCTTCTAAAAATGGTAATTTGTAGCCTATATAAAGGTGGTGGAACCAAGAATTTAAGAAGATAACACAAACATGATGCAAATGCTATTTTCATTTGTTAAAAAACTCTTCTATCATCCAATGGAAGAGAGAGAGGAGTTACTCTCTGAGATTTATTTTCATGGTGAAATCAGGGAAAAAATATTCTTAAGACTTCCCATAAAGACTTTAGTGAGTTTCAGGGCTGTCTGCAAGTCAAGGTATGTTTTCCTTCGATGTTTGGCTCTCCAAGTCAAGGTTGTTTTCCTTCTATGTTTGGCTCCTAAATAAGTTCTATTGAAATATTTTCTTCTTTCAAAGTTTACTTTTTTTTCATTTATTTGTTTGAATATCATCAGTATTTTTATTAATACCTTTCAATAATATATTCAAAATTTCTATAACACGTTTTTTTTCCATAAATAAATAAATAACACATGTTTTGAAAAATAAAAATAAAATCAAATATAAAGGAAAAAGAAGATTAATAAGAATAAAAAATATAAAAATCGTGTATAACCAAAAAAGATTTTATTCTTATTAAATCAAAGAATAAATAATTTTTTTTTCATAAAATAAGAAAAATAGTGAAATGGATAAATTATTAATAGTAAAATGAATAATTCAAAAATAAAATAAAAGCTTAAGTATATTAGGGATTAAAAATTTATTTTAAGATTTTAGGGCCCTCGCATGTAAACTATCAAAGTATAAGAGCTAACCATAACTCAACCTTCTCTTTAGGGGTGCAACTGTGATCGGTTAAAAACTGAATTCGAACGGATCCAAACCGATTCTTTTCAGGTTTGAGTGAATAGTTTTTTATTTGGTTTTAGTATAGATTGAAAAAATAATAAACTAATCTACTGGTTTGTGTTTGGTTTTAATTAAAAATAATAATCAACATTCATTTAGATTTTTCTTTTTATATTGGAAAATATATTTATTGTTATACCATTAATATTCATATAAAATTAATATATAAATTTATACTATCAATCTTTAACTTTTTAGATATTTATGTAAAGTTGTAAATCCAAACCCCCAAAAAACTCAAACCAACCCAAACAGTTCAATTCAGTTTGGTTCAGTTCGGTGTAGTTTGGGTTATAATCAAACAAGCTCGATTAAGTTCAATTTTTGGTTTCCAGTTTGATTTGATTTTTTGTTAAATGTGATCATAATTTGATTCAATTTGGATTTGTCAAAACCTAAACCAAACCGACGGAATTAGAACCCTACTACATTATTCTTATTTTTTCTATTTCACCCACTAATGAACATGATTTTCTCTATGCATGATTAGATGAACAAATTGTAAAGGTTCACATAATCACATTGTGTCATGATATGTAACTAATTTATGCCATTTAATTGTCTTTTTTCCATTAAAAAGATGTGAAATATTAAAAGAACTAATTCAGATGAGAATTATACTTTTATTGTCATCTTGAAACTTGTTACCAATAATACTTTTCAAAATGGTTTAAATGGTGAACCCATAATATTTTGAAATAGTGCTTATCAAATAGGATCATAATAACCAAGACTTTTCAAATAGTGCTTATCAAGCAAACATTGCTCACCTTCTTCATTAATAGGATCATAATAACCAAGACTACGAGGTTTTGCTACCAAGACCTTACTATGATGAATTGCCAATGGGTATCCACACATTTGCTACGTGTTGCTCAGCTTGATGTTATTGTGTTTCTCTCATATTTTAGTTCCCTTTATCTATTTCTAGCTTCCATATCTCCAACAAATGTCCATTCAATGACAGGCAAAGTTCTCCACCCAATTGCCTTGGAAAGATATGTTTCTCGAATGCATTTCGTTCTGAAGAAGCGTGACCTTTGATCGTTTAAAACTCCTCAGTCTAGATATTGAAGGCCATAATGGATTCTTCACATTTGTGTCTGTTGTCAATCATCCAATAAAGTGATCTGCTGACCAAGGAAGATGCCTCACTTGTGGCGAGATATGGTGCACCCATGACTTCCCTCCAATGTCAACTCCTCTGTTCAAAAACTTCACAATGAGCATCTTATAGTGTTGCTAACATGGGATGGATCTCCTGTGGCTATGGTATGGGACATAGATGAATTTGCCATTATGTCAGGGACATAATGAGGTAAGTATGAGTGGGCCTCTTGTGGTATGGGACACGGTTATTTATGTATTTTTATGGATGTGTTGGGAATTGTACTGTGAGGTGCCTTGTGGTTAGGTTCCTTCGCTAGGCCTTCACCGGCTTACACCCTATTTTTATGGGTTTCATACAGGTTTGCGCATGATTGATGAGTTGGGTGTTGTTGAAAGTTTTGTGCACCTCTCGGTGATTTGGTGAGCCTGTCGCTTCCTGTTGTTTTTTGTACCAGGTGTTTTTTTATTATTAGTATGTATCTGGTTGTACTTGTAATTATGACTTATGTTCACACGCGATGGTAATTGCGCATTCTTTTGAGGGCCATTGTTATCTGTTCTATGGCCTTGCATTATTCATTTATGTATATATATTCTCTTCCGCTATTGTTTATTGTGTTTCAGTCCTTTATTATTTACGATTTATTCTAATTATGATATACTCGGTATCGTCCACCTGTCACCCCTTGAGACGACTGCTCTTTGGGCGTGACATGATAACTCTAGATTCAATATATCTGCGGAGATTCAAGAATTAACGGTTGATGATCCATAATTTAAAATTAAATTATGAAGATACTGACTTGAGTTGATGTTACAGGCCAGATCTGCCTATGGTGGGTCATCCAGGTCATGGGCCTTTGCTAATTTGGTCGTGAGCCATTGGCACGTGAAACATAGTTCGTGGGCCTGACTTTTAGGCCCTACATGCATCACACATGTAAATTGTTTTTGTGGAACATTTGTGTAGTCAGCCCTGCTATAGAAATTCTAAAAAGCCTAGAACATAATTGTTTGTTTCCTTGGTTAATCTTATCCTAAATTGAAATTAATTTAACTTGTAGAGAGAGGATATAGAGAGGCTCCACACTTTCCTTTCTTTGTTTTTTTGTGTTTTTACTCTATTCTCTCTCAATTTCAAAGTTTGAAATTTGAAATCGGAAATGAAATTGAGTAGCAAGTTTGTACCTCTCTTCAAAAAAAAAAAGTAGCGAAAGGATTGTTTACATGGTTAATTGTTTAATAGGTGCCGCTAAACTCATTAGTAGGGGTGACCATGAGCATAGGCGATCATGACGGTCGTCTAAGACCCTAAATTTGGAGGGCCTCAAAATCTAAAGAAAATATTATTTTTTCTTATTTTATTTGATTTTTTTTGTTTTGTATTTGAATTTGAATTTTATTTTAATTTTAAATTCTTTTTCATATTTTCTAGGTGTTCCTATTTTATTAGAATTTATTTTATTTGTTATTTGATTTGCATAGAAGAAACTCAGTTCACACATTAGTTTTCATATTTATTTATTTTCAACTTGTTTGTTAATCTTTTTTTCATTTCTTTTATCGTCTTTTTTATTTTCTATTTTTATATGCTTGCTTATTTAGGGTTTTGTCTTTTTTGGGTAAAGTCATCTGTTCCTATTTCCTCTAGATTTTATTTTAATTGTTATTTGATATACAAAGAAAAAAGTAATATTAGGCTACATTTTGTTTTAATTAATTAATTTTTTTCTTGGTTATTACTTTTTTTGTTTTTATTCTATATTTATTTTTCATTCACATTTCTGTTTTGATTTTGAAGTAGTTTATTTAATTTTTAAAAATTTATCCTTATTTTCTCTTTGTTTGTTAGTTTTCATTGTTCCTTTTTGTTAGGCTTAATTATTTAAAAAAATAAAAATAAAAAATATTCATTTCTTTATGATAAAGAAAAAAATTAATATGAATTTAGAGGTCCCTTTTAGAGAATGCTCAGGCCCTATTTTCTTTTGTCAATCTCAGGTCGGCCATGCTGATTATTGTTGTTCTAACTCAAGAAAATAGATATGAAATCCTAAATAGATATGAAAAAAATTATACATTCAATTCTCCTAATAGATCTTATTAATTTTTTTTCATGTTTTGTTAAAAATGGATCCATTTAACTCGTTATGAATGCATATACATTCTTTTTCGAAACATATATATTTATTAAACTACCTTTGGAGGCAGGACTATATTGCGGACTGTCCCTAACATTATTATTTGTGAATGTATATAACTGTGACACCAGAAATGACCAAGTATGGAAATGGTTAAAGTCAATCCATTTTATGACTCAAAATGCAAACTACATGCATTTTTTTATATTTTTTTAAAGTCTTATACATCATCTAATGATGAATATACATTTTTTTTATAAAATGTACATAGTCCAATGAATTAAATAGTATCATTTATTGAATTTTTTTTTAAAATTTAATGAGGAATATGTACTTCGATATAACGAGTGGAGAATGTTGATGGGGCATATAAGACTGTATTTGTGATTGTAAAAATGATTGAGTCTAATAAAACTTTATATGGAAAATGTTACACATATTTTTACAGTTCAAATCGCTGTTCGCCCATGTTTTCATTTTTTAAAATCATATATCTCATCCATTAATGTATGTACTTTAAAAAAAAGTTATATACTAATATGAATTGAATTATATTATTTATAAAAAATGTGAATTTTTTAGGTATATATCTTCTTACCGTGAGTGGAATGTTCTGATGATGTATATAACACTATGTTTAGTGCAGTTAAACAAGATTGTGTAATAACTAACTAACGCTCTTTCTATTTGAGGGGCCACTCAATAGGCCTAGACCTTTCTCGAGTTGGTGAATATGACTGAGTGTATCATTTTCTTTTTGGGTTCATCTCATCTGAATATCTTATGGTGAGATCTCGATCGTTGGATAAGTTTAACGAAAAGAAAACCACGGATCAGGTGGTCTTCCGAGGGAACACCAATAGAGCTGCCTATAAATACAGACATGGACCGACTCTCTCTTTCTTCTCATCGCTTCTGTTAGGGTTAGGGTTTTAAGTATTCATTCAATCAATGGAGGAGGTGACGGAGGGGATCAACAACCTGCAGGTGAGCGAACCGCACAAGAAGAACAAGATCCAGGTCTCCAACACCAAGAAACCTCTCTTCTTCTACGTCAACCTCGCCAAGGTATATCTTTTTCTCTGCTCATTCATTGCATAACATGTGTTATTGGGCTTCTTAGGGTTCCTGATGCGAACTTCTGATTTTTAAGTGTTATTGGGATCCCGTGTGAATGTAGGATGTCTATTATGAGATGTGTTTATTAGGGTTTCTGTTATGTTGATTTCAAATGGTTTTGTTTTTTGGAATAAAAAGATGTGTTTTTTTGTGGTTGGCAGAGGTATATGCAGCAGCACAATGAGGTGGAGCTCTCGGCTCTTGGCATGGGTATAACTTCTTTCTTACTCCGTCTTTACTTTCTCTTGTTCTTTTTTGTTCTTTTTTGGGTTTTTGTTTTAGTGTATTTGGTTTCCCCTTTGTGTTCGCATTCTTGTGTGTGAAATTTATGTGATTGTTTTGCTATTATGTTTTCCCCCTTTGTTCCATAGGTCTAGTAGTTTTTGTGGATTTTTTTTTACCTATGATTAGTTTGCATTATGTACTAACCTGGAATGGATCATGAAGTATTGTTCCCATTGATAAAACTGGTACAAGGTTAGGGTTGGGACAGGCAGATTTACGTGCCATCAAAAACCCGTTCGTTGATATTGATACATTTATCTGGCATGAAATGACAAAATAAGCTGGAGACCAGCCTCTTTTGATCCCTCATGAAAGTTTTAGGTTCTACAAAGTTTCTGTTGGCCTATTGTCATGAGTGCGTGATTGGTGTTTGTGGTTATCCTTCAAAGCTTCTGGAAATGAGGTGTGGGTTTCAAAGTGCAATTGAAAGGCGTTTATCAGGCACACATCCGGGGGATTTAGAAATCTGTCCTCAGTGTTGTATTTATTCATGGATTGTGGATTGTGGACCTCTTGTCTTCAACTTTGTATCTCGCTTACCATCTTAGAGCTTTTTTTTGCAGCAAAGTAGAAAACGGCATATCTTATCAATGCTGTTTTCTAGATTCTTAAATTGGCTGTGCTTTAGATTTCCTGCTTTCCATTTCAAAGTTCTGAAATGGATGATTAATTTCATCTAAGTTGAATTCATAATCCCTTGTGTGCCTCGGTACACATGATGCTTATCCATTTTTTTCAATTTTTTCACATAAACAATTTGAATCAGGTCTTCCTATCAGACCTTGGTCAACCTTGGACTTAGGCCATAGCTTCAGCTTAGCTATTTGGTCTGATCATCTCATTGTTATTGTTCGTTTTTTCATTTAATAAAATTTGCACTATAATTTCTGTGCCTCATGTATGTATATGATGTGTTTCATTAGGTGTTTATTTTGTTTCTTCAACTTGAGCTATTTCACTGTCCATCTTAGTTTTTTAAATGTAAATATATAACTTGTTTTGCTGCTACACTAACACTACATTCGTCTATAGAGCTTGTACCATGCTTCTGAAAATTTGAAACATGACAGCTTTAGTTTTTACATGTTACTACTAGCCCAAGATATTGCAGATATTGTAAAGCTAGGTAAGCGTTTGGTATTTTGGTGTATCATGATTATGATTTAAAGAAAGTTTTTAATTTACATTCCAGTCATTGTAGAATGCCTGCTGTGGCCATGACCAAGGCTATGTGTAATATGTCTTTTATGTTTTTTATATTTGTCTTGCATTGTTTTTATTTATACCTTGTTAAAACCATCATGACTTAACTCACTTTAAACTGTTTGTGCAGCAATTGCCACTGTTGTTACCATCGCAGAGATCCTGAAAAACAATGGGCTTGCTGTTGAGAAAAGTGAGATTCTTATTTATTCCTATCTGATCTTGTTTTCTTTTGTGATATTGTCAGCTCAAAAATGCTGTCTACATTGCAGAGATTATGACATCAACCATTGATATGAAGGATGAATCGAGAGGGCGACCCATACAGAAAGCCAAGGTAACCGGGATCCATTGAAATATATGAAACAATGATAAATATCATTGTAAAAAATGGCATGACATGTGGTTTGCCTTTTCTCAGATTGAAATTGTGCTGGGCAAGACGGAAAACTTTGATGAGTTGATGGCTGCTGCAGCAGAGGAAAGGGAGATTGCCGTTGCCGATGGTGAGGAGCAGAGCTGAAACCATTGTCAATCATCTATGTTATTTGGTTTGTGGTTCTTTAGCATCTGGTCCTAGTCCTCGTCTTAACATCTGAGGGCGCACTTTTAAGTTGGATATTGTTGTGTCCAACAGTGAGCTCTTATGTTGGTAATTTTTTTTAACAACTTGTTATAATTTTAGAGTAGGTGCTTTTGTAGAAAGGATCAATTATTTTATTGAGTATCTGTGATGCATATTTGTTCCTTATCCCTCCTGTTTGTGTCATGATATAACAGCCGTTCCTACAGGTTGACAAATCTCTGACCTCATGCGTCTCTTATTCCGGTTAATGTGTGACAGTTTGATAGTAACCCAGCTTGAGTTTGACTTTTAACTAGAATTGTCTCTAAAAGCTAGTTTTTTTTGGTAAATGGATAAAATTTTTGGATAAGTTAACCTAATTTATGGGGATAAAAAAATTACTATTTTTATTTAGATTTGTATTTGATAATGTTATTTTTGTGTTCTTATCCTCAATCTTAAATTTAGATCAAATATAGGATAACTTTAAATTTATTAAAAAAATATCAAATCTGTCCTTTTTATGAATGAGAGATTAATATTGTTTGGTAGAACACATTTTTTTTTTTTTTTGGAATTGTAGTCATAAATGTTATCTTAATTTTACAAAATAGGTATTAAAAATTTAGGACAATTTATTTCATATTTTACTTAGAATAAATTATTCTTATTTTTTATTTTAAAATGCGGACAATTGTCCTTCCTTTATCTCCATTTTTTTTAATGCTGTATGGGATAACAAGTTATTTAACTTAATTTTTTTTTCATCCCAATCCTTTATTCCCATGTCAAATTAGATCAATTTTTTTTCTTATCTCAACTTTTTATCCTTGTGCCCAACTAAGGTCTAGCTAGTTAAACGGTATAAAGTGGAACGGACTTTAATTTAACACCTGAAAAGTCTCTAATCAAGCATGAAGATGATAAATAGATGTAACTGTTTATGATGTGAGCAATTAATGGGTCAGTCTAGGAGACATGCAATGTGTGAGAAAATTATTCCATGTCAAAACTTTGATAATTCATCGGATACATGAGGGCTCGGATGTGGAGGTGATTATTGATCTATTACAAGTGTGGTTTTGGACCACCCCAGCTTAAAGAGATTGTGGAGGAGATTCGGAATTGGGATTACCTAGAATATCTTTTCTAAGGTAAGTCGGTTGGTGGTGGTTGCTCCAGAACAGCTTGCTAAAATGGCGAGGAGAATTCAATTGTCCGCGGCAAGTCAAGGCCTCAAGGATGATCAAATCCATAGATATAAGCTTCTTCAAAGCCCTCTGTTAAGGAGGGTATAAGACAACTTCAGTTGTCTAATGTATAATGATTGTATATATATTTTCTAATATTTTGTTATATATATAATATAATATGCCACAGGTCTGTTTACCAAAAAAAAAAAAAAAAAAAGAAACCTGGATAATTTGTTTTACTATGGAATTTTTTTGAGGACTATATTTCTTTAATGAAGTTTGGATAATGTTATATTCATCCCCAGTTTCAGTCTCAATTTCAATCTATATGTGTTTTAAATTTTTTTAAATATTATATCTCATTTAATCAAGTACATGCTTTTATAAAAAATAAAACATATACTCTAATAAATTGCATGAATTTATTTATAGAAAATGTAAAAAAATTATTTCGAATTATATGCTTTGTTAACGTGAGCATATGCGTCGATAGAAATCTATCGATTTTTTTTTTATATCGGAGGGACCCCGTGATTGATTTTACGATCGAGCTGGGAAAACTACATCTACCAAATTTATCAAATTTATAACAGCACCCATGAAGTTTATAGAGCTGAGCCTAATGTTTTTCAAGTTCGGGCAGCAATGAGACAAACTTATTTAATAATTAATCAATCTTGAATTAGATTGCGAACGGCAGTTCATGGATGTGAAGTGAACCAGGAGCTTGACTTAATGTGATTAAAACCTTTAAACCTTTCATGAGGGTTCTTTCGTTATCATATAAACCTTATGTAACTGTGAATCACACATGCCAAATCAGCATGTGTGTTTCTACTACTAAGATCCAATCCTAAATACCTAAAAATTTCAAAATGATCAATCATTGCATTTCTCCTGTTTTCCCGCCAAAGTACAACATGGTCTGCAAATGAATTGTGGTATAGGACCCAAAAAAAAAAGAAGCCACAACCAGGCTCCAGTAGTTCCCAACCTTCAGTTCTCCCTCCCAATGATTCCTATCAGTGTTCAAAACAAAAGAAATAAAGAAGGTTCAAAAGAAAACCAGCTGCGACAGAATCCACCTTTTCAGTCATCCTCATTATCTATCAATATTTTCTTGCACGCCTCATAACACATGAATGAAATCCCAGCAGCAGGTACCAGTTTCATGCAGCTTGGTCCCAACCCTTTATAGAGCCCTCCTATACCTTCCTTTTCTAGTATGCTTACGAGGGCATGAAGCATATTCTTATAGACCTGCCGTCCACCAACAGCACCCACTTGCATGTGCTTCCGAGCAACCTCGAGTGGGAAAGTCGCGCTGCTTGAGATGGCTCCAGCGACCGAGCCGATCAGAAGAGTTGCTATGTTGTCGATATCCTTCTTCTTGAATGTCTTTCTGTAAAGCTTCTGCAACATGTCATAAGTGTAGTAGTTGGTTGCGGCATAAGGGATGACTCCTATCAGGCTTGGTGTCAGACCTCTGTAGAGCTCTGCGGGTCCTTCCTCTTGCACGATTTTAAGGAATGCGTGTAGGAGGTTGTCTTAGACGTCTCTCTAAAACACACCAAATAAGAGCAATGTCATGAGACGAGAAAAATCAAGATATCTCTGACATGTTTAGTGATGATCAATGAAATTCATTGGTTCTACCTGTATAGTTAGTCGAGTCTTCACCAACTCGAGAGGATATGTGCAAAAAGTAGAGCTGACTCCCGCACAGGCTCCCGCAATCAGAGAGGGGGAGATGGGGAGTGTCGGGGACTCCCCTAATGTAGGAGTTAAGTGCTTTTTAACTGTATCATAAGCAAATAACTGCAGAAGACAATGTACCAAACATTGAGAGAGAAATTTTGATAAAAAAAAAGTCCACTAAAACTAAAAAAAGAGGCATCCACATTAGTTCATGCAGCGATGATGGGTAAATTCATGAAGCCAAGGAGAAAATCATTGAACTTTAACTAAATTTACAAAGCAGAAACATGGACTTCTTGAGACATTGGGAATGCAGGTGGACAACTAAAAAGTTCTCACAAATGAAACCAAGAAAACACAATCACATTCGGTACACAAAAACACACAATCCAAACATCTATGCTTTTTACAAATATCAGAAACAATTTGGACTATATAAAAAAATCACTAATGTTTTCTTTATTATAATGTGACTTTAAGAATGAATTCTCAAAGATCTCCTCACGTATATGGTCTTTTATTCACCTGATAACAGCCAATTATAATTTGCAATGGGTAATAGTATAATATGCTGTTTGTGTGATTATTTATTTGAATGCAATACAAGGCAAGCAAATAAAAAAAAAACATTGTCGAAGAATGTTTTCAAAAGGAGAATTTATGTGTAAGCATTAGTCTGAAAACAACTATGACTAACAACCAATGGGATTAAATCATCAATGAACATCTCTTTATGAGAGGTTCAACCATATGGAACATAAGATCATTCGGAAAGAGCAATCCATTCACCAGTTGAATTAATCAATTCATCAATCATCTAGCCAACTATTGTGCTTTTATCCACCATTCTGTTTAGTATTATCCTGCCCCATATACTGATATACATAAAGAAATACATCTGTGCTACATTTGTCCTCAAAATAATCTATACAAGAAAAGCATCCGAATGACTTCTACAGAACTGCCACCACAACATACTTCCAAACTTCATGTCATTCATATAATAAAAAGTCAACAAGTATAACATTAATTTTATTAATAAATTGTATACATGTTAAGGGGAGGTACACACCCCAAACTGCTCTTGCGTTGAAAGTTGCTGACAAATATAATGAGCAAGATGCAAATTACATTCTTTTTTCTTGGTGATGCAACAAAATCTATTGAGAGACATAAAACACAAAATTGGGTTGAATAATGAAATAAGTAGTTTTATAGTTATCGTAACCTGGCCGAGTGGCCTGGGAAAACTTCTAATGTAGACTGGTGGCAAGCTCTTCATCCAATTACTGAATGAAAGTAAGACCACTCAGACTCGATTTCTACACAGATAACATAATGGAGCAGAAGTCATAGGTCCTTATGCATGGATTTAATCTACACGAGGGAGAGGGAATAGATATGCCCTCTCTGGCTGCTATTGACATCTGTATTTATGAAGCATGACATGCAGTCATCTCAGTGGCAAAACAGATGTTAGTTTAGAAATTCTTGCTCAATTTAGAATTGTACATCACAAAGTATGTACATTATATATTGGATATATACATCTGCGCAAGACTTGTCTGGTGCCTAACATGAAAAATTTTACATTATATTTGAATGTGGCACTGCCTATTTACATATTAGCCAGATTATTCAGATCTTCCAGGTTTAACAATTTGAAGACACTTGCACAAGAGAAACATTTTAGAGTAAAACCACACCAACAACAGATTGTCAATATGCACAAGCAAGTGAATCTTGTACAAACTACAGAAAATTACTATTAGCCATTTAAAGAGAGGGGCATCTGGACCAAGATGAAGAGGAGCTGCTGAATTTTCAAGCCCTGTTAGCTATCATGCAGTTGGTCGGGGAGGATTCAAATGAGTAGGAAAATTTAATTTGGACATGTAGATCAACTCCCAAAATATATAATTGACAGAGTTAACTAGAAAAAAAATACTATTAGCCATCTAAGAAGAAGGGCTGCTGGACCAAAATGAAGAGGAGCTCATGGATTTTCAAGCCTCTTTAGCTGTCTTGCAATGGTTTTGTTACACTTGTTTACTAAAAGATGGTCCAATTCAATCTACTACTGCTTTAAAAAATACAAGGATATTTGGGGTTCTAAAATCTCATTCAAGGTGCACGCTTTTATGTGGTGGTTGTATATATCAAGAAAGATTGCTTTATAAGGCATAGAGAACTAAAACATCATCACTTAAAACATTAAAATTTGACAGAACATACATAGAGCATGATCAAGAACACCATTGCCACTAACCTCTATGGCCTTACTTGGCGCGACCCGTATAACATTGATGAGATTCCCCCTAAAAAGCCCCTTCCACCCATCAGTCTTCATAATAGACTGAAACACCTCCACCGTCGAATTCCCACTGCTCCCCACCATCAGATGAGTTCGTATGGTCTCCAACGGTGCAACGCACGTCCGCGACACCGCCCCTGCGATTCCCCCACTGATTAACCTCCTCAAGGAATGGTTTTTCACTTTGATCTTGATCTTAAACCCTTCCCTCTTTGGTTTCATCACCTCCTCTTCCTCCTCCTCCACCAACAACTTGGGTGCCTCGGAAACCGCGTATCTTCCGAGTTCCGGCGCTGAAACATACTTCACATAGAGGTCGGTATAAGCGATCTTCTTCTCCGTCGACCGAGGCGGAGCGTTGGAGATGCCTAAGCCTCCGACGCCCATCTGACCGACGCTTGCGAAGAGGCCTCCGGTGGGAGGAGGACAGTCTTCCTGGATGCTCCATTGGAAACCAATGTCTTGGAAGTTGAAAAAGTTGTTCTTTTTACCTTCGATAGCGGCCATGGACACAACTGCGATATCGGATTTTGTTTACTAATCGGAGTTCGGGAAAAAAAAATCGACTTTTTGGGGGAAGACGAGTTTCCAAAGAAAAATCGATATTGGGTATCGAAAAAAACAATGAAATTAATCAAATTTAGGGTCCAGATAAAGAACAGACCGTAGTATTATATATGTATAACATATAAAAAGGAAACAAAAAAAGGTCGGTAATGCAAATATTTTGATAGGAATATCAAAACCGAGTGGCGGGTGAGATTGTTCTCGATTTCTTCTCCCCCTCTCCGGACTCACATGGATAGAGAGAGAGAGATTTTGGGTCTTCGAAGGGATGGTGCGCTGTATATTTTATTTAATATAAATCCATTTAAATTGAATTTTATAAATTTTTTAATATTCAACTGAAGGGAGAGTTTATTTTTAGTTGAAAAACGTTACTTATAATTTTTTTTTCAATTCCAATTCTCCTGATTTTAATTTTTTTAAATTAGTATATATATCATCTAATAAAACAGATGTTTTTATAAAAAAAATATTGTATTATTTGAAATTAATTTAATAAATAAATATTTCATGTAATTGAACTTTCTAACATAGTTTAACATGTCATATGTTTTATCAATAATATTTTTATTTTCACGCACATTACACACAAAAAAATTCTATAATAAAAAATATGATTTGTTTCTTTCTTTTCATTAATTATAGATATTATATAAATTTCCTTTATAATCTCATGTAAATATGTAATCTTTACATTAGAGACATTAATCGAAACAATATTTGATTTGTTAACAAGTGATACGTCCATGATTTATTTGCTTACGTGTGATTGATTAAGAAGAGTTATATTTGTGATTTAGGGTTCATCTTGCATTCATTCTTATTCTCATTGTGCTAAAATATCTAATAAGATTGTGTTTTAAATATTTCATTTCTGTGTTCATTCGTGAATATTCCATGTTAAATTTTTTACTTTCACAAAATCTATTAAAACTGGATTAAGTGAAAATATAATGCTTGTGGCTCTTCTAGTGGGTAGGTTGTGTTTGGTGACACAGTTGTTTAATGAGGTTCTCTAAAAAAATGAAACTATTTCCATCTACGATCTGTCTCTCCATGTTCATGAAAAACTGCAGAGGATGACTCTGACGTGCCAATATCGATGAGCCAATGCCTATGTGCCGATGAAGATGAACCACAGAGAAGATCAAGAACACCGCAAGGCTGAGGATCACCGGATCGGGAGTTTTTTTAAGTGCTTGTATTTCGTTTTCTCAATGATCATTTTCATCCAATAATGCTTCTATTTATATCCAAAAACACACAACTAAATACAACATTAATCACCTATTTATGCGGAGAAGTTGTTACAGTGAAAGAGTAAACATGAAGCCCATGTTTGGGAAACGGAATAAGCGAGTATAAGGGTAGTATAAGAGTGATATAAGAATGGATAGGGAAAATGATTGTTTGTTTGCAGAGTATAACTTGGTATTACTAGGCCAGTTTAAACGAGTATAAAAGAGTATAACAGTTCTAAGTAACCCTAGAATAATCTATACTCAGTTTATCTATTCCCATGGGCCCATATGTCAAATCAACTTTTTACATCTTATCACATCAGATCACCTATCAACACCTCTTATACATCAAAGGGCCCACATGTCAAATCAACTTTTTTACACTTTATTTATATTTTATTCTTTATCAACCAAATAATTCAACCTTTATTCTTACGTTTTCCAACGAGAATAAAAAAAACACAACCAAACAGAAAATCTCTTATTCATGTGGATTTGCTATCTATACTAGCATAGTTATCTATCCAGAATAACTCAATTCCGCTATCCAAACGGAGACGAAGTGTATAACATGTTTTTTGAAAAGTTCCAAAGAACTATTCAATCCCTATTTTATGGTCAAACATTGACCAATTTGATTAACATCTCTCACTTGACCATAAAAATAATATTTCATATTCATGAGGTTTATACTCCCACTATTTGGAGATTTAACCATCATTTATCTAAAAATTATATTTTATATTTCATGTTCATGAGGTTTATACTCCCATTATTTTGAGGATTTAACTATAATTTAAGTGAGGTTTATTCTCTTACCATTTTGGATATTTAACCATCATTTATATTGTTGTAAGGCTTGGACCACTTTTTTTGTGGTTTTATCCATTACAAACATTCCATATGATATTTCTAACTAACAGCGGATATAACACATGATTTATTATTATTTTACATCTTTGAATCCCATAATTTTCAACATGTTTCAAAAAACTATTCACACAAATATTTTTAATCAATGGATCAGTAATCATGTCAGAAGTAGACATATAACTAAGGGTTATTTCACCTTTTTCAACCAAATTTTGTATATAATAATGTTACGCCCCGAGACGACCGTCCCCGGAGTGTTACCAATCATACAATATCAGGAGTCATACAAAAGAGGTCAATAACGACTCCAATTGAAAATGAAACAATAATCAACAGAATCGCATAAATAACCAGGCAACAGGAAAGCGATAGCTAACAAAAAAAAGTGGAAGCAGAAAATATAAATAAGTATGTAAATCAAAACATTATTACAAACCTAAATACACAATCACTGTCCTGTGAGAGCCCAAATCTAGTCTAAATACAACCATATATGCAAAACACACAATTACTGATACATATACAAGAAAATAGGATTGTTGACAATCTGACACTCGCCAATCGAAAGGTGGAACGCTCCATGCACGAACCACACCAGAGGGATGCTCCAGCTCCATGCCAACCTAGTCCCTGGTGGATAAACAATACACGAGGGGTGAGCTGCAAGCTCAGTGAGTGACAAGAATCCAATCCCTACAATAATAGTATAATATTAGTGCATTTTTTCCTTCCAAGGAAAAGAAATATGGGAGAAACCCAACATAGATAAATGTCACGCGAAAATGTGATCTCACCTAACCCTCACCCTCGACCCGGAGTGGAACTCTTAGTATTCTTGGGAAGGAATTGTACAGTTAACCATAATGTATAGCATTACTGGATAACACAGTAATACAAGTCAATCTACATCAAGATATAATTATACTAGCTGCCTCACATCATCCAACAAATATATTATACTTTGGGCATTCCTAATATAAATGTCATGTGACAACATGACCCCAACTTACCCTCACCCTCACCCCTAGAGGTGACATGAGACTATTGAAAACATAAATCAATCCGCTAACTTCCTTAACCTTTTGGTAGCCCTCTCTCGGGTAGTTCTTCTCCTAGCAGTCATCCATGGTAGGTCCAATGCCAAAACGGTACTGAAATACACATTGGGCATTCTACGATGTGGATGCGCAATTCAGGATAGCTCCAACACCGGGTAGCTTCAATGCGGATACAAGGTAGGGAAGAAGCATTCCGCGCTCGCAATACGATCCTCAAGGATCAACTATAATCATCTAGCAATTAACAATGCTAATGAATTCTCTTTAATTCCCATACAGATGCATCACTTGGATGCGAAAAAAATTAGTTAAGTTCTCGCACTCAACAATGACAAGGCATGACCCTAAAGGCGGGTCATCCACACGCCTAATAAAGATAGGCCAAGCATATCATCATAACTATTGGTCAACAAACACCGATACTATATTGAATTCTCCTGAATTCTAATGCGAGTGCATCACATGGATGTCGAGCAATTAACTACTATGCTTGCACACTAAAAATAATATATAATCCTAACAACGGATCATACCAACACCTATCATAGATAGGTCATATTAATGAAACAAGCGCAATTATTATAAGAGAATTTTCTATCTCAAACGAGATGCATGGACCACATGTCCAAATAACCTAGCATTAACAATTGAACAAAATCAATACTCATGGAATTATATGCATCAACCGATGATTAACCCCGCTAAACATCTACTAACATGGAAGACTACACACATATATGAGTGCAATTAATTAAATATACAAGCAAAATACAGTTCACTCTAAGCTTCCAAGCCTCTCACATAGAATAAGTGAATAGAATGAATGTCAAGCAATACAAGTCATCGACTAGCATGCATTCCACAAGACAGTAATAAATGAACCATATGAATCAATCAATGATCATAGTGTTAAGCATGATTATACATCGAGGTAATATCACATATGAGTATTAAAAGCATGTATCATACAATGATATAACTATACCATAATACTAGCAAATGTTTTATGAAGATATGAATTATTCTAACAAGGTATGATACAACTATGACATTTTATAAGTACTACAAAACACGTATAGCTATAATACGAGATCTTCTAGTGGGTGGATCGAACCACTCACTGATACTTGAATTTTCGTGTGTCCGGTCTACGAGATCACAAGAGACCCCAGAAATTTAGTTGAAAGTTCAAGAGGCTCCTTCACCCTGAATACACCAAATCAGCCTTTCACAAATTTCATGAAGCTTCTCCTAGATGTCATAAACCAACTTCATCTAGATTACTAGGCTTGAAAACCCTCCAAATAATTTCAGAAAAAACAGCAAGGGGGATCAAAATAGTAATGGCACACACACATTTACACACATACATATATACCTTCTCTTCCCATCATTCTCTACTGCACTTCCACCCCTTCCTTTCCTTGCTGATCCAGAACACACAAAGAGAGGACAAGTGAGGGAGTATGGGAGAGCATGAAAGGGAGAATGGGAGATCAAGCAAATGCACACAAATACAAGCATCCCTTCCTTTTTTTTCTTTTCACTCCACCTCTCCCATGCTTTCTCTTCTTCTTCTACTTCAAACATAAGGTAAAAATACATGGGAGACTTGGGAGAGAAGTCACGAAAGAGAGAGAGAGAGGGAGAGGAATTCTCACCTACCAGGAATGAGGTGGAGAGAGGGGTGCACTTAAGCTTATACTCACTTTAATAGAGGGAATAAAAACCAAATGTTGGAGAGGGGGTGAGACTTGCTTAAAGTCACCCACACACCCACTCCAAAGAAAAAGTCACAAGATAAGCATGGCAATTCTCACCAAGAACCCAATAACTGTCAAACCCGGATACAAATTAAAACCGAGTAATTTCTATAAAGACATCAAAATGCGATAAAAATTTAGAGGTAGGCCAATGCCAGTACTAGGAGAACAAATATGCAGTTAGATTTTTGACTTGAGTACCCAAACTTTTTCAAATAAATAAAACACGATATTTGACCTTTAAAAAGTGACACAGTCTTAACAAATAATATCGCATATCAATATGTTTTCTAAAAGAGCTATTTGCTACATTATGTATAAGTATAATAGCAGCTTGATTATTACAGAAAATATGAGCATGTTTATTACCGATATCAAGTTTCAAATCATTTATGAAATGTTTTATTAAAACAACAAAAGTATATGTAGTGTTACATGCAATATATTCATCTTCTTATATGTGACAAGCAACACACCCAAGTTTTTTACTTGACCATGATATGCATGCACCTCCAAAAATAAAAAAACATGGCCAGATGTGGATTTACTATAATCTCTATCTCCAGCAAAATCAGCATTAGAATAACCAATTATTTCAAAATTATTAGCTTGAAAACACTTTCAAATGTTTGGTTCCTTTTATATACCAAATAATTCTTTTTACGGCTTGTCAATGTTTTTACTCAGGATTACTTTGAAATCTACTTACAAGGCCAACAACATAACTAATATCAGGTCTAGTACATAACATTGCATATATAAGACTCCCAACAGCCTAAGCATAATGAACATTTAATTTTTCTTTTTCATCTTCCGGATAATCCTTTTTAGATAATTTTAATCCCTTTTTAACTAGATATTGATGAAAGATCGCAGAGGATAACTCCGATGCGCCGATACCAATGAGCCGATGCCGATGTGCCGATGAAGATGAACTGCAGAGAAGATCAAGAGTGCCGCGAGGCTAGGGATCGCCAAATCGGGAGTGTTTTTAGGTGCTTGTATTTCTGGTTTTTTCGATGATCATTTGCATCGAATAATGCTTCTATTTATATCTAGATAAACACAACTAAACACAATGTTAATCACCTATTTATCTTGAGTTATCTTTCATATGGATGACGCAACCCAATCTTTGTTTTCGAAGTTTATAATCAATCCCCTTCCTTTTTTAAATCTAAGTATCTAAATACTAAGAAATTCATTCTTGACAGATATCCAAATGCTAAGTGTGAAAATAACACAGTCAAAAGTCATCCATAAAAAGGAAAGAGTAAACACAAAGTGTATAACGTGCTCTTTGAAAAGCTCCAAAGAAACTATTCAATCCCTACTTTTATGGTCATACATTGACCAATTTGATTAACAGTTCAAACTTCAAAGTAACTTAATAGATATTGGACATATATTGTGTTCAATTTTTCTTTTTAAATTTGTTTGCTAATAAGGATTGAAAAATCTCTATTGTAAATGATGAATACCTTCTTTATGTTTTGGGCATGCTTCACTTTGATTTGGAATAAAATTGAGATGCATGCCTACCATTTCATATAAAAAATGTTATAATCAGTCTAGTTTATAGTTCAAAACATAGATCACACATGTTTTTATTTTTTTTAAATCACATATATCATCTAATAAGGTATGTATATTTATATAAAATAAAATGTATACTCCAAATAATTGAATGTTATCATTTATAGAAAATGTGAAATATTTTGACAACGAAATATATACCACATAACAGTGAGTGGAGGGCTAACGAGACATGTGAAACTGTAAAAAAACGAGTGTAACAAAACTTATATAACAATGCAATATATATCACAGAAGAAATTCAGAGATTTTCATAGTTCAGTCAACAGTAAGGATAATCACAGAAAAATACATTAAAACATGCAGGTTCTATTGAGGTGGGTTGTTGGAGGTCCCTGAAGTCATCACACATGTAGACCAGTCATCTATTCCATGAAACCTTCATGTATATGATACTCCGTGTTGACAAATAAATTCTGTTTGGAGGACTTCAATTCATCTATAGTCCGCTCAAAGTCACTGTTAAGTGTTGATCCTATTATTGCATGTGAACTTTTTATGAGGGCATTCTTACACTGAAATCTTTCTGCTTACAATGAAATATGTAATTTTTTTTATTTTAATGAATATATAAAATTTATTAAAGCATATATATTTCATTTTCTTATTGGTTAAGATATTAGATAGATTTGTTATTATCTTAGGTTTGTTATTATATTAGTTTGTTATGATATTAGTTTGTTAGTGTGTTACACATGTAACACCACCTTGTACTATTATATAAAGGGCTTTAGTCCCTCTCTAATGGAACAACAGTTTTAGGGTTTCATTATTATTATTTTCTCTCCCTTATTTCTATCATGGTATCAGAGCCATAAACCTAGATCCACAAAAATTTATCATCCTCTTCCCCGCTTCGATTGGGGAGTCTTCAATCGGAGCGGGGGAGGATTTTTTTACCATCGTCGTTGTGTTGTGAGTCTTCATCGCGCCGTCGTCTCAGCCCCGTCCGCGCAGCCCGTCAGTCAGCGCTGCTGTGCAGCCCCGTCCGCCCTGTCGAGCAGACCGTCCGCGCGTCCCCGTGCCTTTTCCGTGCAGACACGGCCGCCCGTCCGCGCTGTCTCTGTTCGCGCCCGAGCGCTCCATCAGATCTGCTAGGAGATCTGTCCGTAACCCGTACTGAAGATTATTGAAGACCCTCGAAGATAATTGAAGGGGTTTGTTGAAGGTACTGTGAAGGCAGAGTTGTTTTGATTCAAAAAAAAAAAAAAAAACAGCAGCGAATTGAATCCGGTGCACGATAGCGCACGGTTAAAAAAAAAAAAAATCTGGTGCACGATAGCGCAAACCTGCGCTATCGTGCACCAAATCCCGCCCGCCGCGTCTTTACGCGGATCTTACTCTTCGCGATCCGGCCCACCAGAGCGGGAAACCCGACCCGCCAAAAACCGGCTACCGTCCGTCAGCCGCCAGCCTCGTTTTGTTGCGTTTCTTTCCTGGACCGTTATGACCTCGTTCGGACTCCGAATCTAGTCATCCAGGTACTCATTTTGATTATTTTTTCGTTCTCTACGCATCTGTGTGTGTCTTTTCTTTATCAGAGATCTCTATTATTCTGTCCTTTTTGCTTGGATTTTCTTCTTCTTTGAGATCATGTTCGTAGCGTTTTCGTCTTCGCACGCTACTGTCGTCATCGTCTCTGCGTGCCGTCTTCTTTGCACGTCGTCGTCGTTTGCCAAGTGGCGTCGTTTTTATGCAGCATCGCTGCCTCTGTGCGCTATCCTATTCGCGCACCGTCATTTTTCGTGCGCCGTTATTTTTCGCGCACCGTTGTCTCCGTGCGTCGTTATTCCCACGCACCATTTTTTCGTGCGTTGTCGTCCTCGCGCACCTTCATTTTTTGTGCGCCGTCGTTGTATTTACGCACTGTCGTTTTCTTTATTCTTCTTCTCTGTCAGCGCGCCTCTCTTCTTGCGCTAGTATGCATCGTTTGTGTCGCCATTCGTGTCGCATTTCTTCTACTTCTTCTTCTCCGTTGGGGTCTGCACCAACCGCCACCGGTAGTTCGTCACTGTCCCCACCGTCGTCTCATTTTTATGCAAACTCTAAGGGTTCCACCCTTCAGAGTTTGGGAGAGGGTGTTAAAGAATCTCCACCACCATTATCCGCGTGCTGTCTCCGCTGCCTGTCCGCGTTCGTCTGTGCCCTCCGTCTTCTCCTTGAACCTCCGTGAGCCCTACGTGCGCCATCTGATCTAGTGGACCAGCAATTCCGACTGACTCAAAGAGCGGGAGCGACTCTGACTGACTCAAAGAGCGGGAGCGACTCTGACTGACTCAAGAAGAGCGGGAGCGACTTTAACTGACTCAAAGAGCGGGAGCGACTTCGACTGACTCAAGAAGAGCGGGAGCGAAGTGATGGATCTAAAAGACAGATGACGATTATCAATTCACAAAAATAAATTGGAGGTGTTTGAAAATAAGATGTTTAGTTTATCATCTTTGTGTAAACTCTAAGGGCAAAGTTTAGGAGAGGGTGTTAAAGATATTAAATAGATTGTTATTATCTTAGGTTTGTTATTATATTAGTTTGTTATGATATTAGTTTGTTAGTGTGTTACACATGTAACACCACCTTGTACTATTATATAAAGGGCTTTAGTCCCTCTCTAATGGAACAATAATTTTAGGGTTTCATTATTATTATTTTCTCTCCCTTATTTCTAACACTTATAAAGATATGTTTTCTCGTTACATGAAGTACATACTTTGAAGAACTAAAAAAAGTGAAGATAATAAATGGGACTGTGAAAAGATACTTTTTTTTGCCTTGATCCATGCAATTTCACGGTTATCGAGCTTGACAAATACTAAATAATGTGGTCACCTGAGTTTTACACAGGGATGAGATTTAATTAATGTTGAATTCCATCAGTTTTATCCATATCTAATGAGTAATGATGGACTACCATATGTCCATTCACATGTTAAGTTGTTAACATTCAAGCTCTTTGACAAGTTTATCCATCGCACTAAATGGTTCCCATCTTCTATAGTTTTGCAATTAAAAATATAATGCCCATGATCTCTGCCATGAACTTTTTTTCTTCTTCTCGTTTTATTTTTTAATGTATAGTGGGTCTACGTAGCATGACTCATTTGAAACAATTATGATTCACATATCCTATCTTATAGGCCCATGAGGTGGTATAAGGGTTAATACATGTTTTATATTTTTTGTCTTTTTAGATAACTACTCCCCATAATCAAAGAGTCAGTGACGGTTGTTGCCGATGTGACATGATATTATAAAATATGATTTGTCATTTTAAAGATTTGAATAGATTTCAGTTTTTTGAATGGACGGTGGATTGTTTTTTTGAATCACATGTGATATGTGATTAGCTGAATATGGATGATCAAATCCTATGATTTTTTGCAATTAATAGTCATTTCGCTTTTGCTTTACACGGTGAAAAAAATATGTGGTCTGTCTGTAGCGTCTGCCCATAGCGTTTGCAACTTCTTTTTCTTCTTTACCTAAAATAAAATTTTGTATTTAGGTTCTCATCCCTTGTTTTGCATTTGTTACAATTTTTTGTTATTGAATTTGTTGCTAGATGTTAAATCTGACGGTATTTGATCTGACATTTATTACAATTTTTTCTTGAATGTGGCGTTAGATCTTAAAATATTTTATATTGGCACGAGTTGTGTAATATTTGAAAATTAGTTATATTTCAAATTATTATTTTGAACTTATGTGTATTATTTTTATCTAATGACATGTTAATCTAACTTGTATGCATTATATCTAGAAGTGAGTTACATTTACCTAATATTTTATCTAATAATTGGAATCGAATAATCATCAAATTAACAACTGCATTTAAAAAAAAATATTGATTATTCCCTATCATCATCGTTTTTTGGTTGAATGGCCGCAAACAAAAATTTAGTCTTTTTAGATGTTTTTGACTAAAAGGGTTTTTTAAATGACTTATCAATAATTCATAAATAGTGAAACTTATGTAGCATGAGTCATATTTAAAATTGAATACAGTTGAGTGAATTATTTCTACACGGGTGGATTTTCAGGGGGAATGAAAACAAGACTGGTTCATTTCACCCACTGTAACACACTCAATAGACTCATGACTCATCCCACACTAGCTGACATCTTAGCTTAATTGTTTATGCATGTGATTTGTCATATTGGTATCCACAATTTTAGATCCATCACATGTCAAGCTGTTCTATACTTCTATAACCATCCAGAACCACAAGTACTGGATAGTACTTACAGCAACATCCCCTCAAACCACCCCAACCAACAAAAAAAATAAGAGAGATGATAAGGTGGGGGCATTTCGGAATTCTTAATATCATCCCAATAAGTAGTTTTCAATGTACACGTCTCCATATTAAATCCTTTCCATGTATTTGCAAAATATACCATCCAAATTGTACTTTGCCCTTCAATCTAACAGGCAACCCTCTATACAAAGAAACCACAAAAAAAAAAACCCTCTATACAAAGACAAATATGATTGAATATGGAACACATCTAGTTCCACTGAAGTCATTTTCTCTTTTTTATTTATTTTTTAATTTAATGGCACTGCCATGCAATATTTTTTATCACTCTTACCTTCTAGGAAGAGACTTTATGTTTTTTTATATAAAAAAATATTGCAAGCTCAACTAAACTCAACTCAATTAACTTAATTTAAATATATATATAAAATGTAGTCATTTTCTATTTCAATAATAAGAAAGAAATAAACATGATTGAAGGGGGTGAGAAGATTGAGAAGAGATAGAAAAAGAAAAAGAACAAAACGTACACCATTGCAAAAACAAACTACACGAGAGCCCCCCACGGTGCCATTCCCCCATGGTCCCTCCACCACAAGCGAACTCACCACCTTGGCGTTGGGTAGAAGAGTGTTTTACTTTTACCCCTACCACTTGGAGTTGCGCTGCTACTCAGTGATGCGTAACGTGTTCTCATATATCACAATGCTGGAGATCCCACACAATCCCATGTCCCAGTCCCTGATTGCCTGCTTTGTCATCTCTCATAGGTTCTCGAAATAGAACACGGAGCCCCTAAAAATGACCTCATTTCTCATCCTCCAGATATCATACAACATATCATATATATGTTGTGGGGAATTTGGTTAATATCATATGGATGTAAGTTGGCATGGTGGATGCCGTCATGATTCATGCTTTGAGAACATTTTATAGATTATTTTGGAATACATGCACTAATCTATTTGTGACTCAAGTGAGTTAGCATAATATTTTGAGGTCACCACTAATTCTGGAAAGGCTTTTCCTCTGACCATAGGACATAACATACATCTATATAAAGTTGAATTTGGTTTTGGAAATAGAATTCTTGAGGAGTCTCAAATCACTCCAAATCTCTATAAGTGGGCATTATTGTTCCTAAGTAGTATTTTAACTTCTTTTACAAATCTAAATTGCAGGTTTTGTACTATGGTGAAGCAATTTTTCCAGGAATGTCAGTAACACAAGTCATGGGGTAATGTTATATACATTCCTGGTTACAGCTCAATTTTTTTGTTTTTTTTTGGTAATAAAGTGTGTATTTCCATGTATCGAAATATTTTATTCCTAGATAGAAATAAAGTTTATATTCCAATGAATTACATAAATCCACTATAAAAAAAAGATAAGCTACTTAGCGTATACCTCATTTGGGATATGAAACTGTGTACTAGGCTAAAAATGTGGACTATGGTTTCATATAACATATAGGCTTGATTGGGATCAAAATGAGATAACTTTTATTACACTTACGATGTGTTTGTGCACAAACATGAAGGAAAACTGTAGGAAAATGAAAGAATTTGAGTCAAATGAAAACTAACGGAAAAAAATTATTTTTCCTTTGATTAGTTTATCTGCTGGTTATACCTGTAATGAAAAGTGATAAAAAATAAAAATTGTTGTTTGTACTTGTGATAGAAATGACTGAAAATAAAAACGGTTGTTTGTACCTATGATGGAGAATGACAAAAAAAATGTATTGTTTGCGTTATCATAAAAAGTGATGGAAAATGATAATTTGTTTGTATGCTAATTTAACTATAAATTTTTTTTTATGTAACATGTAAAAAGGAAAATGATATGTCCAACCCCCCAATGTAGCCCCCTCCACATCTCACGCCATTTTTTAAAAAATAATATTCTTCCATTGCAGTAAATGTTGTTCTACGAAATGAAGTAATACAATAATATTATGATACATTATGATAGCGCAGTATCATAGTATATGGGCTGTAAACAGAGCTATAAAATGGACAAAGTGTACCAACACTAATGTAAATTTTTTTATATTGGAGGGACCTCCATATCTGAATAATCGCCAACAAACAAGTGGGTAAGTTAACGCCAAGACTCGAATACAGGACCTATCAGTAACGCCGCTAAACTCTGAGCCGTTGCGCTATGACTACTGGGGACAATGTAATTTTTTTTATGACACATGCACATAGTGGCGCTTTTGCAAAGTGTTTGACATGTTTTTAAGTGAGAGTGAGTGAACAGTTTGTCCACGTTTCTCAAAAGTGCCCATCTAAGATAATCAATCAATGTGATTTTATAAGTGGGGGTTCCAATATTTGGCCACGCATTGCTTGGATAAGCTAGCCAGGCATTGCTACTAATCTTTTATGTCTCTTCTATTAATTAATAATGGTCACTAATATGCAACATATATAAAATTAAGTCCCACTTATTCCCCTGTAATTCTTCTCCCAGACCTTGAGTCAAATCCAAGTCCAACAGATGGTCAAAT